>JAPZEA010000003.1:122371-138523 GCA_029783685.1 Heniochus monoceros | reverse complement strand
TGAGTTCATAACCGAACAGATCATTATGGATATCGAGCTGATGCTTCATCCTGCGGTGGAACTCAGCATATTTGTCTCTTTCTGAAGCCTGCACTGATAACAAACAGGTCAAGTTGGGTGTGGAGGTTTTCTCTCTGAGCAAAGCTTTTACCCCGGGCATGTAGAGGGTCTCAAAGGATTTTAGAGACACCTTAAACCAGGCCTCAGATCCATACAAAGTAGCAGAGGAGAAGGCAGCTTCAAACACTTTCTTTTTTACACTTAATGGGGCATTACACACACGGGTGAACAAAGTGGAAGCTTGGGCACCCAAAACATTCATGCTTTCAGTGCCAAAGCCCAGAGAGCCGCCACCTCTGACACGCCATGATGACACTCTGCTCGAGCTCTGAATATCATTCTAAAAGCTACCAAAAACACAGCTTGTGATTGACTATGACGGAATGAATTCATGTGTTTTATGCCTTACTTTATACCGTGGTTAGTGGCAAATGTACAGTACAGCTAAAAAGAACCACCACAAAGCTAGTCAGGTCTACCAGGCTCAAACTTTTGGCAGTCTAGAGGATGGACACATACATTTGGGATTAGTTCTCTCCTGATATTGATCTGTACAGATGATCCTACACAAAGACTGTTTGAGCCAGAAAAAAAACAAAGGCCCGAGTGATATGAGGTGAATGTGAGGGGATGTGCAGTCTGCTGGGCTCCACATTAACGCCAGGGGCTCTTCTCCTGATTCTGTTGTAAAGAGAGAGGACACCACTGTCCCAGAGTCTGTCTGTGTACGCCCTCCTGCTGCTGACCTTCACTTCACCTTTACTGATGTCAGGCTCAATTTAATTTAAAAGAAATAGTCGTAATTTTAACTGTGCATCAGACCAGCAAAATTGGTGATATGTAAGCCGAGGACAGGCTTACATAATATATCCCTGCTGCCCGCTCCACTTCCTTCCACAGAAAAATGCATCCAGCTTTTCTCTCGCATACACACATTATTATCCTCTACAACTACGTGCAGACTGCAGATGGTGTTAGTGTGATGCTCGTGAATTGCAGGTGTATTTGTGAGGCTGGTAGGGCTCCACGTGCTCGTGCATTGGTCATAAATTTACCAGCTGTTTTGATCAGTGGAATGCGTAAATGAGCGAGAGGAATGCTGCAAATCGCAGCTAGCATGTTCAGTATTTGGTGAAACGAGCCTGGCTGCAGGGATTTGCTCCTATTCAGTCACAGGAACACAAGGTTGGGTTATGCCAGAACAAAACTAGTTCATATGAAGAGTTTTATGACCACATCAGATTCATCCATTCAGAACGGCCATCATTGAGAGGGCGAGGATGTGATATTGTTTAAATATGCAGATAACGGTGCACTTTCCCAGACAGCCTCTCCTGGATTCATAGTGTTGTACTTCATTGTTCACATAAAGTTGTGTTAAAAATTAAGAAAGAGAGCCGGGCAGAGAAGTTCAAACCCTGCTTACTTCCTCACCTCCGCACAGCCTGAAGTGAGTGTGAGTGTGGGATCGTCTGTTTTGGAAAGGTTACACACAGTTCCCATGTCGGAAAGGTGTGTTTGGGACAAGCAGTGCTGATGAAGTACACCGGCACTTTTAACGTGTCGGGCGCTGACGCTGGGGGAGAACACCTGGCTCACAGTTGCCGTCCCAGTTAATCCCAAAGGAGTTTGCAAGAGTTGAGCTCTGGGCTCTGGTTGTCTACATACTTTTGGCCATATAGTGCAGCAGCTAAGCTTAAAAATGTGGCTTATAGTAGAGCTGGCTGCTGTCGACCTGCTATAGTGACACTATGGCGTGCACAGCAGGAGCTTTTTACTGATCTTTCACTTGCTCCTCTCTTTAGCTCTGTTTATTTGTCGTCTTTCTTGTCCTTCTTCTGTCTCAGCAGCTTTGATTTGTATTTATTTTGTTGGATTTCTGGCTTAAATTAAATCACCATTAAAGATGTACTCAAAGGAGCAGTGATGAGGACATGGTGTTGAGTTTGTCTTTTGGTCTTGTGTCTCTTGCAGCCACTGCATCAATCAGATCCTGGAGAGTGTCAGTCACATCCACCAGCATGACATTGTGCACAGGGACCTGAAGGTGAGTTATCATGTTAGAATTTTATACTATATGATTATTGTACAGAAGTCAGTTATAAATAACGCTGAGTTATGAATGAAGATGAAAGGCATTAGTGGAACAGGTCTAAACACACACACACACACACACACACACACACACACACATTCGTGCAGACGTCATGCTGTGACGTTAGGAGCAACTTAAGAGATGAGCGTCATCTCATTCTTTCTTCACCTTCTTTCTCTCCCTGTACCCCCTCCCCTCTTCCCTCTCTCCCCCTCTTTCCTCTCCTTCCTCCGACTCTCTTTCCCGCCCCCCCCCTCACTGCTGAGGACTGACGAAAGCAGACCAGCTGCTATTAATAGCAGGTCGGTGGTGGAGATGACGGCCACTGACGATTTCCCCTGTAGCGAGACTGTTCACCCCGACCAGAAACAAACAGCACTCTGACCTCTTCAGCTGTGTTATTTGATTTTAATAAAACAGGGAATGAAGACAGCACAGTGAGCTGATGTTTAAACACCTGGATAATTGCATTTTTTTATTGCCACTAGTGAGTTCAGAGTCCTAAACTTTAATAGTTTACTTAACAATCTGGTCCATTACTTTTATGTGACAGAGCAAGATTAAACCATTACTCAAGGGTAAGGAGACTCGCATAATTGGAAAATAAACAGTCTGTTTTTGTGTTAAAGTGGCGTAAATGGACTTGCTGCCTTTCATTGATTTTTAGCTTGCATATGGATCTCGAAATTGAGTAAACGAGAGGGAAGCGTTTTAGAACGATGATAATGATAATGATGATAGAGGAGGGCAGAGAACAGAAATGACTTACATCAATTTTTTTAAAGTGCAACACTTTATTCATGTATTCAGACTGCTTACAAACGCTTTATGTGTGGCCAAATATCGTGCAGATGCACAGAAAATGCTGGTAGAGATCCCAGAGTTTCCAAAAATACCAAATATGTCTGTCTGAATTTGTTGAAAATGTGTCAAAAGTGATGCAGAAGACTTCTTGAATATTTCCATTTGATGGAATAAAGCAGTATAAAAACACGACACCGGGCTTTTGAATATTTCACTCAGTTTAAACATCATTGTACTTCACATTACATTACTTGCATTTGGCAGGTGCTTTTGCTCAAATCCATTATCCCCATAAAAGCTTCAGTGAAGAGCTGATTTAGATTACATCTCAAAACTGTCAGAGTAGAATAAGATGATTTTTCTAACCTTAAACCTGCAATACCTGACGTTTTTTGCCACTTGGGGTCAGCAGAAATGTGAACATAACATCAATTTGTCACCTTTCAAGTTGAACTTTTCAGCAAACAGTTGCTTATTTAACTCTAATATTCACTTCAAGGTGTCCCTCTTCAGCTCTCCACTATGTTCAGCAGCTAACTGTCTGTCTGCAGTTTGGTGCAGAGCAGGTTGTGTATAGAGAGTTTTTTATGTGTTTTCACAGAAAACAGCTGCCTGCTGCCTCTCAAAGTGACGCTTTGAGAGCAGTGAGAACCAAACCAGTAAAGTACCAAAAAGCTAAACAATGAGCTGAAGCTCAATTTAAGAGGAGCTGCAGATTAAAGGGCTTCATCCCTACGAACAACCTGTTGTCATATTGTCATTTGATGCATTGTCATTAAAAAAATATCAAGTGTATCTGCTTTAAAGCTACTTGAGGAGAAAAATAGCATGGTAAACTGTTAGCTTAGCTCTGATAAACCCACTGAGTGCTCCCTGCTCCGCACCAAACAGCAAAGTTAGCAACTTGCTGCTGAACATATTGGAGCATTTAGCATCTAAAGAGCCACATATTTTCCCCAGGAGTCGGTAGAGACCAAACCAGAGCTAAAAGGAGAATGAATATTGGACTGAAGCTGCCAGACACATAATTCCAAATTTATGCTAATGTTGCTCTGTATGTGGCAGCTAAAAAAAAAAAAAAAAAAAAAAAGAAAAAAGATGGTATACGAATGTGTTGAATGAATGAGTTGAATCGGTGGTTGCAGGTATGTAGAGGTTATTGCTCTAATGCAATGTGGGATCTCATTCCAGATTTTAGTGTTATGCATAAAAAAATCATCTCTGACCAGATGTCACAGTACCTGCAGATACTTTGGTTACCAACCAGCTTTTCAATTACACAAGCAAGTTACTTTGCAAGATCAGTAATTCAACAACAACAGCACCTTCAGCTATGCTGACATGATAAAGGTAAAGTCTATTCCATGCAGATCTCTTCCTCATCATGGTCAGTATCAACGGTCTTACCTGACTAATGTATACATGGAGGAAAACACATGGGTGGCTACAGTAGTCACTATGCTTTTACTCTGATAACTTCCATACATTTATTAGGTGTGTTCTGAAATGTTTGGAAATAGTTTTGGGGGTTTTTTGGGTCAGATATGAACTGGAACATGTGCTGTTCTGAAGTTTTTGGTGATATTCACGGTACAAGTGCAGCTAAACCAAGTCACAGTGATTCCACAGTGACAGCCCTAAAAACACCAACAGAGCTAATAGAAGTTGGTTGGCAGTGTCTGCCCAGCCCGTGGGAGCTGACCAATCACAAAAGGCTGGGCTTTTAGGGAGGGGAGCCTTAAAGAGACAGGAATTGAAATGGAGCGTTTCAGACAGAGGCCTATAGAAATACTGCAGCAATGCACAGTATGAGAAAAATAATGTTTATTGGACATCAAAGCATCTGAACATTTTCTTGTTGACACCCAAATCAAAAGTATGAATCTGAGAATGACCATGCCACCTTTAAACTGTAACCATCCACAGATCAAACTCAAACATAACGTTCAAAAGCAGTAGATAGATTTTTTTGACGCCCCAGTTTTCTTCACGCATTTTTGTCGGGAAACCAAACAACTGCCAACTAAAGTCTACTTCGAAGACACAGATAGACACGCCTTATTACACAAGAGCAGCTATCACTCAAAACACGTGTTCTCTGGGGTAATTAAATCACAACTCATATGTTTTCACTGTACATGCACTTATCACATCACACTCATATCACATGGACAAAGTTTCCAACATCCTCTCCACTGGCTGACTTATAGGCGAAACTCATGGCATGCTCAAGGCCAGAATAGTACAACACATCAACCTCATTAGAAATATAAGTCAATCCACCTCCCTTTGCAAACATATATTGATAGAACACAGCATGCAATATTTTTAATACAGACACATGGAAAGCATATATATATTTGGAACCAGGGTCAAATTGTTGCCTGAGAGGGGGTACACCAGAAACCCAGCACTGCACGAACCTTGCCCATAATTTAGAGGTTTTTCCCTTATTGCAAATTGAATTTTCTTTATCCTTGGTTTGATTTATACTTTAATTTTACTTTCTGACCCCGTAGATGGTTTAGAAATTCTTGCCAAGCCCATGATCTAACCAGAAGTTAAATCCTTTTTAATAGAGGCAGATATGTTATACAATGCAATTGGTTTGAGACATAGAAATTAGAGAGTTTTATTGTGACCAAGAATTATTTTTGAACCAGAACCCTGACATATGAATGGGAATACACAGCAGCCTTCCCAGCATCTGGAGCAGGCCAGTTCTCCTCATATTTCTCAGACTGCTCGTTCAAAAATATGGGGTCAAAAATTCTTGTAGTGTGTTTTGCTTTCTTCTCAGAAATTTCAGGCCTGGCAACCAGACTTACGCTGCTGACAGTCTTGGTAGCACGGTGGTGGTTAGTACTGTCACCTCACAGTGAGGTCCTTGGTTAGAATTTCAGCTTGGCCGGGGCCTTTCTGTGTAGAGTTTGCGTGTCCTCCCTATCTTTTTGTGGGTTTCCTCCAGTTTCCCCTACCGAGTCAGGTTAATTCTCCTGTCAGTACTCTTGACCAAGGCACTGGCTTAGACCTGGAGTTGGTCCCCAGGTGCTGCACAGTGACTGCCCACTGCTGCTAATACTTAGGATGGGTTAAATGCGGAGTACAAATTTCTCTACAGGAATCAATAAAGGAGGTGATGATTGAGGTATTCCTTCTTGGCCTGTACATTTATATATTTGAATTTATGTATATTGTGGTTTCTTGCTTTGTTTGTTATCTCTTTTTTTTTTTTTTCTCAGAAAAGACACTTTTTTAAACTGAAGCTTCTGTTAGCTGCTATTTTTTATGGTGTGCCAAATCTCTCATTTTTATTGCAGTATTTTCATGCCAGAAAGCTCCACCTAAACTGTGGATGATGAAAAAAAAAACGTCTTATTACAATAAACTCAGGTAAAAGTCTATAACCAGAACATGTCCATGGATCGTTATTAGTATAAATATGTCAGGGTTTTAATATGTTCAAGGGTTTAAGTTGGAAATCTCTCAATTTTGCGTCCCCCAGAGACAAAAGACACTGCAGTAAGCAGCGATACACGCCAGCAAAACTTACGCCATGAGAATACTTGGAAAGATGCTGCAATAACATTGCAATTCTAAACATGGGGGCTTTAAATTCCAAATAAAATAACAGAAGATGTGATCGTGTCAAACACTGTGGGCAAACCGATTGCTTCACTTTGTAAAACAACACAGCATCAGCAAAACACCTCACAACAAAGCTGCAGAATTAGAAACATGCAGGCAGAATAAACCACAGCAAACAGAGAAGGACAAACAACGCACAAACTCATATCTGAGTCACACTGTTGCACAAACATTTAGACAACGTGACCAAAACACAGATACACAGCCAAGCAAATATCAGTGAGATATATGGAAAAATGATGAAAGCAAAAACATCTACATGGATAGATAGATAGATAAACATATAGATAGATAGATAGATAGATAGATAGATAGATAGATGGCAGATAATTTTGATTATTTTCAGGAATAATTCCTCCATTTTACAGCTTTTCTCCCATTTTTGAGCTGAGAGTTTTTCGAAATGTCTAAATTTCTAATCTAAATGTCTGACATGTCTATACCCTTGTTGAACCTCTTCCCTTTTCATCTCTTTATCTACTTTTCTCTCTTCTTCTTCTGCCACTATTTGTTCTCCTGTTTCCTCTCTTCATCAGCTGCGTGGGAAGATGTTTTAAGTAAGGCTGCGGGGCGCGAACTGAATATAAGTGTGACAACATGTATTTTTAATTAAAGAATACAGTCTTGGTTGCCATATCACTCCTGACTCCTGACAGTAACAATGACAATAGCAACAACACACACAACCACTCACCAGGCTAGCAGCCATGCGCATCACACACACACACACACACACACACACACACACACACACACACACACACACACACACACACAAAACAACGATCGTGTTCCCTTGGAAAGTCCATTTAACTAACTTTAAAGCTAGAGCCCTTTACTGTTCCAACAGCCCACCCGTGGGCAGTAGGAGAATTTATTATTGTTTATTATTCTTTCTGTCTAGTGACACAAATGCTACGTTCACGTTTATACTCATATTAAACACTGTTAGCAGGCTACTATTCATGTCAATCCAATGATGCATTACACCGTTTCTAGATACAACCACAAAAGGAGGTAAAATAAACGCCGACAGCAGACAAACAACCGTTTTTAAAATTGACGCAACATTGAGGCAACTCACCGATTACGTCTCTCAGTGATCCACAGATCAATAACACTCCGACAGAAACGGTCTGGTAACATCCAGAAAGGTCCAGAAGTTCCACTGCAGTAAAAATATTTAGTCCAAAACATGAGAATAATCCACAGAGACGTTTCCTCCTTTCTAATTAGCGGGCGATGTGTTTGTCTTCCACTTGTCTTCTCTGTTTCCCCTCTTACAAAGTCCGGAAACACATACAGACGGCCGCCATCTTGTCTCAAGTTATTCTGTGGAGTCTCATTAACCAATCAGGAGCTGCCAGATGAAGCCTAGTAACCACAGAAGCCAATAACAGTCTGAGCTGAACAGAAGACCATCTTCTCTTCTTCTGCGTGAAGATCGAGCCAATCGTAACCAAGTTTGTAGATGACTGACGCTTTGAATACCCAATGAAATTTTGAAAAAAACTTCAGTGAGTTATTGACAGCTCAAGCACCTTAAATCAAGGACTTCAGTGCTAATAGGGATATCACACACAATTTGAAGTGATAAATATAGTAAATGGCCTCAATATAAAGATATATAGCCAAAATATAATTAAAAATACCTAAAATATGAATATAGATGGCCAAAATGTAGATTTCATGGATAAATAGACATTTCTGTAAATAAATATATAGTAAATTGCCTTTTTTGGAGGACGCCTAGATATACCATTAGAGAAAAAGTGAAAATATTTATTTTCTGTGTTATTATTATCAGCTTTTATTGAACTTGGAGTAGGGTAAGGCTTCATGCTGTGGTCCCATTGTGTTTTCAGGCTAATAAGTCCCACATAGAGTCATCTGCAAACATCTATTTGCAAAAAAATATTCAGGTGGGAAATAAAACCATCAACTTCAGTGTGTTCAAGTTTCTATTACTCAGTACCAGTAGCATTTAGAATGACTGTGACTGCTGGGGATGAGAGTTCAGAGTGTTACCTTTCAAAAGAGACCAAAATTATGCATGTACTCCAAGTGGTTCAAGAACAGCTGTCAGTTTTCTTTGGGTATGCCTTGGATGGGCTGCTGATACTACTCGACTGGTATTAAAATTATTACTGTTGCATCTCAGATTCTGAGCGGCAGCCACTGGGGAGGGGGCTGCAGCCCCGGCAGCACCCCCATTCCCACATCTATCCTCCTTATTGTTTTCTTTGTCCCAATCCCCATTTTTCTCTTCCTCCTCCATAACCTGACCATTTTCCTCTCCCCAATCTCTATCCTTTCATGTGCCTCCTTTGCATGTTAGTCTGTCCTTCTTCCTTCCTCTCATCCCTTCTTTCTTCTATTTCCCTAAAATCACCTCCTCCAGTCCCCGTTCTCTCCCTTGCCATCATACATCCCAGTTCCTTCTCCATCCTCTTCCTCTCCTACCCACCCCTAACTTCTCCCCTCTTCTCTAAACATTTCTTTGCTGTTTAAACATCTGATGTAACTGAAAGCAACAGCACCCACTGCTGCTTCAGTACCACAATGCAACAACAGATCAGCACACTCCGCGGGCCTTTTATGCCACAGAAGAAGACAGCTGCTGTGTTGTTCTCACAGCGGGCAGTGCACGATAACACCAGTATAATTTCTCTTTTAACTTTCCCACTGCGCCTGTGACGGTTTCCCTCCAAACTGAGCTGTGTATAAACAGAGCTGAGGGACTGCAGCCATCCCCACTGCAGGGCCTTAAGATGTAGCATCTCAAGTGAAATTTGGCATGCAGGCAAGGTTTGCAATAAAAGCACAAAAAGACACGACTTTCAGTTTCTCATTATCAATATATGATATTTGTTGATGATGCCCTAAATAAAAATGCTGAGGATATTAACTCTTAGAATAGAGATAAAAGCCTAGGTCCACCTATCCGAGGCTTTTACCTAGGACCAGTGCACTAGTTCCTGAGGCAGAGCTGCCCCATAATCTGTTTAAACTGTTTTTATGTTTACAACCTGTTTGAGCTTCTGAATGCTCACATGTTTCGACATTTTTTGTGTCGCTGATTCCCAAAACTCAGCAGTAACTTTTGGGAACACAATGTTGTTATAACGAATAAAACCGATGACCAGAGCCTGTTTTTCTGACAAGCAACATGTCGACGTTGTGCTAAAAACAACTGACTAATGGACAAACAGCATGACAGCATTTTACCGTGGCTTATCTAAAGTCTGAGGACGAGAGTTGGGATGGATTGATCGGCATGCATGACCGACATGAGAGACCAAAGTTTGTGTGCTGTTTTTCCTAAAGTTAGGTTAAAAAGTACTGTTTAAAAAGTGGGACTATCACACTTTTGAATTTTCATGGCATACAGGACATGCCAGTGGAGGCCACTGTGGCCACTTTACCTCTATTGAATCCACATTTTAAGAGTTTGTGTCGAGCGTTCAGTGAAGTCGTGTCCTCTCCACTAAAAAACAACCAGATAAAGAAATCAAAGGGAGACTCCCGGTGGACACTCAGCCTGTAACAGCAGGCTTCCACATGAGAGGAACTGCTAGAGGGCAATTTCCCTAAATTTGACAGCGCACATGGTGAGCCATCCATCTACGATTTCAGCATAATTTTTCTCTTAACTTTCATAATTTGTATGGAGAATGAATCCATGCAACAGTCTTGTGCCAACCGCTTTCCATTCAAATCATGATGGAGAAAAAAGATGAAGGGCGGGAAGGACAGAGCTTTTCTTTTTCCCCTCCCACGCTCCTCCTATCAGGAATTATTCTTATCTTCCTCTGCCCACTACTCTCCTCTCCTCGCCTTCGCTCTTTCCATCCTTTGTTTTTTCTTCATCTTTCTTTGTGTCAGTGCTGAGTGTAAAACTTTTTGTGACATCTGTTCCAGCAGAATAATGAACAGTTGTAGATTTAACCAAATAATGGTTCTTTTAAAGAGCTGTCAGTAATTCAAAACATTTGGTGGCAAAATAATGAAACACGTTTAGACCCACATTTTAAAGATGACAATGATGTACTTCAAGCTACGCTTCACGTTTAAAGCCCTGAGCACTTTTCATTTGACAAAATTGTCTCAACCTTCTTCTCTGTTAAGTGAAAAACTTGTTGCAAAGGATGTAGGACAGAATCTGAGTGCTTTGAATCCAAAACACAGACAGACGGCGTCAGGAGATTCATCAGCGCGAAGACTTTTCCATCCACTTATTATTCATTGCTGATTTTGTGTTGCACTTTGTATTAAACTCCACGTTTTACCTCAGTTCATGCTCTTTTATTCAGCCCTTTTCAGGAACAATACCCTTCTGAAGACAGTTTGCAAATTCTGAAATTCATCTCTAACCACCGAGGCGATACAGGACTGATGTGGCTGTGGATGGAACTGCAGCCTCGTGTCTAAGACGACTCAACCGCCAATAATCTTTTTGTTGCCACAGTCATGGACGAAATGCAACCACAGTTCAAATGGTATTATTTGACCAAAAGCGAGTGGTTTGGAGATTTTGTCATCATAGCTGGACTGAAAAGAAGTGGCGGTGACACCATTTGTATTAGAGGAAACACTCCAGGGAAAGTAAGCCATAACGTGGACCACAATGCAATGAGAACTGGCCAGAAACTGACAGAAACATGAGACAAAAACAGATATTAATTATTCAGAAGCTTGTTTTGATTCCATTTTGAATATGTTTGGTGACATAAATCACTTAAACTGCTGTGAGGATGACTGGGTGTGCAGCTCCAAACACCATGAACTGATACAAGCAGCATTTTGCAGAAGTGGTACCTGTGATTCTCAGACTCTGAAACTAGGACAGAGGAGAAATTAGACCCAGAATATCATAATAGCAGCTGTAACGAGCTGGCAGGAAGAAACGCTGTAACCTCTATAGCCTGTTGGCATTTTGTTGACGTGACCTGAGACAAAGACGGCGTGACACACAGCGGGAACACTGAGGGACAAAAACACACACACACGAAGAGTGTAGTCCTGACCTGCTACAGTGGTGCTCAGGGGCAGGCCAGTCTCAGTGTTGTAGGGATGGACGGCGATCTGAGTCATGGACGGCACAGGAACACCAGGGAAGGTCACAGCCGTGGCTGCCATAGGTGGCTGGGGGCCAGCTGTCACGGAGAATGGGTACTGGGCACCAATGAAGGCTGGGTGCATTCCCTGAGGAGTTATATACACCCATACACGCACACACAAACACAAACTTGTGGTTCCATCACTTCAGAGGACATTCCATTGACTTACATTAATTTTCTGAAGACTTACCCTAACCATAACCACAACAACTAATTGCCTAACCCTTACCCTGACCTGAACCAAACTTTACCCCAACGTTAACCAAAATCTTCTTTTGGAGCAAGTGGACTGAGTCCATTAAACCTATGGGATCAGACTTTAGTTGACTTGATAGAATAAATGAGTGAGAATATAATTTGATCTATATTATTTCATTGCATGTCCCATCTTACTCTATATTCATTTTTTTTTTACTTTGTAGTATCTAAGGTGAAACCTTCCCATGTTCAATTGTAAATAATCAAAACTAATGTTATAAAAGAAAACCTCTGGAAGAGCCAGGCTTTAAAATGTTTATGAAATGTACTGCAATTTTTTGGGGGGGGGTTTGAAGTGCACACAATGCTATGTGAATTCACTTGCAGTAATAGTGATACAATGTAAAGTAATCAATGTGAAATTAATGCTTTTCCAAAATAGAAAAAAAAAGAAAATTGGTCAAACACGTCAGGTGATGTACACTGACTGCCTGCCACCTTTTATGTAGTTTTGAGTCGTGATATGAAGACAACATCAAAACTGTATTCTCGAATTCCATTTGTGGACATCCTCTTAACTATTTCTGAATAAAAAGGAAATTCCACCAAAAGCCCAATGATTGTAACAGGAGGAGTTCTGACCTGTGGATATGCAGCTCCAGACACTGGGAAGACGGTGGGTCGGGGGACATGCTGCAGAGGGTGTCCCAGGTACTGGGGGGTGCAGACAGTGGGAAGATGGGCCTGGATGGTGGTATAGGGGTGTAGGCCCTGGCTGTGGGGGTGAGCCATGGCCTGCCCAGGCATGGTGTGGGACTGGTAGATTGTGGAGCCCACTGAGATGACAGGTACAACAGCTGCTGCCGTGACTGCAGCTGTGACTGTTGCCATCCCCTGAGACTCCATGTTGGCTCCGTTGTCAAGGACACCACAGCTGGACTCCGGGGGCCTCCTGCCTGAACCCACATTGGCTCCACAACGCCCAGAGGTCTCCAGCAGCTGGCATGAGCCCCCACCCACTGACTGCTCATATAGCCAGTACCACTGGTGAGCCACCTCAAAGAGAACCTCTGGGTACACACCTACACCCTTGGCTGCTTCCTCTACTGCCATGCAGGCCTTCTCCAGCATCACATTGTCCTGGAAAGAGACAGTGACAGAGAGAGGGAATTGGGGGGACAAGAATGTATGATGATTTATTTACTTTATTTATTACATCTAAGTGCTTCCAAAGGCAATTGGACTTGCTTGTGGTTCTAGAAGATGTTTCAACTCTCATCCAAGAGGCCTCTTCAGTTCTAACTGACTGGTGGGAAGTCTCAGGACAAAACACCCAGCACAAGCAGAGCAGCGTGGTGTATGCAGTGCAATGCAGTGAGGAATGCACAGACTTTTCTTTGGGGAAACAAAAAAAACACGTGCAAGGCACAAAACAGGAGAGCCAACACCTCAGGTCAAGACTCAGCAGTCCACCCACATCTGAAGGACAAGGGACACTCATTTGAGGACAATAATACACATATTTTGGTCAGGGAAGACAGATGGTTTGAAAGAGGAGAGAAAGAAGCCATCCACGACAAACTGGAAAGACCATCACTGAACAGTGGAGGTGGTCTACAACACTACTTATCAGCGACTTACAATGCTGTCCTTAGGTCCCTCCCCAGGCAGCTTAACAGCCATTTACACCTGGACTCATGTGGCCCTGATGACTCATGTGATGGTCAGGTGGGTAAACGACCCACCCATTCACACCAGGACTCACCCATTAACGCGTAGTGAAGCATTAACATTGTGACTCATTTGACCCTAACGACTCACATGATAGCCGGGCAGGTCTGTGATCCTGCAAGAGGACAGGCATGTGAGACTTGCCACCAGTCTGTTGAAGAAGCCTCTTGGATGAGAGACTTAGGAGTACTATGACCTGGATGAATGAGAATCTTCACAGATTTATTTACTACAATAAATCATGTATTGTTTTCTTGACTGGTTTCTTTATCAGCAGGTTTTAGAAAGCAAATACCCTTTTAGACTCTTACTGATTTTAAGACCACTTCAGTAACAAAAAAAGAAACAGGTATGTGTCTATGGGCATGAGTATTGACCTGCATTTTGTCATTTTTGTGCAATTTTGTCATTGCAATTAAATCATATTCTGAAATTCCAAAAACATTCAGTTTTCTAAATTCAAGTTCACATTGTGATGCCAGAACTAATTTCAAATTCAGGTTAATGTCTGATTTAACTTTCTGACACTCTACATGGTGTGACTCAAGAAGAGCAAACAAGCAGATTCAATCAGTTCACCCACCTCCATTCATTTTTCAAAGGTAATTTAATGGTAACAAGTCACAAATGTCATATTGTGCTTATGACATTGGCACAATGAGAACAGCTTGTTTGCTTTCCTAAACTGAAACTGTTTTTTATTCTGCTCAGAGCTTCATCGGCAAAAACACATTTTCTAGAGTGCAGCAGTAGAGTGGAATAATTTGCCCACAAATTAGGAATTGAGTGTTTCACACAGCAGTGGCCTTAAAGAAATGGTTACAAAGCACCATGCAACATTTTTCAAATTGAGATTTAATCTTTCATGACCAAGAAAACATGAGCATGTGTACATAGCCTACTCTGCTACTATTTATTTACTATACTGTTTATATGTTAATTGTATTGCCTTCACTTGTGTTGTTTGTTATTTTGTTTTCATTCTCCTTTCCTATACTCTTGCTCTTTCATTCACACATAGACCATCTGTTGAGAATGTGTGCATGCACTCACTCGCTCTCTCTCTAACACACACACACGCAAACACCGACATCAAACCAAAACAACACACAACAGCTAAAATATGTAATGATGTTAATGTTCTTTCTGTTCATGTCTTTTGGTTCTTGTCTTTCTATGATTGTTTTGTCACTGTATTATTTTTTTGTCTTAACAAATTAAAAAAAAAGAAAAAAGGAAAAGTGTTGTACTATGGGACTGCAATGAAAATAAGGGCTTTGTGATGAATGTATGTTACATGTGTTTTTATCATCATTAATTATCAAATAGTCATTCAATCATACCACTATTGGACTTAGATAGAGTCCCACTCTATGTCCTAAGGCACCCTGCTCAACTAGAAGGTGTCACTGTTTCAGCCCCAGGGACGTGATCATTTTGCCTCAAACTGAGTTTCCTGCATACTGCTACACTCAATTCCATTCTATTAAAATGAGCTCAGTCAGACTTCAATTCTAAATCTAAATTTTTTATTATTCTTAGGATTCTTAATAGTATGATTCTTAATACTACTATTATTATTATCACCATTAGTTTATTTGTCTTACTTTCACTCTTTTCTTTCACAAAACATCTACACATTTCCCTAGTAACATCTCACACATATTAAGATTTGCAGTACATATCACACCTTCACATGAACAGAAAAGGAGGCAAAGATACACACCCCTGTGGAGCAGGTGAATAGTTTTAGGTTCCTCAGAAACAGCATCACAGAGAACCTGTCATGGAGATCTCACATCTCCACCATTGTAAAGAAAGCTCAGAAACTAATGTATTTCTAAAGGAAACGAAAAGACAAATTCCTGTGCCAAGTTCTTGTCAACTTTAACTGAGGAATGATAGAAATAATCCTGACTGGAAACATTACAAACTGGCATGGGAGGTGCATGGCTCAGGACAGGAGGGCTCTGCAGTGAGTAATTAAAAACAGCCAGAACATCATTGGTACCCATCGTCTGAGGATCAGTGATATTAGTGACGTGGGGTACCTGAGTCCCAAGGAAACTAAAAGACAACACCCACCCCTGCAACAGCCTGTTTTCAAAAAGGCAGCTTCTTTTCTCAGGCTGTGAGACTCCTCAACTTATCCTCCATACCCCACCATAAATAATTCTTTTTTATTTTGTTTGTAGCATAAAGGGACTAGGGCTTGCATTTTGTTGTACAACCCTTTGTTGTAGAATGATAAACAAATGAACATTAAACCTTGCCAGCGATGTACACAACAGTTACCCAGTAAATCTGATACAGAACTAATCACCTGATGCATTAAAAAGTCAATTTAAAAAAAGCTACTTTCTTGCCATTTTGGGACCAAGCACACTACTTTTTTACCAAAACTAGCATGTATATGCAAGTTTTTAAAATATGTGTAAACCCAGTAAAGTAGGCAATTGACTCTTATCCCATTGCCAGCAGACAAATTTGCCTCTC
>JAPZEA010000002.1:30634911-30648585 GCA_029783685.1 Heniochus monoceros | reverse complement strand
TTATGGGCACAAATGAACATAAGCAAACACATCCACCCAAATCACGTCTTGCACATACAAATCCAATAGCACCATGTGACAAAAGAAAAGACAAAAACAGCTTCTCACTTTGAACAACAGCGCTCATTAGCTAGTTTTACTTTTCTTGGACACGTCCAAGACCACCAGCCATCACACCGGGACAATATCCCAGCAGATAAGTCCAGGGCTGGATTTCTTTCCCAGTACACCTCTGGGTACGTCCTGTCCTGCACCTTAGCTTGTAAATGGCACACCGAAGGACTTAAAAACTTACCTGCACATGTCAACATCCATCGAATAAGATGCTAAGAGGTGCAGTGCTTGTTCTTCAACACAACTGAAAACAACATGTTACCTGTCCGTGTTTTTTAACTTGGTGCAGACAGTCTCCAGTGCGACACACACTCGCCGCATTGGGTCATTTGGCGTGCATCAACTGGCGCCGTAGCACACAGGAAGTAGTGGTCAAAATACAGCAATCAGAGGAATGACTGTGTTCATGTTGCGTTTGTGGAGCGTTGGCGTACATCAGCCTTGAGAAACAGGACCGTGCCGTATCATGACGTGTTCATCAAGACACTGCTGGTGTTTTCGTGTAAAAAGTGAGAATTCGTCCCTCGACCTTTTGCCTTATTTCAGACTGTGTCGGTTTAGAGTGACCTGCCGCCAAAGGAAGAAATGCGAAGCAGTAAAAGAGGAAACTGTGCTGGACATTAACATGTGTTCGCTTAATATGATTCTTCTTTGTGTGTGAAGCAAAGTAAACACCTGCTCTGAAGCGTCGGGGGTTTTCCCTCCAGCAGGATGTTTAGAGCTGAGAACAGGAGGTCTGAAATCTCCCGCTCCATCTTTCCTCCTGCCACCATTTTCTCCATTTCCTTTTCTTCTCTCTCTTTATTGTGCTCACCCTCTCAAACCCCCATCACATCCACCGTGTCAACAATGCGCGACCTCTGACGGAACAATCCCAGCATTGTTTTCGCGTTTCAGCTCAGACAAGCAGGACGTCAGTGTGTGTATTTACCTGAACTTCCACACACTCTTGATGGGATTTTTGTCTTTACCGAGCCTGTTTGAAGCCTTTTGAGTTTGTAACTGTCGCTGAAGGTTTGATGCATAAATAAACGTGAGCCTCAGTGTTGTCAGAGTTCATTCTGTCCATCCAGCTGCAGACGACTCAAACACAGTCATCATGCTCTGTTTGGTTTGGATGAAAACGAAAGAACTGCTCACTGTCATTATTGGGTTGTCACACTGGAAGACGTGTGTGTGCTTATGTATGTGTGTGAGAGAGACACAGTTTACATTTATCAGGTGTTCAGGGACTATTTTAGACTTAGAATGTGGTCAAAAGCAATTTTTACTGAAGATGCAGAAGTGTCAGATGATCTGTGAAGAGCGCTCCAGTCCTTTTCTCCCTCTGAAGTTTGCTGTTCTTGTTCTGAGAAGCTCCTGATTCGGCTGCATATTGCTGACAGATGATACCAAATGCTGGGACACGCAGGAGGCCGAAGAGCTGCAGGAGCTGCCTGCTTGCTGAATGTTAACTAATTTGGCCGTTCAGCTACAAGCAGCGATAGTTCTGCCTTCTGTTCTATTTCCTCTGCATTGCATGAGCAAATCTGGCAAGAAAACACACTGATAATCTGTGATATATATGATATAAATGATCTGTTATCACAAATGATGAAACATGCCAACCCATCTGATTTTCCTGCCCCTCTCCACACTGTTGTCCCCTGATCCCCCCTCCACACGATGAAATCAACATCTCTGCATCCCCCACATTCATTAGAAATAGTATCACTGCTGTTTGTGATTGGATTTTTCCTTTCCCCACATATTTCTCATGAAGGATAAGAAGATCATGGCAAATTTGGACTATTCCTTAAATATGACTGCATCCGTTTTAGCGGAGGTTGGTGGATTGTGAAAACAGTGATGACTGTGTTTGAAATAAGTCCAAAACTTTGTCGTTCTGCCTCTAACAAAGTCTGCTAAGTCGTATTTTCTAACTGTACAACCAGAGGTGACCTGCATGGGTCCGTGTACAGTCTCCCGAACTGTACAGCTCTCAGATAAACTGCTGCCAAGTCTGTAGGTCACACTCTGCGGTCTGGTGGATCTCTTGGCTTTAGCAAAGTAGCAATAAAAACCTGGATCTTTCTAGAAGCTCTTATGGCCTCTAACCCCGGGCTTCTGATGGGACCAAACCTGAGCAAAATACTAGTTGAAATAACTTTATATACTTGGACTTTATTTCTTACTGCCTGCTGTCCAAACCAAAGTGTTTAAGTCATCTGGTCTGGAGGAGTGAAAAGTGCTGAAGCTGGGACTGAAAACATGTGACCCGAGGAGATGATCTCCCGACTAAAGAGAGACTGTACGTCTTCACACTGCCGGGCTTTTCTGTCTTTACTGCTGTTTTTTTCTCCCTTAGCTTCACACAAAGTTCAATCAGTGTTTCATCTACTTTTACTCTTTGGCTCGAAATGTATTTTATTTGATTTATTTTATAGTTTTTTCTGTTTTTATAAACTGGAAGATGCACATTTAATATTTTTGGCCCCTCTGTAATGTATAAGTGAATACAGGCATAGTGCTTTACAGGACAGAACAGACTGAGTGTGCGACCTTCTCATTGCCATTGATGTGAAAATGAGCATAACACAGATAGCCAAAGTCCAGTCTCCAAAGATGAATGCATGCTAAAAGCATTAAGAGAAGAACATCGTCTGACCGCCTGCATCACATACCTCCAAACGTGGCCTCGTCCAGCAGCACCTCGACTTCCTGCAGTGACCGCTGGTGTTACTCAAGTCACATGACTTGATTCAGATTGAGTCATGAATCTGATGAGTTTAGACTCAACTTAAAACAATTAAAAAAGACCTGCAGCTCGACTTTTACACCAATAATCCATGACTGCTCTTGGCCTCATGGATGACTGGATATCGTCCTCAAGCCCAAAGATTAAAAGACGGTGGATCCCGTCTTTATTTCGCTGATTCCAGATTGCTTTGAGTCATTCCGACAGTAGCCGGTCTGCTGGCCTGCACTGTGTTTGGCAGCGAAAGGCCAGCAGACAGACAGCAGATGAAACCTCAGGCGATCGGATGTGGAGACAAAAAAACAGACAGCAACATGCAGAACATGAGGCTCAGATGTTAGACGCAGGCACACCTTCTCACTTTGCTTTAATGATATTAAGTTTATTTGAAAGTAATAAATACGTGTTCACAAGAAGCATTTGTCTGTAAATTTACTCTCCTGTTTGTTTACAATGTTAAAGTGGAAGTGGTTTAATAATGACTAGTTTAAGAACTGAAACACAGTTTAAATTTGACTTCATAGACAGTTTTACGCTAAAAAATTCCTCCAAATTGAAGAACTGTGTTGTCTGTAACTGTCCTCCATAATGACTCATCCATTTTAGGATTATATTATTTTGATTATGATCATTTGCTGAAGTCGACTTTTGGAAATTTGGAAGTGATGCCAGTAAGAACCGCGTCACAAAAGAAAACCCATCATTTCATCCCATAGACTGTAGAATAAGTGGACGGAGCTTCCAGGTGTGACAAGTGAAGCCTTAAACCTGCATTCTCCCCAATGGTCAGCAGGGGGCGACGCCACTGCAAACAGAAGTCTGTAAGTTTATGAGAAAATGACTCCACTTCTCACCTGATTTATTACCTCAGTCAACAGTTTCCTAATAAGTTCATGGTTTCATTCACTAGTTTCAAGTCCTCTTTAAAGAAGCATGATGTTCATTTGGTAAATTATGGTCCTACCTGTCCTGCTCTCAGCCAGATCCAATCAGCATGGAGGTATAGTAGCTTCGCCCTCTCATCCAAATATGCTCACTTCTGGCTCCAAAAAAACAAGATTGCGACGACCATAATGCCAAACGCAAGGCTTCAAACCAGCAGCGGCTCACTGACAATCAGTGAGTAATTGATGGCAGGCTCGTCTGCTTCGGTGGACTAAAAGCTTGTCTGGCTCGTATTTCCCGTCTTTCTTTTTAGCAACAAATGACAAAGAAAAATCTGGCAAAGAATTTATTAATCTACTCCAAACTTTCCTCATGTCTACAGCATCACAGACTTCTTCACATGCTCTGTACTGACATGCTGAAAGATACCTCGAAGCACACTTGTAATCGGATGATGGCTGATGGTGCTGAGGCTCCACTCAGGTCTGATGCCGGATTGACAAACCTGACGCCCCTCCAGTGATACTTCACATTAACCACTGACCATTAATTAGAAGGCCACATATTCAGTTCCCCAGTTAAATGTCCCGTCCATCACCAGAGTTTGTGTCCTGTCATCCCGCTGGATTAAACACAGCTTAATAAAACCGGACCGACTTCGTTATTATCTGCAGACAGTCAGCTGTGAGCCTGTGAAGCCCAGAACACATGATTGAAGACAACTGCTGCTGTTTATGAGCGGGCAGGGCTTCAGTATAAAACACCTGATGAATATCTGCATGCAGCTGCTGTTTGGTTCTGGTTTGGTCTCCGCTGAATCGCTGTTAGCCATAACAGCTTCCAGAGAGATCCAAGTTTTTATTGCTGCTCGTCCGAAGCCAAAAGAAGCTGCAGACCACACATTCAGAACCACGAGTCGTCCCAGTAAACACGACATCAGAACAGCTCCGAGAGGCTCTCAGAGGCTTCCAGGTTTCTCGGTTTCAGGTTTGTTAAACCAAGAACCAAAACTAACTGTACACACTGTTTCCAATGCACACCAAAACAAAACATACATGATGAAAGCAGAAAAACATTCGCCCAGACACCAGAATAATATTGCCAACAAACATTCCTTCCTGTCAACTCATATTTTTCCTCTTGGTCTTTTATGTTTGCTCTGGTTTTCTGTTGTGTGTTCTGTGTTTTTTTGTTTGGCCAATACGACGGCATCAAAGCAGATCACAGAAGTAAAACAGGAGAAGAAGAAGAAGAAGCCTCTCCTGTCATAACTCGGCAATTTAAGAATAAAAAACACAACTTACAGACAACCCCGACTCCAAAAAAGATGGGATGCTGTTTGAAACATAAATAAAACAGAATGTGACTATTAGCTAAACTAAAAAAGACAATATATTAACTGTCTGACCTCATCGGCTTCATTGATTTTTGTAAATATCTGCTTATTCTGAATCTGATGCAGCAACACGTTTCAAACCAGTTGGGACAGGAGCAACAAAACACTGGGAAAGTTGTGACAATGATGAGATAAAATGCTGAAAAGCAGATTGTATAACTAATTTATTCTAATACTTCATGTGTAAACTGTGCTGCCATTTCAGCTAGAACGATTAAACAAATGTGGAAAAATAATGAATCATTTTCCCCTGTCTTCCTTCCTTCTTCCCTGTGATTGTTCTTGAGGGACAGTTGCAGCGAGACTGTCCGTCCACGGTGTGTCAATCCAGTTCAATACTCGTGATCAAACCTCACATTCATAAACTTCAAAAAGGACTCCTTCACATTCACATTAGCTCATCAGCTCTGAGTGCAAACTCAAAAGAACATTTATGGGTTTTTTTTGCAAAAACGCTGCCGTCACCAACACTGCATTTACAATCAATCAGTGGCTGAAATCTTTATTGATCAGTGCTCACAGCTGAGGATTCTCATGGTTCATTTTGTGCCTTTTATGTACGTCCAGCACTGACGACACATCAACGCTGTTTTCATCGCTCATTAAAGCTAAAAGACAAAACGATCCGCACCATCAAAGCAGCAGGAGTTTAGCTGCTTGTTTTCGCCTTCGTGATTCTTTAATTATTTTTTTTAGTACAGATAACAATGAGGGGATAATCAATAGCTAAACTTAGCTTTAGTTTTAGCTGCAGCTATCTGACAAGCTAACTTTCACTTAATATAGCCCCCTTACATCAGCTGTCTTTCTATGGCAGAGTGCAGTGATACACAGCCAGAATACAGTAATACACAGCCAGAATACAGTAATACACAGCCAGAATACAGTAATACACAGCCAGACTACAGTAATACACAGCCAGAATACAGTAATACACAGCCGAAGTACAGATACTGTGTCGTAGTTACTGCACCTTTAAAAAGCTTTTTCTCAGAAATTACACCTTTCATTGTAGAATATTTTTTTATATGATAAAACAGACGTGAACCTTCCGAGTTAAAGCTTTGAATTGACTTTCCCGAGGAGATCCGGGCTGCAAGCTCACGACATCTTTTTTTATTCTTTTCAGTGAATTATTTATTATTTGATGGTGTTTTATTTGTGTCTTCGTGCTGTTCCATTTTCACTGTAAGGCACTTTGGATCTGTGCTTTAAAAGGTGAAGTTTTTTATCTATAATTAATATTCACTCCCTGTCTCTCCACCACAGCGTAGCGAGGAAACACTCAGGAAACAGCAGTTTTATAACGCAAAGACAAACTCGGGGATCTCTTGATTTTTCCGACTCACTGCTGAAGCCTGAAGTTATGAATGTGTTTCTACACAGAAATCCAGAAATACAAATACATCCAGCCTCGACTGCTTTGAGACACAAATGGCTGAAAACTGAGCAGTGCTGTTATTTCCTCAGCGTCAATAAACAGTAACAGACTGTGTGTGTGTGTGTGTGTGTGTGTGTGTGGCAATGCCAGTAAGCTCCCCTAAATGAGTTCCCAGTAAGATGCCATGAATCAATCAGATAGCCAAAAAAAACAGCCTTAATTCACGATGGATGCATTTCAATCGCATGGCCGCATTTCTCAATATGACATCTGTTGTGCTAATGGTGGCATTGTTCTGCATTTGCATTGCAGCACAGGACATTGACCTTCGCCTACAGTAATGAATCACGGCAAAGCTGAGAGGTCTTATTGAATGTGTCGACAAAAAAGCCTGCCCGCAGGCTCTCAGCGGGAAACAGGGCGAAGGAGGGCGGAGTGGAATGAGAAAGGATCCCATTGTTGCAAAGGAACTCAGAGAGCAGCGGCACACACAGGTATTCTGTTAAATAAGGCCAGCATTGTACAGAGAAAGCATGCATAATGGCACAAAAAATGACGGGAGTGGGGGGGGTAACGTGGGGCTCCTGACACCTGCTTGGATTCTGACCTTGGTATGGTCCTGAAATGACTGACTTTTCGCTGTTGCATGTTTGTAGAGATTAGAGCAAAAAGAGCCGCTTCGTAACCGGATTTTAAAGGCAGAGATTCAAGGAGGTGTGACAGTGAGCCACTTGTACAATTCATTGTGCTGAGACTAGAGAATTTTTACAGAGGGGTCAGGGAGGCAGTGAGATTTGGCCCGCCTTAGGCCGGAGTAAACTCCATCAGAACTCGTTCTTACAACATGCTGTGAGAAAATGTCGGAGATCAAAACTCTTTATAGTCATTCCAAGCAGCCGCGCTTCAAGGCAGAGCGAAAAGCCGGTGATCACAGAGAGGAGGGAGACGTGATATCGTTTAAATGTTGGGATTACTGAGCACATTTTCAGACTGTCTCTCCTGGAAGACATTTTTAATGTTGCACTGGATGTGAAGACAAAAAGCGGCAGGAACGGTTGTGTCAAGGACGACAAGAGTGAACTAGATTTCAAACCCCGGCTCCTCTCTCCTCTCTGCACAGCTGGCCAACCTAACTTGTTGCTGTTTTTCTATTTGGTATGCGAGATCCAACACCCCCCAGTTTGATCCCTGATCACTTTTTCCAATTTGATTGCTAAAAGCATTTTGTGGCTTTGGCACTGAGACACAAATTGCTTGAAACACCACAAGATTACAAGACTGAGTGGAGGGAGGACTGCTTTTCCGTGTCCCAAAGACATTAAACAAAGTTAACATTTTCATTGCATATTTTACGGCAGCCGCAAGTAACTTCTGAAAAGGAATGCTGACAGCAGAGGACTCCCAAAGGAACCGTTTGAAGCTGCTCCCTGCCTCCTCTGCCCAGGTCACCACAGCATTTCCATTAAAGCATTCCATTCTCCCCGTTGTCCCCCCAGTACCAGGCAAATGGAGATACAGTGGCATTGATTCATTTATTGTGGGCCCAATGTGCTTTTCTCTGGCTCCTCAGTAAGCGGTGGCTGTGATCTAATTACCAGTGGAGAGATGAAGTCGTCTCCCCAAGCATAGCTGACGGGACCATTCTTCTTGTGAATAGAAAAGAAGGCCGATGCTCCCATCAAGTCAGCTCAACTAATGCAAGAGCGCATTAGTTACAGAGAAGCCCAGGGACCATCGACTGAGCAGCCTAAATGGTGAGGCTGCATTGATCTCCATCAGTGCTGGATGAAAGTATCCACTGGATTGCTGCAGTCTCCTCTCCTCTCAAGATGAAAGTCACCCTCACGTAGTTAAAGGAAGACAAAGAACCCTTGTTGAAAGACCTCCCATCAAATCTCGCCCATCAATTGAACTTTTCCCGGGAAAACCAACATTATTGAACTTCCACAAGATTGCCTATTGATGTCTTCCAGGAGCAAACCCGGAGAGGGATCGCCTCCGGCCGTCGGCAAGTGCCAAAGGTCAAATATGCCTCGCACGTCGATGTGTCAGTAACAAGGCTTACTATACACAAAGCCTGGCCGACTCAATGTCACACAAAACACTTCACAGGCACTGTGGCTGCATTCCTCCGGCTTGTCCCTCAACAAACAAGTGCGTTCACCTTAGGGAACGGCTTGACCTGCTCAAGCCAAAGTCTGCGGTCGCAAAGTGCTTTGTCTTACCGCTTTTATAACTGGGACAGGACCACACACGCGCTGCGGCCATGACCAGCACCGGGATTGTTCTCACGGTTGCTAAGGTGCCGTTGAAACAGTGGTAGGAAGGACAGAAGATGGCCACACTTGTTTAAAGCTAATGAATAGCTTGTGTTTGGCCTGCCATCACGGCTGATAATAGCTCTGCGCTGGCTGCATGTTTATAGGGAACACAGGGCTGTTTGTAGGTAAAGGCAAACTCTCGCACTCAAAGGGCTCGTGACACACCGCCAACATGAGCCGTGCTGCTTCCTGATCACTGCTTTGAGGTAATGAAATTTCAAGGTACAATTACATTTTACAGCAATAATTACGCCGGCCTCCAACAGACATCATGCGTGAGAATCCAGACAAAATCCTTCTCATTAGGTATTCAAATGAAGGGGATTATATTCAAAAGCGTTTCAATCAAGCCAAGCATGTAAAATGCTTCTAATCCTTTTGTCAGACACAACGCAACACTTTTGTCTTGTCAAACTCATGATGAATCTGTCCACTTGTGTTATGACTACGTCGTGAAGAGACACTTCTGTGAAGATCATTTTGGCAAACTGAATGGCTAGATGAGTCTGTCAGGAATTATTTCTGCGGCCCGCATAATTTGAAATGAAACACTGATGAAAATGCCGTGCTCCAGTGATGATTCAAGTGGTTACACATAACCAGCGGTGCCTGTCTGGATATATCTCGAGGGAGATTGCAGAGGACAAGTCCTGGCTTCATCCCGCCACGCCGTCTTGGACGCTGCGGTCACACAGAAAGACAAACTGGCCTGTTTTCATTACGACTTGAGGAGTTTTCAACTTTGCAGCTCTCGTTGAGTCAGAGAAGTCCAGGACATTCCCTTACACAGACGTGCTTACCTGCCAGCCATATTTTGACCTTCACATGAAGACGCGCAGTGTGTTCTGTGTCCAGCCTGACCAATAAATACACTTTCTCTGCCTGCATATTCTTTGCTGATTGAGCTGAAACACAACAAAAAAAACTTTACCGCAGAGAAGGGGAAAGAGAAACAATAAGCCGATACAGCCGAGGGCTACGAGATGAGCATGTGTAAAGCAGGCTTCAGGTTGAGCTCGCTGATTTACAGTGTGAAACAACTCATCCCGGATGCCTGAATTACTGCTAATTTCCAATATCATTAGCATCATGTCTGCCAGTGTCATGTTAATGAGGGTTTAACATGACAATGAGGTTTTCTAAATGAGCAGCCGAGGGAAATGCAACGCTCAAATAATTACACAGCAACGCGCTCTGAATCACGACTTTGGCCTGATCTCCAGCATTACGCCTGTCATGGATTTGTTTCCAGCGAGGGAAGGTGTTTCCAGGCTCGAAAAGATTTCCACCGAGCAGAACAGCCTCTACAGTTTGTTATTTGCTGTATGTTTAATTAACAAACTGCTGTAGATGAGTCTAATTAGATTAGCATATGAAAGCCGCAATAAGGGGAATTAATAATGCAGATGGGGAGTTGGCAATCAACCAATGCTGACATGTTTCAGAAGACTATTCAGAAACACTGGGATAAAGATTAGAGAATATTGCTACGATAAAAGCAAGCTGGCCTGACGAACAGGACTTAGTGCACACAATAACAAAGCATTTTAGAGTTCATAATAGGCAGAGGAAAGCTGTGACCTGTGACCGCACAGATATCTGCTTCAGCGGCACCACGGACACTGTCGTCTCTTATCTGCCTTTTCGACCCCAGAGCTGTCTGAGGGTTTGCTGATTTCAGCCACAGCAAAGAGAAGACGCCAGCGTGAGATAACAGATACCAAGACTGAGTCACATCTAAACAAGAAAAGCCATTCTGGGCAACGTTGCACCGAATTTCAACATCACAGATCACAGGTCTCCAATCTGACAACACATTTCCACAGCGCGCTGCAAAAAACATCTCCCTGGAACAAGCGAAGTATTGTCAAATCTAGAGAAATGTGCTCGCAAACAAGCCAAAAAAATGTAGTGATTCCAGTCAAAACTGAATGTAAATGCTCACCATCCCCAAGCTGACTCTTTTAACAGGTATATCCAGTTATCTTGGAACTAATTTAATGATCTAATGCAAACAGTGCTTGACAAGATTATTTTTGGTCATTAAAAATTAGATGTAAACATCCTATAATAACATACATGAATTAGCCTTTGTGTGGTGTGTTTCAATCAGTATTTTAACAGTGGCTGACGCTGACTGGCAGCACTGTGGTTGAGGATGTGGGTGTTAAATGAATTTGTACATGTATGCTACCCTGCCCCATGATTAGAAACATACGGCTGTATGAAAAGCTATAGTGAAAGCAAATAGACCAAAACAATCTAAGCAGCTGTCCGTCTCCGCAGCAGTTCAACGTAATGTAATAAAAGCAGTTCAAATTAAAAACTAACAAACTGACAGGTGCTCCTAGACCACTTTCATAAGCTGGAAATACAACATTTCCTCCCTGAGCTCTGGGGGTTTATCAAGTGGGACCATATGTTTTAAGAATCTGCTTCTTATTAGGTGTAATGACTGCCAGTCTACACTTGGCTCTGGTTTATAGTGCTTCCAGCCGCTGGATCACTGGAGTACACAGGGGTAGCAGGGGCCTAAGGCTGTTTAGGTTTACACCAGCTGAGGTACAGAATTGCTCTCATCCACCTCTGCCAGGTTGCTTTTGGCTACACTCGTCCCAAACCTCTTCTTCTTTTTTGGTTTCCTTTCAGATTTGACCAACCAGATAACCAACCATACCGTGCAGACATGCTTTGATGAGTTGTGGCGGTGGGGGGGGTGTGGGGGCTGAGACGTCCACTTGAGGGTTGCCAAGGTTTTCCAAATCTGCAGGCCACCTCCAGAGGGAAAAGGGAGCACTTCCTGGTTCAATGGGGAGGATGTGGTGGGAAGTAGCCACTATGCGCCAGCTGTCAAGAACGGGAGCCTGAGAGGCCGGGGGTTAATAAGGCTTGGCAGGGGTGTTCCCATAGTAATCGCCATGGTTACCCAAGACCTTAGCCAAGCGATGGCGGCGGGAGGGGGGGTGGAGGGGGGGGGTGGAGTGGATCTGAGTGACAGTGCTCAACTGAGGGAGATCACCGAGGGAGGGGGAAATTTGATGGACTCAGCGATGTCATAAACTTTACAGCCAATTAATGCTCCTGCCAACGTGAAGAGCTTCAGTAGTCTTTATGATCTGAGACCTGTTGCTACTGAGCCATGTGGGATGTATTTCATTTGCAAAAAGCAAAATGAAGTTTCATTTTATGAGGAGCCACAGTGATGGATAACTGTTATCGAAGGAGCGAGAGCTGCATAAAGACATACTTACTGTATAGAGGAGGGCTGTTAATAAAGTGGCTGCGATGTTTTACAGCTGCCATTGAAGGGAACTAATTCACTCAAACAGAACACGACTGTTTTACGCTCTAGCGTGACTTCCAGGAGAACGACTGTGACTTTGCAAGAAGATACTTTGTTCATGCAAAGTTTGAAGAAAAACACGAACTCAGCAATTGCTTGAAAAACATTCTTGATCATTTTGCATGAAGGCGTCTCCTTCCGTTGGACAGCTGAGCAACATAATATCCTGCATGGCACACGCATCTGTCTGTTGTCCCGCATCATCACTGTCATCATCATCATTATGCCAATTTATCCTCACTGAATCTTGATAAACTCTCGCTATTGTAACCACAATTAATCTATCCACAGCTGAATGCAGCAAGTACATAATCTGGAGTTTGTCGGAAGCCATTTGGGTAAATGAGGTAAATCACTAACTGAAGTAAACACACGGCAGATGAAGCAGTTTGAGGAAAAAAAATGGTACACAAGTAAATGAGAACACTTCATTACAAACTTACTTCTGGAATGTACTAAACGCCGTAAAGCGAGCTCTAACTGTGTCTGAGGAAGGCTATTTCATGAAACTTTGCAGCGTTTGGCCTTTAGAGACAAAATCAAGGCAAACTTCCTGTCTCACTATCTTTTTGCATCGTCTATCTCAATGCTCAAGCTCCTCCAAGCACAAAGATTATCTGCAAACTGATGAAAACCATTTGTATTCTTACATTTCCCGACTCCACAAAAAGAACTGAGCTTTGAGTAAAATGTGCCAGACAGAGATAACGTTTGAGTGAAAGGACCACGTTGAAATTATGATGCACTTGAATACTGTTTCAGCTGTCCCTCTGGTCCCAGAAGGAACTGACGTGGAGTGATCTATAACCGGGACGGCTGATCTGACGGGAGATGAGATGCCTCGCTTTCACAAAAACCAAGACTGAACCCGAGGGAAATTGAAGAGGTTTTTGAGGTTTAGTTTTGCTTGTTTTGTCTTTTGTACTGAACACTCTGTGTTTGTAGCCCAGGGGCTTACTGGACAGCGGTCCGCTCTACTGTCTGGGCTGCAGTACAGGCTGGTGGTGGTGGTAGATGCTTTGGCTTTGGGCTTTAACCCCCGTGGTTGAACCTGAGCCCTGCAGCTGCTCATTACTGTGCAGTGGAAGTGCTGGGATTGCTTTATGAGCTCGGGGAAAGTCAGGAGGGATTCTCTGCCCACTACAAGCTAAGCAGTCCAGTTACATCAACAGCGAGTCCAGGGACACACGGTTAGCCCAGGCTAATCCCAATATCCAATTTAAAATGTGGAGAAATGATAACCAGATGTCGGAGGCTTATGTTTCTGCCTCGAAGTCCAGTGGGCTGCAAAGCAAAAGAGGTTATGGAGGACGTTAGACATGAGAGCTGTCCTTCCCAGTGGGATCTGACTCAGTTAACCTGCGGGGGTTAGGAGTCATCTTCTGTTCCAAGGCAGTCATTCCAACTCTGATTTTTCATTACCCAGAGATAGTTATCTGTATGAGGTTGAGCAGTGGTTCTCAGAGAGAGGGGTTATTAGAATTTCAGGAACTGCCT
>JAPZEA010000002.1:29887971-29904854 GCA_029783685.1 Heniochus monoceros | reverse complement strand
GAAGAGTACGTACGACTTTATTAATCCTCTCGGGGAAATTCAATTTGATATACGTCTGACCTGAAACAGCTGCACACATGAAGAAATGCTGCAGAGTCTTTGTTAGTTCTTCTATTATGACATTCTGCACTGTGTCACACCTGTAAACTGACTGGAGCATGTTGTTTCTATAGTTACAACCCATTTACAGCCACATTTTTATTATCTTTTCACAAAAGATGATAATTGTTTGTTGCTAGTCGCGCATGCTGGAGTGAAAGTTACAGCCTAATGCTAAAGGCAAGGCAAACATATTACATTCTAAATACAAAATGTACCGTATTATTGCAGTTTCTTTTTGTGGATCAACTGTTGAGCAACTGCAGAGCACTCAGGGAGGGAAAACCAAGGTTAAAGATGGGATTTTAATAAATTATGAATGTCTGAACCTTTTGTTCTGCTTATGCATCTGAATAAAATGAAGACAGTAACAAACATTAATGACGATTTTTGGAGAATATCAAAATGAGCTTTGGCCAATAAATCCTGAAAGGAATAACAAATCACGTAGCTGAAGATGTGTGTTTCTGCCACTTGTTTGTGATGAAAGAAATCTTTTATAACGGAAATAAACACAGAATAAAATCAGCAGCTAATGTCAAACTGATGAAAGTCAAACAGAACGAAGAACAAAGGTTTTCTCTGAGAGAATAACAGTTATTTAATACACTGGTGCATGTTTGCCCTGTAGGACCTCATACATAAACAAACAGTATAAACCAGCCACAACATTAAAACCCCTCTGACCCGCTGAGGGACATCAGTCAGATCCTCCATCAGTTTGAGGTCTGAGAATTTTGGGCCAACTGGCACCTCGGTCACGTTCCTGAACATCTCGCTGCTGTTTGCCTCACCTGCAGGAGGTGTGAACGTCGTGGCTGGATCTACGATCCAGAGATGTTGTGTTTGTGTTTCCGCCTGATTTAATCATCTAAACTCCTGCGGTCTGTTTATTCTCTCCTGCTCTCGATCTGCATTTGATTCTGTTTGAAGCAGAAATTTTCTGAAAGTTCCCGAGAGTGTTTTTTCCCCTTTATCTCTTTTTTTCCTGTGAGGCACTTAAGCCTGTAGAACCACAATGGAGAACATTTTAACTACTGAAGCTCGAGTACTGACTGAAGCTTGTGTACGTACACAGATACTGTACGCTCAGGAAACAAGGGAGCATGTCTTATAGCTATCAGCTCCCACAGGAGTCGACCGAACGACAAAAGAACCAAGGCCAGCAGTGCATTATGGGAATTATTGGCTGAACATGTTGCTGATCAGCCAGACTCCCGGGGTCAAACAACCTATTGTACTGTGTAGAAACTGTACAACAGAACAGAGAAGCACAGGCAAAGACTGAACCACATTCAGTCACATTATTTGTTCCAACCAAGCAAATAAAAACTGAAAAACCAGGAAATTGCGTCAATATTTTACTTGATTTTACTTTCAGGCACGTTGAAGAGTATTTTCAGGATGAAGATGAGACTGACGGTGTTAATGTCTCTGCTAAAATGTCCACAGAGTGAGGAGGAATTACACGTCTGTCGGCCTAAAAGCTCTCTGACAGCAGGTACTGTATCTGGTCAGTGTCACAGAGCTGATCAACGCTAACACGTCTGCACCGCTCAGACTGAATCACATCACTTCCTCCAAACTGCCTCATGCTGCATTCAAGTTCATGTTGGGAAAAAAGAAGCAAAAAGCAGGATCACAAATCTCTGCTGCAACTGTTTTAACTGATGCAAACACTATTACAGCTTTTACTACCTTTATGTATACATTACTATTGAAGGGTGCACAGCACTTTAAAATGTGCTGCTCTAATACAGAGCTGAAACGATCAGTCGATTAGTGTGACAGAAAATTAATTGATCAATCAGTCGAGCTTCTCTAGTCTGAGGATTTGTTTCTTTTGTCTGTGTTGTATCATTCTAAACTCAACATCTTTAGGCTTTAGGACATTTCTGCTAAGTTTTTAGTTATAATGGATATTTTCTGGCTCTAATCAAGAAAATAATGGGCTTGATAGTAACACATTACTAACAGAAAGAATTGAGATATCTCCTTAGACCCTGTGCTGACAGACAAACAAACAAACCAGCAGATACAGTACCTCCATGCCGTTCTTCTTCATGCGTCGGCAGGATTTGAGGTAGGTGCGGATGCGCTTTCGGGCGCGTTCCTGGAATTCTGGGAACTGTCTGCTGCAGGACTCGATGATGGCTTGGATCTTCTCCTTGGGCTGTTTGGAGATGGGAACCATCCGATCCAAGTTCTCATCCACAAACAGACGCACAAACATCTGCAGGACAACAACACGGCTGTCAGAGAACAGTGGTACCTCTGACATTATGAAGTCATTATGGTGAATGTGGTAGCTCATTCACTCACCCATAGAAACATTAGCATTCATTTCAAGTCCAGTTTTTACTCTCCTTTTACAAACACATCTGACTCTGCAGCTGCTGGATGCTCCACCTTCTTAACTTAACCAGCTACTTGTTAACTGTGTGTGTCTGCTGATTGGTGCTGGGCAGGTTACAGCAGGTTTATCAGAGCTCGTTTGCTGTAAACTGAGCTGATGAGAGCGTTGAACTGGACGGTAAATGTGCTGAAAACCCGAAACAATGAGCTTAAAGGGGCTAAAATCGATCATCTGTTAATATAAACTGACACGTGGAGCTTTGTTGTGTTTCCTCCATGTGCAGGTGAGCGTGAGTGAGTGCGCCACTGACAGGCTGCACAGCAGGAAGCGACCGTCAGCTCTTCAGTATTTTTTCTGTATGAATACAAGGGGACAGCTTATTGATCCCGGTGGGGACATCATGTGAGACAGCTGAAGGTCTGACCCGACACACCGTCCCCGACTCACATTGAAGGCCTTTAGCCTCTCGGGATCCACTCCCTCCGTGTCGTTGATCTTGTCGTTGTCGTCGTGGTCGTCATGGTCGTCGTCGTCATCGTCGGGGGCGACCTGGCTGCCGTGACGACCCATGGTCAGGTCCTCGGCGCTCAGGTCCATCTTCACGCTGTCGTAGCTGCCGCCCGAGCTGTACTGAGGAGACTAAACACACACATACAGACGTGTTACTGTCTCTGGTCTGAGCGAGTGTCTCTATACGTCTGCACACCTTCTGTGTGTTTATACCATTTATGGGCTGAAGTGCTCCGTTGGTCCAGTGAGTGTGTCTTTAATAAAACACTAATTAAGAGTCTCATTAGGATCTGACAGCTTGCCAATGAAAACGTCCTGAAATACAAAGATTTAGGTCTTTGGTGGAGACACTGGACAGACATGATGGAGACAAATATCAGTCCACAAAAAGAACTCTAAAAAGGAATAAATCCTTCAAATATATTCAAATATCAAATGTAAAGAATTTAATATTCAAGCTGCCTAAAAAGTGTCTAGACTGGAGCGAGTCGTTCAATCATGAGTGAGAAGTTTTCTCCCCCCACCGTCCAACGAGGACTTTGGGAAACAGGTGATGATGCTGCAGGCTGGTTTACTTTGGTGTCTGCTGTCATGGCAACAGGTGCTTCATCTTCCTCTTCCTCTCTTTCCTGCAGCTCACCTGCGTTTAGGTTTCAGTGTGATTTGTGTTTACTAATTACATCTCATTATTGAAGACTCTTAATCGCCTCTTAATTGCTGTGTAGTCACAGCCTTTGAGTCACCTGATGATGTTTTAATTCACCTGCCTGCTCAGCTGCGCCTCCTTAAATAATTTCATCACACCGTGTAATTATCTTTTTATAGTTTTGACAACTATTAATTCTCAATCTCTTAATGTTATTACAGTTTTATACATTATTTGAATAATTTTCTAACACTCAGGTAGTTATCAATTTGTGTTTGGAAAAGTGCTGCAATGATTAGTCGACCAGCAGAATATTAATCAGCAACTATTTAGATAATTAATCAATAATGGTTCAATGCTTCCTCAGTGTGAGGACTTCCTGCTTTTCTCTCTCCCTGTGTTTGTGACTGTTGGTCAGACAAAAAAGACATCAGAGGACATCACCTTGATGGACAGCTGTCACTATTTTCTGATGGCTCATTAAGTAAATGATTGAGAAGATTAATTAATAAGAAAATAATCATTAGTTTCAATCTAATCTAATCAGCTCTGACGGCTGATTGGTTCCTCCAACAGAGATGAAGTGACTCCTTCATTCAGCTCAATTAACTGAGGAGCAAACTGCAGCTCCTCCTGCAGAAAGTGACGATTCAGGACTCAAACACGATTCCTGTTTCAGGTAGTAACTAGACATGAAGATGACTGGAAGACTGTACGAGTGCTTTACTCATTCTAACTACAGATGTCATGTGATCACACACCTGATCATGATCACCTGTTACCAACGAACCTGTCTACCTGTGGAATGTTCCAAACAGGTGTTTTTGGAGCATTCCCAGTCTTTCGTTGCTCCTGTCCCAACATGTTTGAAATTCAGAATAAGCATATATTCACAAAAATCAATGAATCTGATGAGGTGAAACATTAAATATATTCTCTTTGTGCTGTTTTCAGCTGACTTTATGGCAGAGAGGCTCAGCAGATTGTCACGTTTTACAGATCGTCGCAGCCTCTCTCTTGCATGTCGTCGTGTTTGTGTGTTTGTGTGGTCCAGGCAGACTGTCTGGCAGTAATGCGTTCCCTCCAAGGCCGGTGTGTATTGTTTGTCAGGTTCTGCTATTCAGCTCCATACAAAGACGCTGAGAGGAGGAAGGAAGGAGACAGATCTCATCTGGTCACCCTGCACTTCCTCTCTCCATCTCTCCTCACTTTTACCTGCATCTTTTCATTTTCTTTTTCCATTCGCTGACTTCTCTTTACAAACGACCGTGTAGGTCCTTTCATGTTTCAACAAAGACGGCCTAAATAAGACGACGTGGAAGTGGCAATTAACTAAATCAAATGAAGATTTCGTGTTTACTCTTGCAGATTATTTCAGTGTGAATAAATGGAAGCAAATGGCCTTTTCTGAAAGAGAAAAAACGTCTGTTTTCAGCAGAGTGAGCGCAGACAAGAGCAGGGAGCTCAGAAAGCCGAGGAGAAGCTGGACTAATGCACGCTGAATGGCTTTGTTTGCTACGTCTTCATATCATGACCTTCACCTTATTAACAACAGATGCCACAGAGCATTCAGCACCATTATTTTAGCTACTTGGATATTCAGTTTTTTCTATGGAAACATCAGATTTTCAGGAGTTGCTTCTCAGTTTATCAGTGGGTGTTGATGAAAAAGCTACCACCTATAATACTGTTACTCTCCAAAGGTTTCAGTCCTTACCAGGTATACAAACAGCTTCTCCACTAATATTTGTTATTAACTAACTTAGTAATGTATGAACATCACACTGAACGTGGCTGCAGCTCAGTTTTACTTTGCTTTACTGAAGAGAATAGTTCAACATTTTGGGGACATGTGCTTCACTTTCTTGCAGAGAGAACAGTGATGGCGGTGTTGTGTCTGTGCGTGAATATGAAACTACAGCCAGCAGGTAACAACATCCACCTGAAGAATCTCTCCAGCCCACAGATGAACATATTATCTCTTATTTGTTTCATCAGGACAAAAGCCTGAAGTATAATAACGACAATTCACCATTTTACAGAAAGTAAACTACTGTTGAAAAAGCTACCTGCTCCCAGGTGAGTTACTTGGATGCTAGCGGTACCTTCATACTCACAGACAGGTGAGTGGCATCAATCTTCTCATCGAGTAGATGAACTTATTTCCCAAAATGTCAAACTTTTCCTTTAATGCAGACTGACAACATTAAAATCAAACAGACTTCTGCTGCTAAAGCCAAATATAAGTCTACAAACTGATATCAGACTTGTTTGTTCTGTCAGCTACGGTGGCCTGGATGCTAACTTGTCACTGTTTGCAATAATATGTCAACTAGATCATTTTTTCGCACTGTTGCCTCGTAGTTTTAAGGTGGTCGATGGTCTGTTGGAGTTTTTGTCCGTCAGTCCTGCGTCTGATCGCCTCGACCAGGACGAGCAGGTGAACATAATGAAGCCTCACAAGGTGAAACTCTGAGTGGAACAGGATCAGGTGATGTCACGTTAACTCTGTCTTCATTGAAAACAAATCACCTGTGTGTGTGTGTATGTGTGTGTGTGCACAGTATGTGTGTGTGTACAGTATGTGTGTGTGTGTGTGTGTGGTCTCACCTTGCCCCCGTACTCCCTGCCGTCTCGGTCCAGTCGCAGCTCTGCGGTGTGTGTGTGGGACTGGGAGTGTGTGTTGGGAGTGTGTGCATTGTGGGTGTGAAGCGTGTGTGTGTGCGGCAGCGGCAGCGCTGGGTGTGGCGCCAGGGGAGGTTTGGCAGCCAGCGGGTACTTCCTGCGGAGCTCCTCGGGCGCGTTGGGATGCAGAGCGCCGAGCAGCGCGGCCGCCGCCGCCGACACAGTGACGGGCAGGTGTGAGGTGGACAGGGGCAGACGCTGAGGGGGCGCATCGCTCAGGTTCATCGGCTGCTGGTCCTCGGACGAGGAGGAGGAGGAAGTGGGCGTGCTGAAGTCCAGCGGGGCGGGGCCGCCGTTGCCATTGATGACCTCGGTTTCCCTGACTATGGCAGCGTCGGTCACGGCGGAGGAGGGCGGGGTCAGGGCAGGCAGGCCATTTCCGCTGCCGCTCTCTGACGATGAATCCTCTGAGAGGAGACACACAGGATCAGTTTCACACGGTGGAAAACACATTTTTCTGTTGCTGAACTGCTTCGAGCAGCAGACGAACACAGAGCTGAAGCCTCGAGCTCAGCAGGACGTGATGACATGCAGCTCATGTTCATTACATGTGGACAAAGACATACACAACAGTCTACGGGCTGCATGTCACACTTCAATCTACATACACACACAAATCCATCAGGTCTCAGTTCACATAAAACACACACAGACACACACATCGTATTTCCCAGGCACTCTGAGTGGTGTTTAGCCACTCACACTGTTTTGTGTGATTTGGGTGAATCAGCCATTTAGCACTCTTGGAATATGTGAGCTTTTTCATGATGTCCTACCCTCTACTTGTTTTATAAATTGTCCTCTCCATCTCTTCTACTTTACTCCATCTCTTGTTATATGTGCTACATAAATAAAGTTTTAAAGAGCTAAAGGCGTACTCAGAGCCTTTTCCCGCCTGGCTTTTCTTTAGCATAAAGGCAGTGAAGAAAGCTTGTGACTCTGGACTCCTTCAGGCACAGTTTAAGTCATAATAACTGGATGATCTTAACATGAAGTGAACCAACTGCATAAAGAAGAATCCAGAAAAATAATTCTCAATCAATTACCAGAATTCTAGAGTTAGCTTTGGGATTTAAAGCAGCCCATAAGCTGCATCACATTATGTGCATCATCTTACTATAATCATCCCTGTGTTTGTGTGTTGTTGCAGGAAGAACATGTGACACCAGGAACATTATTGGTGTGACGACAACATAATTACAGCAAAAACTCTGCTCTGTATTTTTAGAGAGTGATTACAGAGAGCTCTTATTCTGTGTGAACTGGTCATTAACATTACATATGTCATATGACTGCTGTTAACCGGCACACACACACAGATGTGTGTGTTTTTACGCAATCATTTCACAGTTATTTTCTTCCTTTATGAAGCAGCCAAATCTGTGAATGAGGTTCTTATTAACTTTACGCTTCAGTTCGTATTTAAAAATAAATGAATTCTCCATCCTTTCTCCAATACCACACAATCCAATAAGACAACGGCACAAACTACACCCTCAAAAATCCTCATTTTCTTTCAACACCTCCCTGCCTTGGTTTCTGTATCAGCTTCACTCTGATATTACTCATCGCAGAACCTTTGGAGTCTATTTTACACCGTGCAAGTGTTCGTGTTATTGTGTACACGTCTGTATTTTACAATATAAGAAAAAAAGAACTTAATCATTTTGCAGCAAATCTCCTCGTCACAGCCACAACTGTCTCACAGCTGGAATGAAATTGGGGGACAGTTAGTGTCTTCCTGCAGCAGCAGGACTGTGACAGCGAGGAAATAATCTCCACACTGTCTGCTGGTGGGAGGAAAATTACGAGTCCTTCAAATTATTCTGGAATTTAAAGAAGTTCTGTGAAGCCGTGAGCTGTGCACTGACTGCTAACGCCTTCCTGCGAACCAGCAGCCAGAATGACTGTTTCCTGCAGTTTCTCCAAAGCACCAGAGATGAGGTTCAGTGTGATGAGTGAGATGCAGCGAGTCCTCAGAGAGGCTGCATGCAGCTGCTGTGGAGGCTGAGGCGAGTGGAGCGCGGTGGAGAGAGCAGCGTCTCTTTATTTGATTAAACCCATCCAGTCTGCAGCCCGGCCAGACAATAACACAGTCAACACCCTGCAATATGACAGAGGCCCCTCCCCCACCCCGACACGCCGCCTTCCTCGCCATCGTCACCGAGCTCGTCTTCCTCCCACTTTGTCTGAACCAAGGTGACATCCTCGTTATTAATGCCACCGTTTTACAGTGGACACAGTGTGTGAGTGTATGTCAGTTCAAAGCTGCAGACAGAAACTTTTCACTTGGACTGGAAGTGTGCGGTTAGCTCCATCGAGGGCAGAAGTTCACCACCCGGAGATCCTTTACTGAAGTTAAAGCACCAACACAACAGTGGAAAAATACTCCATCACAAATCAAACTTTCATAATACAAAAATATTATCAGCAAAATGTACTTACACTTACACAAAGGTAAAAGTACTCCGAAGAAAATTTGACTTAACTGACGTATTATTACACATCATATTAATACACAGTTAATATTACTAATGCATCAATACGAGGAGGAGCTTGTTTATCTAGTTTGGATACTGTCAGGTAGTTCACAACACCGGGATCAGACTGTGTCAGTTTTAACAATCACAGTGTCAGAAACTCTCGCCGTGTCTCGGGCGGGTGACATGTATGACCCTGACAAATCACAGCATGTCTTATTTCACGATCACGCACGGGGTTCAGATGTCATCGGGGAGGCGGGGCGAGCAACTGTCCATCATTGCATTATGTGTGATGCTGCCAGTGCTGTGTACCATAAAAAAGACGCTGCATGACAGGTGGTTCAGCACGTCACACTACACAACACACTGCGTGTCACACGCCCGATTGTCGTTCATGGCCGGCCACGACAAAATCGTTTCAAAATGGGGCTACATTCATGCAGTCTGAAAAGGAGCTTTACTGGAGTTAAATGCTTCGGTATTTATTGCCAAAGCAGGTTCAACATCCTTTTCTCTCCATCTCTGTCTGCGGCTCTGTTCAGGCAGACAGGCTACTAAATAAGTGATCATGGAATAAATGGTGTGTGCCAAGCAGGATGGCAGGCAGGATGGATGCCTGTCCGCCTGGCTGTTAACTTTTATTGTTGTGAGGAGACTACTGGTCCGTAGTCCCACGTGCTCACACACAATGAAGCTTTACCACTCGCACAAAGACGGAGAGGGAGGATGTAGAAACGTAGAGAGAAACTGCTCTTTCATGCAGCTTACAATTTTAGCCCAATTTATGGTTGGCTGATTAAAAGGAGCTGCACGTAGAGGAGGCACCGCAGCTTCACAGCATCACAAATACACAAAAAGACGGAAGATTTTGACTGATGAACACAGAGAGAAACTGAATGAGACAGAGCAGAAAGATCGGATGAATGAGTTAAAATAGAAACAGAAAGCGGCTCCAATTAAAGATGATTGGAGGATAGAGATGGAGAAGGAGAGGCAAAAGAGGAAGAGGAGGTCATCTGAATGAGTCAACTGTGCAAAAAAAGCCTGCAGTAGCTGGATTGAAGGAAAAGAAAGTAATAGAAAGAGAAGGAGAGAGGGGGCTGAAGATGGTATCGACTGTGTCATTCGTTCAGCGGGGGAGGGAGGGAGGAGGGAGGGGTGGAGTCCAAACCACTGCATGGAGAGAGGGAGACATGGGCAGAGAGAGCTTAAGAGGGAGGGGGAGAGAGAGAGGGCCATACACTATCGAGGGAGGTACAGCCAGGCAGGAGGAAAGAGGTCAGGAGGAGGAGGCAGAGAAGAGGGGAGGGAGGGAGGGGGTCATGGCTCGGGGGTGGGGGCAGCAGGAGGAGGAGGAGGAGGAGGAGGAGGAGGAGGAGAGGATGAGGGAGGATTGAGATGGGGGATGGGAGGGAGACTGAGGCGAAGGGGCAGGCACATGGGAGGTTTTTAGATTTTTATTCTGCCTCTTTCCTTCTTCTTCTTCTCTCACCATTAAAATGTTAAAATGTTAAAATGTTAAAATTTCTCCAATCAACATGTATTTGTTTGCAATAATATAAAATATGTCGTCTAGAACAGAGTAAATGCATCAGTGTTGTGATGTATTGTGTATATAATCTTTATTTTCTTACATTCTTCTTATCTTAAACATTGCCCCGCCTGATTTGGCTTTATTGTCCTCACGGTTGTGCTAATAAAGCATGAATTTGAATTTGAGAGAGAGAGAGAGAGAGAGAGAAAGGGAGATTGGGGAAAGTTTGTCAGTTAACGTCAAGGGGGTAGTAAATGGTGCGGCAGAAACTCTGAGTGAAAACCTTGCACAGCAATAAAGTGATATACACATGAATAATGCAGGAGCATTTAGTTCAGTGCTTAGGCAGTGGGGGAATCAGATGTCCCTGGTGCCCTGAAGGATTCCAGTCTACTGAGCCAGCGTCTCTGGTCGAGAATAGACCAACACAGACCCAAAGGAGAATCCCAGTGCTCCACGCTGTCCTGCCAAGACACACACACCCAAGACAGACACACGCATTCACCATAGAGTGTGCACACAAACATGCATTAACGATTATGTACACACACATCCAGCCGCCGTGCCTCACATAACTGCACACATACTGAAATATACAACCCCCATCACAACACACACACACACACACACACAAAGACACATCCTCTTACTTTTCACTGTCTAGTGTATGTTTCAGGTCAATGAAAGCAAGCAGTCATCGTGGAATAACTAGAATAATTCACAATGTTTTATGTCTGTGCATCTGAGCAGCAACTGATTTTATCGCACTGCAAACGTTTGCCAGTGATGATGTCACACATAAATGAAGGACTGTGTGTGTAGAGAGGAGCTCCGCATAATTGCAGAAACATCAGCTTAGCGCTGGCTTTACTTTAAGGTAATACTTGTGGGATTTGGGGTTTAAAAATAAATCTGTGACTGAGGGACGGTGGAGGCGAGTGGGCAAGAGTTTGAGTGTTAATTTCACAGAACTGCAGAGGAGATTTCATTTTGTCGTCTCAGCTGCCCAAAGAATCAACTAATGACTAATTAATTACTACACGTATCCAAATCAAATCATCTGCTTCTCCTTGCCATGCATATTCTCTTTGGCCGTCGTTAAACTTCTCTCCTCGTAGATCTGAAAGAGGCACATTCTCAGAAATGAAATGATGTCATCATTTTTGGGTTTTTTTTTTAAAGGAGCAACACGCAAAATCCCTCAGCATCACTTGCTTTATTTGTGTGGCAGCAAATATGTTATCCTCTAGCTTCTCAGTCAGCCTTCGGGCATATGGCATTTAGTGGTGGTGAGTGCGTGTGTGTTTAATGTGTTGACGCCGCCAGTATTTACCAGCTTTGCCTCGACATTAAACCGTTTTATTTCCATTCAGCCAATGCAAATGAGGCCAGGAGAGCGTCGCCTCTGTAACATATGCAGCTCCTCATTTGCTGCCAGGGCCAGTGAGCTGGGGACAGGGGCGGGGCCGCTCTTCACATCGGAATGGTAATTCACCAATCAGCGCAGTGACATGCTCGGCAAAGAGAAGGGAGAGCCGCGCGGCGCTGACAGGGACATCAGTTTCACGAAACATTTCCTCCTCTGCACCTGAAAGCGCGGCATAATCACGCGCAGGGGCGATGCACCATGAAATGGAATGGGCGCCAAGATCCGGGGGAGCGGACACAGCGCCGTGTCCACAGAAATGAGGGTCATTCTTTACCCAGAGATGCCAGTGTCAGAAGAAAAGGCCCCGCGGGTCCAGGTCAGACAGGCAGACAGGCCGCTTCACGAGACCACTGCGCGTCAAACTTTCATTTTTGACTTGGATGATGCAGAGATATGTAGTTTATATGTATATCAATCAACACCTGCTCAGGAGATGGCACCTCTGTCTAAGAGAGACAAAGACTTTTGACAATGGGTGCACTGTTAATCTTCCTGTTACGTTAATTTAATCTGAGGGCATTATAAATAGAAAGCTTTGTTAAATTAGGTGGCACATCATACCTGCTTTTTTTTTTTTGCACAACCCCACAGAATGTCAGCACCACCATGAACTGCCTGCTGTGTATGGGTTTTGTGGGAATTAGCTTGTATTTCTAAAATCCCCCACAGGTCATGCGTATTGTAAGACACATTTGAGCTTGTAGAGGAACAAATGTGTGCCAAGTGAGATAAGAAACGACTGCTGCTAATAGACTTTGCTCCCAGAGAAAGTTCAGCGCAGGCAAGAAAATAAATAAAAAACATGATCTGAATCCTCAAACTAGTGCCTCTCTCTATCTGCCAGATGTATCAATGTTCCTCCAAGCAATCAAGAAGTAATTCCCTTTATCGGCCAACATGAATATTAAAGTTTTGCGCTAGAGGGATCGAGGGTATAAACACCACCGTCACCAGCACCTGTCGGGGACTGCGGTGGATAGTTGATGAGGCGGATGAGTGGCTCACAGTGCAAAAGCGGGGCTGTAAAGATACCGACGATGACATCGGCCAAAGCTGAGGAGCGAGAACGCTGATTAGTGGCAGCGATTAGCATCTTTGTCTTCGGGTACTTGTCATCCGACACATGTAAATTTAAAACAGCGCGACAGCAGCAGACCATCACGTTAATGTTGTTTACACCCGATGCAAATGAAGAGTAAACAAACAAATATCTGAATACTGAGGGAGAGGAGGAGGGGTTACCCAGACTGAAGACCTTTTACAAATATGCAAATGGTAGTTCTCATGGCATGCATCGAGCAGGAAATTAAGACAAAGAGAGGCAGAATTACGGCGCGGTATGTAAATGTGCATATGTGTTGATATGCATCGCTGCTTCATTATGACCGGAAAAATGGCCCATGTTAATATTCAAACATCTTGATAAACAAAAGACACAAATGAAGACGGTCCCCTGAGGACCAGGACGGAACACTGATGATCTTAACACTCGCCAGACAGCATCCAGCTCCGGGACAAAATTTGTCTCTTGGCATTACGCAAGTATGCTGTGCACACACTCATGCATGCACGCACACACCCACTCTCTCTACATTGAGTAAACAAACAGCGGAACATGCTGGAACATTTAATGTGCATCTGGGGTCAAGTCTGGTAATGCACTTAAAAACAAGATGACTGGCGGTGGCCATGAAAGCTGTTGACACCTGCAGATCATTTATCAAACTGGTGCGCAGTTCTCAAAAGGTCTGGACTAATTCTGTCATAAATATTTCTCCAAACTCTATCAAACATTAAAAAAAAAAAAAATCAAGGCTGGCCTCTCCTTCAAAAGTTGATCTTCAGCACTGAAAAACAACCATTTCCGTCTGCGGCAAGCAAGCGCAGAGAGCGGCTTTTTCCTTTCTTTTCCTTTCAGATTTGCTTTATCTGGTTGTGTGCTCTCGGCTTGTCATTGTCTGTGTTTACGGTGGCATTAGGGTCATCACCGCACCCGCAGTTAATGGACAGAGTGGAAAGAGAGAGAGAGAGAGAGGGAGAGAGAGGGAGGGAGGGAGAGATGATCGTCCTTGTGTGGCGCACACTATACTGTTGACTTTGTCATGGTGCCATGTTGGATGGCGTCCACTCCATCATATCCATGCCCAGATGCTACAAGAGAGATAAGTGGATTGTACAGAACAGGCTTGTCAGGGATCCCATATATTCACCCTGAATCTGTGGATAGTAGAACACAAATAGGCTTTTAAAGTGAAGTGATTTAGATTGGGTTTGGGGTTGTTGGTTTTTTTTTTTTTTTTTTTTTTTTTAAGTCTCTTTTATTATGGATTGTTTTACACTGACATCAACTTGGCTAAGCCTGAAGGCATGTTTCTTGGAAACAAAGCAAAACTGCTGGCAGTATCAAATGTTTTCAATGGCTTTTAGAGGCCAGAAAATGTAACATTAGCTACCTATTTGAATGCTTAGCTCATGAAGACTGTAGTAAATGGGAACTGGAATGATTCCTGAGACATCATTAAGAAGACATGCATAAGGCTGCCTTCCCCACAAGTTGCGCTTTCCATAATCAGAAACTAATGCATTTGATGGGAAACCCGAAAATTATCATCAGCTTTTGCATATTGATTTTGGTGTGTCCTCGCTTTTATTCTAGTAATGATGCACTTGACTTTATAATGAGTGTTTTAAAGGGAAAGAAAATTGTTAATTTACACCTTTTTTTTTGATTGGATGGTCTTGTCGCTGTTTGCTGTGCTTTATCAGGGTTTATTGCCAACTGATTATTTTGTGGAATGACTCCCTCACAATAACACCACTGATGCATTAAGTCACGATAAAAGCAATCTAAATATGAACATGCATGATGGCCACGCTAAATGCACCCAACTAATGGTTTCATTATTTCATAATAAAGGGTTAATGTATGTTCAGGATGGCTATTTGCTCAAATCGTTCTTGCATATATATGGCTCTTAACAGAAGTGCTCTTCAGTTTCTTTTGAGGTTTGGGTTTTTTTCATTTGCATCATCCGCACATGTTTTCACACGCAGCCATACTGGCGTTCACAACCCGAGCTCGCCATTCAGCATAGGGTTAAAAAAGAGATTAGTCAGCTTCCCGTCCCCTGCCCCACAGCACACAATCACACACTCACACACCCTCCTCTACGCCGCATGACCCTGTATATTTTTGAACCTCTGCCAGCTCTCTTCTTTAAGAGTCCAAATCCTGGTGGCTGCCAGTCAACTTCAAAGCGGTTGGGCTGTGGCTGTCTTTCTTAACCTCCAAATCTGGCTGGTCTTGTTACAGCTGCACTGTGGGGACAGAGTGGGCAGTGTTTGCATTTGTACGTATGTGTGTGTGCGTGTCTGTGTGGACAGAGTGGGCAGTGTGCTGGGTCTGCTGATTAACCCCTGGGCCAGGGCCGTTCTCCACAGCCAGACAGATCGGCTTTCGCCAGTCCCGGCCTCTGTAACGGGAGCCCGCTCCAACAAGCCACTTCAAAGAGACGGGGCCAGCAGGAATGTCAGGTTCAGAACCAGGGGGAGCGAGAGAAAAAGAGCAAGAGAAATACGGCGAAGCAGAGGGAGGACGAGGCTTGTGTACGTCTATGTGTGTGTGTTGCTCTGTTTGGAAATGAAAAGGGGGGGGTGCTGTCTCACTTTCTGGTCATCAGCAGGACTTCTGCCCTGTGTGGACCTTACTCACTCAAGCACTTCCTTTTTTTTTTCATTTGCAGCGGAGTGAAGTTTTTTTAATTTAATTTGGCTGCAAAGCAAAAGGCCTTTGGGATTGTTTGGCCTGTGTCTGGATCAGCAACGCCTCTTCAGAGATGGGCAGCATGTGTGCACAGTCTTTTTTTTTTTTTTTTCTTTCCCTCTGCTGCTACAAGGCGATGCCTCATCCTCTCTCTGACCTCTCCCAGCCAAAGAAAATCTATCACAGTCGACACACATTTTGGGCAGCTTTGCCAAAAATCGAACTACGCTGCAGCCTGGAAAAAAAAAAAAAGATGTAATTTTAGAGCAGACAGTGAATTTGTTTCATTATGTCATAACTGCATGGGGAGTGGAAAACTGACATTTTTGCACCAAAGATGTGTCATTATGAGATAGGGGCATGACTCTACTCCCCAATTATGCTCTGTATAGTGTGTACTGTAAGTGTATGTTAGTATTTGTGTGTGCACGTGTGTGTAGATGCTGGTATCCATATATTTTTTAAAGCATTTATATGTCTACACTTAATGTGTGCAGAAACGGACATGAGTTGCCAAAACTCAATAAACAAAACTTCACGTGGCCTGACAGGATTAAACATATCCAACGCACTTTGAAGAGGAGCTACCGATCCTTCCTTGAAGTTTAACGCGTGCGCTCCGAGTGTGCGCCTGTGCGCGGGCGATTAATTTTGCAATGGGACACACCCACGCAAATGTTGTCATGAGATTCCTTGAAGTCTCACAGATGAATCCCCCCGCGGAGGTTAGGTTTGCTGTGGCAGAGGAGCCGGGCTGAGCCGCTCCGTCGATCACCCAGCACTGTGCTGCCTTTTGTGGCTCGGAGACAATGGGCCGCTGCCGGGGAGAGAGACAGGCAACCTGAACCTGACACAGGAAGCTCTTAAAGCTACACAAAACAAACTGCTGAGCTCTGGCATTTCCCCCCTACTGAAAGACTATCTCCACCGTCATTAAAGGTGAACTCAATCGTCTAATCTCCTCCAAAGTCACTGAGCAACCACCGCTATCGCGCCCCCCCCCCCCTTCCCCTCCGCTTTTTCTCCTTCCTCCCTCTTTCTCACCGTCCCTCTATTCTTAGTCACCTCGCGAGGTGGAGACCATCAATGAAATGCCATCAGATCTCTGGGGGGTTAGAGGTCATAGGACAAAAATGTTCTGTTGACTGTGCTCCGCGGCAGCCTGAAAGGAGAGGCTGTGTGTTTTGTTTCGCTCTGATCGATGAAAGGTAGCTCACAGGAAGCGTCAGGCAACAAGCAAATCACTTTGTTTAAGGTTCGTCCATATTCCTCAGCAGACTTTGGCGTGGGCCTTTTAATACTTCCTTCTTTGCGCGAAACAGACTGATTATATAGACTTCATGCATGTATATTGTTTAACCTTGCAGAAGATTGGCAT
>JAPZEA010000002.1:29655542-29666076 GCA_029783685.1 Heniochus monoceros | reverse complement strand
ACAGCAGCGGCAGGGAGTACCACGCTTTGGAGGCAAGAGGGGTACGGAGTATGCTACCTACAGGTGGGAGCAGTGTGTTGCTGAATAAATCACACAGTTGTTGCACACACGTTGTACATAGCAAAGGTTGTCTATTTCAAATTTGGACTGCGCCAGTTGTTTTAGGATTGAGATTCTTGAAGAAATACCAAACATTGTTCTCCCATGATGATGATGTTGATGATGGTGTACAGTTTTCAGACCCTGTCAAGTTTTCCATGTTTTTTTATGTTTCAGACTCATCTTAAAATGGATTCAAATCAAACTACACACAATAATCCTACCTAGTACAGGCCTTTACTTTAGAGATATGTAGCCAGCAGTACTATGTGTTTCATGTCTGTAGAACATTTATTTGCATTTAAATGTGTCTTTTTACTCCAATTATAGATGATCGTTCCCCCCAGGCCTGTCCTCAGAAACCGGAGGCTGCCGAGAGGATGGAGGGCAACACAGTGAAAAGCCGAAGGGAGAATTTGAACAGGAATGCAGAGGTGGTGGTATTAATATCTGATGATGAGGATGATGTGATGTATGTGAAGGTGGAGCATAGAACAGAGGAAGCAGTGGATGTGGGAAATCAAGGGAGTAGTGTGTACGACAGTGGTGTCTTGTTGCCACTCATCAGAAGATACTTCAGTGACAATGTGGACAGCACTGAAGACACTCAGGTTTCTGGTTCTTCAGGTTCTGCCATCCTGAGTCCAAACCACCCCAGAGACATCATTGAGGCCTGCTGTCACACGCCGTACTGCCTCTACCTGTATGTGGGGGTGGAGTTGGACGGAGGACAGAGAAAAAGCGTCATCCTGATTGGCTACTTCGACCAGAGCTCGAGGGTCAGTGTGGTGAAGTTGCTGCACACTCTGCAGTTGAGTGTTGACACTGCTGATCCACAGACCTGCGCAGACGTGGACGCAGATGCTACGACAGGCACACACACTGCAGGTAGTGATGCATGCCTGCTGATCGAAGCGCTGGAGAAACTGGGCCTTCCTCTGTACAACCTCGTTGTGTTTTACTGTAATGCTTCACACCCGGCGGTGAGTCAGCCGTTTGTGTCCGTGCTCCAGGCCTTCAACCCTCGGCTCGTGTCACTCTGCGGCCTCGCTGGGATTGCGGGAAGAGCCTGCCAGGCCGGACTCTCCTCTTCCTTTCGTTACGTGGTTGATCTGATTAAAGACATCCACCATCACTACTCCACCTCCCGCTCCAATAATGACAATCTGAAAGAGCTATTTGCTGGTGGGGACTCTTATATTCCATCCCAACCTATCTCTGCTCAGTGTTTATTTATCATCAACACTGTGCAGAAGATGGTCAGCAGCTGGAGGAATTTGGTGGACTATTTTAAGTCACTGAGGCAAGTAGAGGATGCTGACCGGATCAGAGCCCAGCTGATGGATCATAAAGTCAAGCTGCACTTCCTGTTCCTCTCCCACACTTTGGAGCCCCTCCGAGCTCTCCAGGAGCTGCAGCAGCACGGCACGGTGGACGTGACTGTGGAGCTCCAGCTGACCTCCATGCTGGTTCGCTCCTACGCAGCCAGTCTGATCCGGCCCTCCATCGCCGAGCGCTTTCTCAGGAAGCGGAACCTGCACGTCCTCAGCAGCATGAAGAAGCTGCTCCCCACAACAGAGGTGGACGTGGGCTCTCGTGCCAGGGAGTTCATGTGGGCCACCGCCGTCGTGGATCTGGGGGAAGAGGAGAGGAGTGACTTCCTGAAGGAGGCAGCGGCTTTCTATAAAGCAGCACTGCGGAGTTTAGCGGCGAGCGTCCCGAAGAATCTTGGAGATGTGGCACTAATGAATATCAGCAAAATCCTGAAACACCCTGAAAATATCAACGTAAGAAGATTTATTTCCATTCCACCAAGTGAGACTTAATGCAGCCAGCTATATAATATTTATTGAGTCTGCATTTGGCAGATTTTAATGTAAAAATCAATAAATTAAACTAAATTGGTTCGGAATGCAGTAGAAATTGAGGCGCTGCAAAATTGCTTTGTTTGCAAATGTAAAGTTCTGTAGTAGAAAGATGTGACGGTTATATAATAACATTGATATTTAACAGCAAAATCAGAGTCAGCTGAGCAGCAGTCAGTAAGCTCTGTCCAAAAAATCAGATCTACCAACAGCACGTTTTATCCTCTCTGGTCCCGCTGACAACTGTCAGTCACATATTTAACTAATAGCTCCACACTTTGAGAAACCCACACAGTCACTTTCTGGTGGAGGGAGAATGAGATACCACTGTCATATATGAGGGTTCAGCACAAAGCAGTAACTTCCTGGACTGTTGCCTGGCACAGAACCCTCCACAAAACAGCAAATTGTAATTTAAAACTTTGGTTTTAGGACACATTAAATAAACAAGATATAATGTGTTCATTTGTGAGTTTAATAATAACAAACTTTATTTGTAGCATACAGTACTGTTCATAGAGAAACTGCAGCTCAAATTGCTTTACAAGATATAAATCACATGCAGCAAGTGAGTGCTTTACGCAGAAAAGACAGAATGGACCTAAAAACAGATAAAAAACAGATTCTCCCAGTGTCTTACCTGTATGAGTGTGGTTTTGCAGGACGTTGCAGTGAAATACCAAGTTTTTAGGAAGTCACATTAGTTTCATCTAACTCCCCAATAAGCGTAGTTTCCCAAAATTTAGAACTGTTCCTTAAATTTGTAATCATGAGTGTGCCGTGTTTAGTCTTTCCTCAGTGGTTGTTGACAGTATTGCATGTGTCAATTTAAAACAAGTCTGTAAAGTTATGCTTGAACCAATCTGACTTTCCTGCCTTTTTCTCTATATTGAAACTTGTGATATCTGTGTTTTCTCTTCAGGGTCTTATATCGACCAGACACGTCCTGTCAGAGTTGGGGGTTCACTTGGGCCTGTGTAAACCAAGGTCTCCAGAAACACATCAGATGGCCTACGACTACCTCAATGTCATTAAGATCAGAAAGGAGGGCAAGACAGTAGAAACAAGCGAAGGTCACTGCTGGGCGAAGGTAAACCAACAACACAATTGATCATGGTGGTGCAGTAGCTCATGATCAATAAAAATATTTTTTCTCTCTCTGCACAGTATTATAAATATACCCACTTTCCTGTGTCGTCTGTACAGATGCTGCATCGCGTTCGACCGTCCTCTGTTCTGCATCGACTCCTCCTGACCCTCGTGGCTCTGCCGAGCTCTCTGTGCAGGACGCAGGTGTTTGCTGAGGTGAGTGTTAAAAGCTAAACCTGTTCAGGAGCTCACTGGTTTGTTTACCATCCAAATCAGGGGCCGTCTTCATGAAGTACCTTATCTTACCAGCAGGAGAACTGAGAGTTTCCTCTCAAGAGCCTTTCATAAAGCTGCTCAGAGCAACTTTGAGTGAAGAACTGAGAAACTGGTCAGCTCAGAGAATGAATGTGTCCACAGTGATTGATGTTTGACAGGTGACTGGCCTGTGTCACGAAATGTGACATAAAATATTCATCAATGCACACGAGTGTAAGGAAGTAGTTTGAATTTCAAATAGAAACTGATCCAGTCCGAAACATCTGTACATCCTCACTGTTCTTTCATCTCCTTTGTGTGTGTGTGTGTGTGTGTGTGTGCGCGTGCGCGTGCGTGCATGCATGCATGCATGTGTGTGTGTGTACTCCTTTCTCAAGGTGGTCAGCAGTATCAAGGCAGTTCATGACAGCAGGAAAGCCTCAAAAACCTCCAAAACCTCCAAAGCCTCCATTCAGCCATGCGGGTTGCCACAAGGACCCTGCATCCGCAGAAGGAGATTACCTGTCCAGACAGGTAATGAAGGCAAGCAGAAAGAAGTGAAGAGTGAAGAGACGACATCAGAGGGTCGACACGATGTAGCAGCCAAACCCAGTCTACATATTCCCTCTAAACAGGACAGCAGCACGGAGGACTCAGACAACACAGACAATTCCTCTGGTGAGACTGTCCGGTGTACTTTGTGCTTGAAATGTTTGTTACCACCTTCATCAACATAAATTTAAGGATTCCAAATGTTGATAATAATAATCAATCTGACTGTGTGTTCTGTCTCTGTCAGATGTGGTTGATGTCACTGTAGAGTCCAAAATGTGTCAGACCGGCAGACCAGTAAAGGAAGAAAGTAAGAAATGTCTAATATTAATAATAATCCAGTAAAAGAATGAGAAAAGGGCTAGTTTAATAATTTGATGAGGTGTTTACATTTGTTGTAGACTCACAGTGATGTGAACAGTACCTGAGTCCTCTTTAACTGCACCTCATCCTCAACAGACACCTCATCCACCAACAGACAGCAGTTGTTACAGACAGGATACCTGAGAACTGAATTTTGTACAAAAACTCCCCGTGGTTTAATTCATTTAGCAACATGGTGACGAGGACAGGTGTTCACACCACAGTGAGTCGATTCTGATGAGCAGGAGCGGAACTTTTATATGTGCATGAAGAAATATTCAGAATTTAAAGTGCTGTCGGTTCAGTTCCTCATCGTCGCTGTTTGACAGGTGAAGAACCTGCACAGGCAGAGACTGTGTTCATAGTGGGCGGGGATGATGATGACGACTGCGTGGTTTCACCAAGTAAGCCACCCACCTCAGCAAAACTGCAGGTAAGATCCACTGTCATAGTGTCAGAACCAGAAATTTGTAGTACCAGTAGTATTTGAAGTACCATAACCCGCTGTATACATACAGTACACCAGTGAAATGTCCCCTGTCCACCGGCTGCAACACAAGCCCAAAGCCTGACCGATCCACCGCCTTGCTGGACAGTTGGGAGAACACAGGTGTTCTTTTCATGACGTTCTTCAACTTTGTTCTCCAAGCATAACTTTGCTCGTTGTGGTTCTATTTTAACTTCATCAGTCCACAGGACTTGTTTCCAGAAGGCATCGGGCTTGTTTCGATGTTCCTTTGCAAACGTCTCACGCTGAGTTTTGTGGTGAGGATGCAGGAATGTTTTCTTCTGATGACTCTTTATGAAGCTCATATTAGTGCAGGGTTTGATTTGTCTTCCTAACAATCCTACGAGCAGTTCTCTCTCAAAGTTTTCTTCCAGAGCTCAGCTTGACCTCCACTGTTCCTCTTAACTGAGACTTCCTCACTACAGACTGAAGAAACAGCGACCTGAAAACACTTTGCTTTGTACTCACAGCCCTCTCCTGCTCTGTGGGCATTGTTTTCATTTTCAGAGTGCAGGCAGTTGCCAGGAGTCACAGTATTTATAAGGCTTTGAAATTTGCAGCACTTGGCCTCCCTAATGATGACTGTGAAGTCATAGCACTAAGACTCTAATGAAGGTAAGAGATTTTGATAAAAGTTATCTGAGAGCTCAAATCTCTTTGGCTGCCCAAACTTTTACGCTCTTTTCCTTTTTTTCACTCTAAAATCATCCAAAACAAAAATAATGCTCTAATGTTGCTCAAAATGTTGAAAAGAATGTTTAAGCTTAAAGTTTCTGACTTTTGTAAATCGGCTCATCTTTTGCTTCTCACGCTGTGTTCTTGCAGCATTAAAATCACTCTCACTGACTTTGTGCTTTGGTTACAGGTTAAAACTGAAAGTAACCACATGAGACAAAAGGAGAGAGGAGACAAAAGGACGTTTTTACACAGAATGTTGGAGACAGTGCTTTAACATTGTGTGTGTGTGTGTCAGTTTTTCCGTTTTTCTCACATTCCAGTGAGTGGAGGTAACACAGCTGTACGCTACCATTATAAAACCCAGAGGAACGCTGTGGTTGGCTCCGCTGGAAGTCTCGTCTGCTGCCCGGGCAATTGCTCCGTCCGCAACTCACGTTTTAGCTGGAGCGCCAGTGCAAACCAGACTGATCCTGCTGCTCGAGACTTCACCCGCTCCTGTTTCTCTCACTGTTTGTCCCCTTCTTGCCGCCATCTCTGAACCATTTTCTCCACTTTGAGATCGCTGCCTTGGTTTTGCCTCACAAAGACTGAATTTTCAATTTTGCTGTTTCATCTCTCAGTTTCGAGTGTGTGTTTTATTTATGATGTGTCAAGCACACAACAACAACAACAGGAGAAATTCCTGACACAAAGACTGAAATAATTTTCCAATAAGAGGCCAACAAAAACAACGGCATGTTATTTTTGAACTCCTACTTGCTAAGTTCCAGAAATAGTCCTGTGAGGGAAACTGCAGCGTTGATGAGGAGTGGGAGAAACTGGTTGGCTGTATCAGGCGGAAGACTTTAAAGAGTGGAGCTGCCAGTTGTGATGGACTACCTGTATCCAGGCCAGGCCTTTCTCCAGCAGCAGCACCACGGCCTCTGAATAGCAGGAAACCGGCCGTATAAATAGCTCTATGGCCTTACGACTGATGGAGAGAGCTGATAAAAACAACACAAATCAACATATATGGTCAAGGTGAGAGGGAAACCACATGATGCCAGAAAAGAAGCTGAGTGGACGTTGTATTCTATACTTATTTAATTCACCATTCTTTCTTCATACAACTTGAGGGCAATTAAAAGGTGATCTCACAAGAGGAAGCAGGATTGCGCAAATGTCCCTTCGACTTCTGCTCTGGAACTACTTGTCCATTTTCTGGATAACTTGTGTGATTGCATTTATGAAGAATGAAATTCAATCACACCAAAGAAACAAAGATCGGAGGGAAACGAGGAAGTTGGGAAATTTTATTATTTTACATAAGCAAAGTTGTGTCTGTGTGAGTTCTTCGGGTTCTCCGGCTTCCTCCCACAGTCCAAAGACATGCATGATAGGTTAATTGGTAACTCTAAATTGCCCGTAGGGTGTACCCCACCTCTCGCCCAAAGCTAGCCCCCCCGCGACCCTCACGGCACTAAATACTAAAAAGTATATTTAAAAAAAACCAAAACAATTACAGTGAAAAAGATATAGTACATGACTTGCTTTTCACTCCTCCTGCGGTGTTTTATCATGGAATATGGCAGGTTTGTCATTCAGGAGTTCATGTGCTTCAGGTCCTGAATGGCCACCCAGACGCTTCTTGGAGGACATGCAGGAAGGTCAGAGTACAGTCTGCAACAAAACAGCCACCACAGGACTCACAGAATACTCAGGCTGGTAGAAAAGTGGCTGTTAAGGGACTTGACAGCAAGTGGCTTCCTCTTTTTTTACACTCTCTTAAAGAGAGGACTACAGATTTTATGTTCCTCTTAAATTCCGGCATTGCATAATGAGCAGAATGGTAGATAAATAGCTGGATGATAGACGGACAGATACAGGATGCAGAATAACAAATGTGGCCATGCCTCTTTGGAATAAAGATGCTGCTCTGTCTGCTTTGAGGCTGTGGTGCTACCATTTACTTCCTTTCCTCAGCCTGTAAATCTTTGCTGGTCCGGATTCATCTCTGTCTCCACCAGAGACCACTCTCTTCCATCAAGGAGTCTCTCTCTGTCATTCTCCTTCTCTGTCTCACTCTTTCTTTCTCTCCCTTCCCCATCAGCACATTCAGGTCAATCACATTCCTGTTTATCAGCATCCTCCTCTCCTCATCTCCGTCTCTGTGTCTCTGTCTGTCCCGTCGCAGCGACTCCTACCACAGCGGACGCTCCCTCGCTGTTTGTCTTCCTGTTAAAGTGGAGCCATCTTTAACTCTCCTCTGTCTGTACTGTCATTTCTTCCTCTCTCTGGCTTCGGGAAGCAACCACACACTTGTGCATCAGCGTGCATGCATTTGATAGCTTGCTGGAAATGTCAGGATTGGACGGGGAATGTGGATGAATCAGGTATCAGACCATGGGCACCATGAGCTTAGGACTGTTCCTATAAGAATCTTTATTTGTCAGGTAGATGGTAAAAAACCTTAAAATCTCAGAAATGCATCCATGTAGGCAGCAAGCTCACATGCGAACAGCCATGCACTCACACACTCCCACAGATTTGGATTGAGTACTATTAATGAGATGGCTTGACACACCTTTAGCAGGATGCTAGTTTGCTACATGTGATCTGTGGTCAGTCGTGGGTAGACGATTAATATTCGCATCATGGTTTACTGTAAAAACAGGAAAGTGAGGCCAGAGAGGATGCAAATGGGTAAGCAGCGGGCTCAAGTAATTGTGTGTATGTGTGCATGCATGTGCGTGTGTGTGCACGAGGGTGAATGCATTTGCATGAGTGTCGATTGGGTGACATTTTATCAGTAAAGCATTAGGATGCTTGTCACTCTGCGCTGAGGGACCATCTCCGATTACTATTAATGAAGAATTATGTCCCTCTCTCTCTGACTTTCTCTCTCCCCCACACCCCCTGCCCTCTCTCTCTCTCTCTCTCTCTCTCTCTCTCTCTCTCTCTCTCTCTCTCTCTCTGTGTTGCTCTGTGGCTTTCCGTTCGTTGTTAATTAAATTTCAGCAGGGATGATTTGGCAGGAATACCCGCTGGCTTTAAGGGTAAACAGCCTGGTGATAGAGAGGGGAAGAGAGTGATAGGTGACAGATGTGTGTGTGTGTGTCTGTGTGTGTGTGGTTGTTGGTCGGGGGGTGATAATGAGGGATTTTAAAATTAAAATGGATGGGCTTGTGAAGGGAATGACAGGATTTCAGGCTCTACGCCCCCAAAAATAGAACCTGGTGATATTTGTTGTATTTTCTGATTTGAGAGAATTGTTTTTAATTACAGGTACAGGACAATTGGCGTTTTTCTGCCCTTTGACTAAATTGTGCAAACATGAAAAGCTACAAAACCAGCATCTCGGGTGACCGAGCTTGTTGTCTTTCGGGGTTCGACTGGAGCACATTCACTTGATTCACTTCGCTAAAGTAAATCCCTTTGCAGGACTTAAGGTTTGTTGATATTGCCAAATGCATTATTATTATTGCAATCAGTGGCACTTGGCTGCAGCATCTTTACAGTTACCGAGAAGGAAGTGAGGCTAACATTCTGGCTGATGGAACAAACTGAAGTGAAGTCATTGTTGTTAAAACATTGCTAATAATTTCAGAGGTTTTTAGCGGCTGCGGTGTGTGTAAGAATTTTCTCATCACACCCATCACGGTATTTACTTCAGCAAGGTTGCTTGTGTGTCAAAAAATGGAGGTAGAAGGAATTTTCTAATGAAAATCAACCCACTATAAACACTGCTTGAATATTAAATGCACGTGGATTAGCATACTGTACTTATTAGCAATCATCATGTTCCTGCAGTTGCCCCTGGTTTGCACTAACCCTCCATGATGAGCACAGGCGGTAATCTCAGAGAGATTTACCTATCCAGCCCCACTGACATCATGTAATCCCCACATACTGTATGTGGCATGAGTGTGTGTGTGTGTGTGTGTGTGTTTGAGCATGTAGTGCACGTGTTATCGCTATGCAACAACCATGTGTGGGTGCTTTTGTGGTGTTTTGTGTTGCAGATGTGTTTTTATTTATGTCAGCGCTGCTGTGTGTGTGTGTGTGTGTGTGTGTGTGTGTGTGTGTGTGTGTGTGTGTGTGTGTGTAAGTGGGGCACTTGAGTGTTTACTCGCAGTACATGAAAGGTGTCAAGATTCCAGCATTAGCATCAGCCGTGACAAGTAGAGAAAGAGCGGCATGAAACATCTGCTGCACACACACACAGTAACTGGTAGAATCAATCAAATCGCATCAAGCCCAGCGCCGGGGAGAGTTTTGTTTTCTTTCAATTAGTGATCCCATTCAGAGCCTCAAAATTATTTATCAGATAACATGATTTTGTTTAAAGCGAGACTGTAAATCAAGTCAGAAAAAATGAAAATGGGTATTTTGCTGCCACAGCCTCACTTGGTCTGGTATGACCAGTCGCGTATGGTGGCAAACTTAAAATATTTTCTGTGCAATATTGAGTGAAGTTGTTGACTTTGAATACTGTTACACTACATTTAAGCATGTCACAGATAAACATGATGTCTTTAAAGCATGTCACTCAGTAGAATGTCAGCGTCATTGTCCTGTAATTGCCACTTGTGGCCACAGAGGCCGCTGTGTAGCAACAGTTACATAGTCCTGCTTTAAGCTTGCTTCAAAAATGTAGATTGACGGCGTTGACGTTGGGCTGCTTACTGACTTTAAGGTTTGCTTCAGTATTGCACATTGCACATTATCTAGCTTGCTCTATTCTAAATGAACTGCTATGTTTCAGTGCATTTTAGATCAGAGTGCATACAGTATAACAGGATGAGCTCCAAGTAACTGAGCCCCAAGAGATCAGTCTTACCAATTGTCAACGTCAATTAACATCATTATATTTAGTGGTAAATGTGCGCAGCAGGTTTTGTCAGTCAGATTTGAAGCGGGACATAGTGAGCATTTTAAAAATAGACAGTGATGTGTTTAAAGTGTGACAGCGTCTTTGATTGTGTGGGTGAAGCCAGAGTCGCTGACAACGTTTTGAAGAGCTTAGCGGATGGCATGGAGATGGCATGGAGCTCTGCTGCTCTCTCTCTCTCTCTCTCTCTCTCTCTCTCTCTCTCTCTCTCTCTCTCTCTCTCTCTCTCTCTGGGGGCAGCAGTCATGAATAGTC
>JAPZEA010000002.1:29524370-29534370 GCA_029783685.1 Heniochus monoceros | reverse complement strand
TATGAGAATATAAGACGCTCTGCTGGGTGTCGGCTATGAGGTGGGGGGGGGAATAAATGACAAAAACATATAAATAAAGTTTTTATAAGAAAATCTAAATAGCCTAAATTAGTGAACTAATTTTGTGTTACAGCATATTTCATTTTAAAGAGTGGCCTGTCATGCAAGAATTCATTGCATTTAGAATGTTAGACATTTATTAATGAACTGATCTTAAGTGGTTACATACTATAATATGCTGTCTAAAATAAAGTGTGACTGTTATACTTGATATTTCTGACAAAATATGTGATCCGAATCACTTCTTTTCTCCCCCAGACGAGTGTTTGAAATGTAATTCCTTCATGTTAGAATTCAAGGTCCAGTCAGGACTGTTGAACGTGGATCTCTGGACTGGTCTGCACCTTTGCAACAGCACCATGCGATTATCGCGCTGAATGATAGATTGAAAGAATTTTAGAGGATGCGCCAAGACGAGCCGACCTACATCGGGGCGTGCGTGTTAGGTGCAGCAGAGAGCAGCAGGAGAGAGCGATGTGGCGGAGCAGAGGGGAGCTGCTGCTGGATTATGTAAAGCACTCCCACAGCCCAGAAGTCGCAGCGCTTCTATGGAAGCTCAAAAGCATCTCAGAGATTCACAGCCTTTGTTAGCAGAAGGCTTAGCCATCCACTCAGTGGTCCTGCTCCCACAAGATACACCCCGCATGGCAGGTTGCTATGGACAACCACCACCACATCCGCTGCCGGAATGTCTATTTGTCTGCGTGGAGAGGAGGGCGGGAGGACGGGTGAGGAGAGGGCAACAGAAGAGGAATAGAAAGAGGAAAAATGGGGTGCTGGTTCTGATTCAAATTGGCAGTGACTGATGAGATTTGGCTCAGCAAGGCCCAGGACTCTACTCCCAGCTTTTAATGGGCGCACAAACAGAGCACTTAACCCCGATTCTCCTCTCATTTCGTCTGGGGACTAGTCTCGGACAACAGTCTCACACTCTTCCTCTGACCCTCTCTCTCTTAATCCGCCTCACCCCTTCAACCTTTTCCCCCGCCACCAGTGTCCGCCCCATCTCCGCTCGATGTGCGAAACTTGCTGCTGAGTCCCGTCTCGGCCAAGACCACCTAAGCCAGACCAACAGATTGGTAGCCCCCCTCCACTTAAAAGTGAAGCACTCAGATCTGGGCACCCACTGCAGCACATGCCAACGAGGCAGCCTCGAGGAGGTTGGAAAAGGGATAAGGGGGAAGGTAGATAAAGGAGTTGGAGGACACATGGGGAAATGAAAATGGGACTCGGATGCAAAGAAAATGCATCACTTTGAAACACATCACCTTTCTCGCTACACTACACTCAGTTTATCATCTCATGTACCCACTAACTCGCTCTGTGGCTCTCTTAATTGGCTTTACTCATGAATATCCCTTTCAAACAGCAAACCATCCACTACGGACATCGTTCCTCTATTCAACCTCTGCCAACTGCCATGTGCTCGACAGAGGCCTCTGTGCTGCGGCCCCAGCTACACAACAGAATGTGTCCTCGGCCTCCAGGCTTCGAAACGAGACGGGATCTCTGTGACGAAACGAGGCAGAGGTCAAGCTGAACTCTGGAGCCGGTCCATCGCAAAAAAAAAAAGCAATAGTTCCGTGTTTATGATGCGTGCAATAACGAGGCTGTGATGACATCATAATAAATAACGACAAGCAAACAGCTGGCGTCGTCTGCTCGTCCTTCTGTGTCTCGTCTGTCCTGCTCAGGAAAAGTAGTCCAGTGTGTCTGTGTGCAGGCTCTATAAATCTCAGCTAAAGTCTAAACGTTGAACGCAAGTGCAGATAGATTTGTCTCTTCGGCAACATTAGCAGCCCCTCACCACCACTTTCGCACACACACACACACACACACACACACACACACACACACAGGCTCTATTCATAGTGTGTGTTGGCAAATGTTGAAAGATGTCTCTAACACTCCTGCCTAATCTGTTCCCTAAGTGATGGCACTCCAATTAAACTATCTGCTGGAGTGCTCCTTGCCTTAGGACAATGCACTCCAGTGTGTAAATTCACGCTCCTCAACAAAAGAGAAAGGCTGAAAGAAAAAAAAAAAATAAACAAAAAGAAAGGAAGAAAAAATTAAAGGCCCAAAAACTGCTGGAAATGAAGAAAAAGCAGAGAAAGAAAGAACAAGGAAAGAAGAGTAGAGTAAGGGCAGCGTCAATCAATAGTTTCTGGGCTACACAGCCCTAAGCAGCCGTGTGACACTGAGTGTGTTAGATTGGGTTGTTGTTCGAAAAGGAAAGTGACATGTCGGGTTGTTGATTCAGTTGATGAAAACATTGCAGGTATTGCAGGTACTGAATGTCTGCTCCTGTGTATTATTTCTAGCGACATCATTCTGCCTACAGGTCTTACTTTTGCAGAACTAGATATTGACTTTTCTCTTGCAGCCAGGCAATGATTGCCCTCTGGTGGTAGCCTCAGGTAATTACACAAATAATCTTCAACCAGGATTTACAATGTATGAAAGAAAAAAAAAAGTAAAACTTCTGCATTCAGATGTTAAGTAGAAGCACAGAAATATTGTCAGCAAGATGTACTTAAAGTATCAGAAGTAAAAGTACCTGCTCTGCAGAAAAATATGACACCCCCCCCCACACACACACACACCTTACTAGATTGATACTGATGAAAAATGTGCATGTAGCATTTTAGTAGTTGGGGTGACAATATAATCTTGCTAACACCTCATATACACCTGATACAATCTTAGTCTGAAAAGTAACTTGTAACTATATCTGTTAGATAAATGTAGTGGAGTAAAAGTAACTTTTCTCCTTCCAAATTGTAGTGGAGTATAAGTACCATATGATGGATACGCTCAAGTATAAGTACCACAAAATTGGACTTAAGCACAGTACCTGAGTAAATGTACTTACTTTCCACCACTGAAAGAGGGCTGAAAGACTCAGCAAGCAAATGTTAATAAGATGTCTATTCGCTCGACCAGGCTAATTCACATGGTTAAACTGGTAAGAAACCTGTTGCTAAGCAACTGACCCCTCTGTGTCCTTTCATAAATGGTTTAATGATTTTTTTTATGCTTATTTTGTTCACCATTCATTGAAACTTCTGTAGGGCTTAACCATTCTGCCATACAAACTTCACAGCTGTATATATTCACTTAGACTTACAGTAAATCGACTCTTCTCATCAACACCATAAACACGACCACATCTGACAGAGCTGAGCCTGAACATGACACTCCTATGAAGAAGGTGGATACAAAGAATATGAGTGCCAGTTCAACTAGCTTTAATGGTCCTAATAAAAGCTTATGACTGTTTTAATGCTTGATTCTCCATCTGTTTTCCTGATCATATCTGTTTAATATTTGCTTATCTCTGACCGATAAAAGAAGCAGTAGATCCTGTTTTAGCAAGCACTGGAAAATGGTTCCTAAGGTGATACAGTTCACCATATGTTTTTTATGGCTCCTTTATGAAAAGCATAGTGTGTGTGTGTGTGTGTGTGTGTGTGTGTGGTAAGTACAGTAAATATAAAGGTGGGTGATGAAGTTCAGGAAGCTGCAGTTTCCCAGTTACACGTGAGAACAGACAGACTACATAACCTGGCAGCTGAGTACACAACATGCTCGCATCAGTGGACCGGCTCAGAAAACATTACTAATTTGTATCATTTCTGCCTCAAAGCCCCATTCTTGTGTTTGGTGAATCTACGATGGTCACTACCAGCAGTGCTATGTGAGACACAATCAACAATAACTGTAGTGTCAGGATGAAGGAACAGAGAGTGTCACATTCAGTCCATCCAAACACAGTAGACTTGCTCTGTGTTATATTTGAATATCTAATCATGTCTACATTGATACACACTAACACTAATAAAACTAATACTCATCGTCATCGTCATCATCATCATAAAACTGATTACAAAGTATTTTTCAAAAACATTGTTACACGGCTCTTCACAGAGCAAAGATTAAATCAAACAATACAGTCTACTTGTAAATTACACACATACACACAGTTATAGTGTGTAGCTGTTTGTTTGTTTTTTTAAATATGACAGTTACTATATAATTTACATAATGAGTATTCTATTCATTCATTCATTTTCTATACCCGCTTATTCTGTAAGGGTCGCGAATCAATATGGCAGCTGAACAGGTTGCCGAGAGATATAGCCAGGAGGTGATTTTGGGGACTCATAAGTTTGTCATGTTCAGGCTAAGATCCCACTTGTTAACAAAATGACCAAAATGCATCCCCCCTGTCAACCTGCAATCCCACCTCTCCATCCCCTAGTAGCAGAGAGAGTGCAGGAGCAGAGGGGTTGTTTAATTGAATATGAATATATTCTAGTCTGCCTGACTCATTGATCCTTTATCTGACTGTGGTTTATGTAAATTTGAATCTACAGATCACAGCTCTGAAGTATCAGCAGCATAACTGTGCTGTGCATTGATAAACCCATGGCGCTGTCCGTGGTGCTGAGGTACCAGATGGATTTGTTATTGCATCTGTTTCATCTTAGATCTATAACACTCTCTCAACTATTGAACTACTACTAAAGCCTATATACTCTACAGAGTAGTGTCACCTTCATGATCAAACTGATAAGTAGCAATGTGTGGTCGCAGGAGAGTGAGAAGATCATAGAGATGCATTTACTCATTACTTTCATACACAGTTATAAAAAGACAATTGTAGCAGGGACAGAAGGAAGATAACGATAAAATGGAAGTAGATTTAGATATGTCACAGCTATAGTTAATGCATCCTGCAACAATGTCCGTTGGGACGTGCACGTGTGTGTGTGTGTGTGTGTGTGAGTGTGTGTGTGTGTGTGTGTGTGTGTGTGTGTGTGTGTGTGCATAGGAGTGCTTTTCTGTGTGTAATCACATTGTACGGTGGCCCTGACAGCTCTGTGCACTGCCGTGTAAGAAAATGTGACAAAACACAAGCAGATGAAGGAAACAGCTTCACTGATCTGAGAACAGCGTTTAGAAGAAAACCTGCTGAAAGTCCCACAGAACTAAACAAGTTACAAAATAACTGTTTCCCAGGGACACTAAAAAGTGATGAACACACCTGGGTTACGCTATTTGTTGCTCATGAAGTTACTGAAGTTGACTATCTGATCAACATTTTGTTTTGTTTCAACATTCTTATTGTATGATTCAGATATTATTGCAGATATTTTACTCATGCAATCTCGTCTCATTTCCGCTGAGTGAACGAAGCTGTCTTAACCTCACTTCTGCTGTGCTCTGTCTTTGTGTTTGCAGTGCTCTGAGCCCTCAGGGCCACCGTAACATCCTCGTTCTGCATTTTACCTGCTGAGCAAACACGAGGATGATGGAGAGGGAATGTGCGTGTGAGGAGAAATGGATGATTGACAGGCGGATGGACAGAAAGAGGGAGGAGAAGAGGCTCGACTGGGCTCTCTTAAGGCAACAGATCTCCCATCGCTGCATGTTACAGGGCAGGGATGGAGAGCATGGACAAACACACACACACAGACACACAGCGTCACAGTCACTCTTTAAACTCACACACTAAATATCAACTCAATGACTCTTAAATGCCTCAGGGAGGGGCATGCATCTTAGGTTTGACAGCTGCGCACACGTCAATAAATAGCAAGATCATTCCCAGATGCATGCACACGAACACAAATAAATAGCCTGCAGACATTAAGAACAAAGACACACAGAGGCGACAATGACGCTCGAAACGTGAAAAACAGAACTGAGAATGTTTCTACAAAAGCGACGGTGACTTTAAACGTGTTAATGAGACTTAAATGTTTGTACAAGATGAAATAATGTGATGGAGACATGTTGTTCAGACAAGAAATGACCCTTTTCTTTGTCTCACTCTTCGTCACATCAGCCATCATCTTCCTCTCCTGGACTTCGTTGCACCAGCTGTTTGTAAATCCGTCACTACGTTTGTGTAAAAGCCTTCTGAAGCAGTTAGCAACTACGAGCCCTGTTAAACAGAAGTCTTAGTTAAAGCCTTTAGTAATGTGTAAATCGGTTACTGAGTAACGTCTGTGGCAGTGTCCAATCAGAAAGCTTTCAGAAATGTAAACAAGGAAGTCAACTGCAGCATCAATAACAGGCAGAAATGGTGACATATTGACGGTAAACATCCTGTCTGTTGTTAGTTAGCTCGTCCAGTCGCTCCAGTCTGGTCACAAGTTGTTTTTATGCAAATTATGCTTTTGGCTATTAGCTACGCAGCCGTTACATCCAGCGGTTACAGGGCGTAAACATTTAGCATCAGGTAGTCTCTACACAACAAATCACCGCTTTGAATCAGTGACGCACAAATGAAAATTCGACTTGATGAACGAGGCGAAGTTTAAAGGAACAGCTGGTGCAACCGGCTCCTGTCCTCCACGTCCCTCTGTCTGTCCTTCTGAGAGACGAGTGAGGAGTTGTCTGATGTTTTAATGTGTTTGCTTGTAGGTGTAGGTGTGTGTGTGTGTGTGTGTGTGTGTGTAAACTTGTTGTAGAAAAGGTGAGACATCCTGTAAACAGCTTCACTGCATAAACCTGTGGAATGTACTGACACTGTGTGTGTGTGTGTGTGTGTGTGTGTGTGTGTGTGTGTGTGTGTTCTTGCACTACAACATTGCAGGCAGTGGAGTCAGGAGTGGTCTGTCCCTTTGTGTTTGGCTGCAGGCAGGCAGTGTGTATGTGTGTGTGTAGTTTTTTGTGGTTTGTGTTTGGGTGTGTGTCTAGCTGGGCCGGTTCAGGATGCTCGACATGGATGGAGCGATGGGGGGAGGCGGGACTGCGTTAACGGGGGAGGCGGGACCGGAGCTCTCGTTGCCGTGGGGAACGGGCCCCCGGCCGCTGTACTGGCCGATGAACGAGCCGTCCTCGTTGAACTGGATGTCCACGCTGTCTCCGTACTCGGCCAGGGAGTCGTCACTGCCCAGTTTACTGTCCCCGCAGAGGGACGGCTGGCTGTCTGAGCGCTTCTCATCTGCATCACTGAGAGACGACAGAGACAGATAAAACATCAGCAATCACCACAAACTCTAATGCTGGAGTCTCAAATAAAGGCCTGGGCTGCTGTGGCCAGCATGAGCAAATAAAGGCAGGTAAAAAAAACACATGGACAAGGTGGACGTACCTGTAGTCTACTGCAACAGCTCACACTCTAATTTTGGTATAATTATAGTATAATAATACATTCCCACAGCTCTAATTCCATCAGTACAGAGTTCTGTTACTCTCACCACTCTGCTGCTCTGTTTCTCTTTTTTAACAGAATTATTGCTTTCACACTCGTTGTTTCGTCTTTTCTGTATTCCTGTAACGCTACTATCAACAAAAACTCAACACTTCCTGATGTTTTTGCAAAGACTTCAGTTTCATGGTGGTTTAACATTATTTGGGGGCAAAATGCAAAGTGGAACGCCTGTCATGACTCCGCAACTGATGGAATTAGTGCTTTTAAATAGATATTACATTGAATGTATCAAAATAACATAAACATGGAGGAAAACCGGGGTGACATTAGAAATAAAGTCTAAAGGTTCTTTAATTCAATGTAATGACACACCATCACAACACAGTCATGAGCACAAGAAACAAAACATGCACGTAAGAGTTAAAGAGGTGGTTAACTTCCTCACCTCTCCAGGGATCTGCAGGCAGAGAGTCAGGAAAGAAAGAAAAGTGAGACAAAAAGGACGGAAGGCCGAGAGTGTTAGAGGTTTACAGTCAAATGAAGCAAGCAGGTCAAAAATGAGAGGTTTCATTCCAAAATAAAGTTAATAAAATGTGAACCACTGTAGGAAAACTACTGATATATGAACTACGTGACTTTATGGCAAGTAGTATGTTATGTTAATAAGAAATCATTTGCACTGGGAAGCAGCACACGGCCTGAGGCTGGAAACTGAGAGGGATTAGGAGGAAAACATCATGAGCGGATCTGTTAGTGAGAACATTCATCCGAGTCGAATCAGCTGCTGTCTGTCCTCTTCAGAAGCAGTCTGCAGGTCAGTTTACTGAAGTGGTGGATAGTACTGAACTGAAATTAAACTGCATGTTTTTGGCTGCTGCAGCAAACACTTCGGGAGATATTTCTATTTTTCAGTTTCGTGATGGCACCCACCATCCTTTCTTTAGGTCTCTGTCTACATAGATGGAGAACTTGTTTCCATGCAGCCAATCAAACCTTGTAAAAAGCAGTGACGTCAGCGTTAAGTCGGAATCAGAGCAGACGGTCACACTGAGTCAGACTGCAGTAGCTGCAGACTTTGAACAACGAGCCACAGTGGCTTTCCGGCTAAAGTCTTCTTCTTATCTAACTTACAAGCACAAAGACACATCTTGTCCTCCACCTTAACGTCTTGAACGAGTGACCAAACAAACTGGGTCAAAGTGCACTGCTAATGTCAGTTTGCAGGCTAGGTAGCTAATTAGCTGCTTAGCTGCAGCACATTCAACAGCATGTACACGTCTGTGTGTACAGTCCAGTTAGATGCTGGTGTGGTCCTTCAAAACCATTAACAACACGGTGTTGACCCATAACGTTTGTTTTCTTCGTCTCTCATTCCCCTGCCGGGGCTCAGCCTGCCAGCTGCTGTGTTTCTGATATTTCCCTATTAACTACTAATTATTAACAATGAAGTGAAAAAAACTATACTGACATTATTTTTGAGGGTCAAAAAGGGCTGGCAACTTTAAGGCAAAGATATTGTGCTTGATGACTGATTCTCCTCAAATGGAAAAAGACTGCACCACCATCTGCTGGCTGGAGGATGTAATGACACACCTCATGCTTCAGCTAAAGCTTACCACTGCTGGATTGATACTATAGGTTTTATAACTTTTGGCAACCGATTCTGCTTTAGTTTGAAAAATGAGACAAATCTCCGTTAATGTGTAAGATTTGCAGCATTCAGTTTCGTGTTGTTTTTTCACTTCAGACTTTGTGTGGAAACAAATAAGATACAGTTTGGTCGTTTAATTTTCTGTTCTGATGTGGTGATGGAGTTATAAACATTCTTTTTGGTCATTATGACTGACCTGATAGTAAGATGATGCGAAGCCCTTTGCACAGTAAGCTTTGTATTAAAGTTGACATGCTTCCGACATCCCTTTGAAACAAATAAAATTGGCCTCTGTGACTGGGAATGTGGACAGACCCACCTGTACTCTCCAAAGGTCTCATCTTTCATTGGCCGAGCTTCAGAATCCACCTCCTTGTCTTCTTTGTCCTTCACTGTAGGAAAAAAACACATCAAACTCTTGAATAAGCCTAAAGTCTGTATGAGCCAGTGTGTGTTTAGTTGTGTATGTGAATGTGTGTGTCTTACCTGCGTATTTGCCGCCCTTGCTGCGTTTGATGAGGCAGAGGATGAGCAGTATCAGCACCAGCAGCACGATGGCGCTGATGAGTCCTATCAACCAACCTTGGGCGGCGAACCCACCGGGCATCACTGCTGGCTCTGAGAGATGGAGAAAGACTGTCAACAGCACTGGAAAAAACCTCTTCGTCTGCTCACTGTATGTTTTCAAATAATGAGTATTTATTTATTTACCTCAGTGTCAAAGAGAATCGGGCATCTATTCGGAGGCTTATATTAGAGACAGGCCCTTATTTCTAATTTCCCATGTTCCCCGGTCAATGAGGAGTTTTTATAATTCCTTTATTAGCACCAGCACCAGCACCCCCAGCTAGTTTATAGCATTAAGAAAATCCAAACCAAACAGATACCTGCTCCCGAGGTCCACTCCGCACTTTCCCAATGAGTGTAGTTTCCATGAAGGATCATAAGATGGTACTCAGTTCCTGGTTGGAGGCCTGTCAGCGAATAGAAACCCTGTGTGGAGTTCAACACCTCTGACTCCTCCCACTTACCCCCGGCTGCAGCAAACACACACACACACACACACACACAGACACACACAAACAGAGACACACACAGACACACAGAGACACACACACAGA
>JAPZEA010000002.1:29368660-29379863 GCA_029783685.1 Heniochus monoceros | reverse complement strand
GAGACAGACAGAGGGAGAGGGAGAGAGAGAGAGAGACAGACAGAGGGAGAGGGAGAGAGAGAGAGAGACAGACAGAGGGAGAGGGAGAGAGAGAGAGATAGAGAGAGAAGGAGAGAGAGAGACAGAGAGAAGGAGAGAGACAGACAGACAGAGGGAGAGGGAGAGAGAGAGAGAGACAGAGAGAAGGAGAGAGAGAGACAGAGAGAAGGAGAGAGAGAGACAGACAGAGGGAGAGGGAGAGAGAGAGAGAGAGACAGAGAGAGAGAGATGGTGGTCAGTTAGTGAGTCATGAATAATTGAATGTGCTTAATGGGAAGAGATATAAAAGCTGAAACTGTTTGGCTGCTTTGCAATAGAGACCAGAGGTGTGTGTGTGTGTGTGTGTGTGTGTGTGTGTGTGTGTGTGTTCATGGTGATGGTGCATCTACATCTGAAACTTCTTCTAAAACAGCAACTTTGCACATTAGTGACTCCAAGTGGCAACTGGCGATAAGTGTGTACATTTTTGACATTGTGAGGGACTACATTACCCAGAATTCTTGGAACACACCTGACAAGATTGTATACTTAGTTAAGTGATATGCTAACTCTTGCCCTAAGACGTAACGCCAGTTTACGACTGTAAATAGACAACGCCTGAGCCCACTAAGGATCAGTATCAGGGCTCGTCCAGGCAGGCTAAAATAATGCTGATCTTTCTGTACTGTTCTCCGTACAGCCCGCTGGTGTTCTCCTTTGAGTTCTGACACAGAGGTTGGCAAAATGCACAGATTCACTCCAACACTAATGAACCTGTTATTGAACCTCTTATCTGTCATCTCTCTTCCTCGTTAGCAAAAAGCAAACTACCGTCCGTCTCTTTCTCTGCTGAAAATAACAAACGTCGTCATATCAGCTGTCGCTGATTAATCTCAATTCTGTGAGGAACAAAATTAAACTTGCCTGTTGTCGGGTTTTCTAAGATCATTTGTGATGAAAGATGCTCCACTCTGTAACATCACTGTACGACCACAACTCGGCCGTGTCCCAACAGCAGCAGCAGAGTGAGACGTCCTCTCTCGCTGATCGCATCACGTCCAAATCACACTGTCCCAGTCCAACTTTCATTCATATCATATTAACAGTTTAAGTTAATCAGCTAGCTAGTTTTTAACCAGGACCTTCATGATCTGGATGGACTGGCTTGAGAAGAGTCAGGTGTCCCTTCTTATCTGCAGCTTGAGCGATCACTGAGCTATGTCACTTAGATAAATACTTCAGCTCGGACTCTGCAGATGCCCGTTATTAAAAGACTCTGATCGGGATCAGGGCCAAAACAACTTTGGAACATCCCAACTGTAAATAGTGTAATAAGCTATTTAGTCTGATGTTCTAATGATTGCAGCTTACGTTAGAGCTGACAGATACTGTTTCATTCAGTCATTACACTTTTACTGTTGTGTTTTTTTGATCTCGGAAAGGCTACAAAAGCATCCTCATGTCTTAACGTGTAGAAATCCAGAGCTTGACAGACCTGCTGTGCCCGGTTACAGTTGTTAAGCTCTGATTGGACAATCACTGGTCGAGAAGTGTAGATCCTAATGCAGCCTTGATGGGGCTTAACCTCATAGTGTTTATTATTGTGTAACATTAGCTTTGGGGATGGCTAGCTGCAGCCTGGATGTGGCTACCAAGAGCAAGATGAAGTCCAACAGCAAAAAATGAAAGAAAGTCAGGAGGAATTGATGTAAATGAGGTTAAATGTTCAGAAAGATGGTGTCACATCATCAGTTTTGGGTTTGCTGTCACCTCAGCATCATCAGCCCGTCAGAATACAGATTCCAGGATTTGATTTGGAGAAAATCCAGCGAAGATGTTCAGACTACGTAGGCTGGATTCACAGTTTCACACCAGAAGCTTCACTAAGAACTGAAACACTGAAGCAGGAACTAACACAAAGCTCGGATCCACTTTTATCGAGGCTGTTTTTTGTCTTTTTGAAATGTATTGTCTTTAGACGTTCCATTGATGCAGCGATGCACACGGAACAGCACAGGATTGAACTGGTAGAGATAGGCAGACGATCTAAAACTGAAAATGGAAAGAAAGAGAGTGAGAAAGAGCGACAGAGGTGGACTGAGACAGAGGGGGAACAGTGATAGAGTGTAGGAGGACAGGCTGATGGTGTGTGATGATTTTTCTTGTCTCTGATGGGTTAGACAGAGCATGTCATTGGTATTTATGGGCTGAGAGACCTCGCACTCCTAGCAACCGCAGAGAAAGAGAGAGAAATGAAAGGGATGGAGATGAGAAAGTAACAGCTATATGAAAACAGAAAACTACAGAGAGGAAGACAACACATGGAAGGAGGGCAGAAGAAAGACAGGAACTGAGCAGAGAGAGGATGGAGGTATAGAGAGGCAGAAGAAATAGAAAACAATGGAGGTAAAGATAGAAAAATAGACTCAAATTCAAAACAGAAGTGAATGTAAATTAAGTAAATAAACTCAGAGGGACAGACTGATGAAAGGTGATTCTCACAGAAACAACATTGTCAAAGTAAGACGACTTCTTGTTGACTCTTCTGCTGTTTTACAACCTACAATCGTCTCATCTGCCTTTTCTGTCTCTTCTTCTTTTCATGTAACGGATGGATGACACGAAGAAGGATCTGAATATGCCGTCCACCGGGATGATAACGAATCCCAGATGCCTCACTGTGTCCAGGAGGAAGACAAACATCTGACATGACATTTAACCTTTGCGCATCACTTCCTCTGACAGACCGACTGCAGGTTGACGGGCTGAGTCCTGCAGGTGAACTCATGGACCGGGACGAGGCCAACCCGTCCTCTCTCAGAAGATGATCTTCAACCGACGTTACGTTTTCATTTCGTGGAGCTTTGCTTTGTGTTGATTTCTCGAGGTTTGGATCAGACTGTCTGAACTGAGGACTCGTCTCTTTTCTTGCCCAAAGAATTCCCCAGGCTGTTTTGACTTGGAGAATCACCACAGAGGATTTTATTATGAGGCACAACAGGGAAGGAGGCGGTTAGTCAACTTTTGTGGGAGTTCCTGCATGGTCGGTCGTGCAGACGGCATTTCTGCTGCAGTGGTCGCCTGGAGAAAAAAATATCACCGGACAATCTGCTGCCGCTCGACGATGATAAGGTACAATATCTCTGACACGGAGGGACAAATAAAGTCTCTGTCGGCTGTGGACTCCACTCCTGCTTCAGGGAAACCAGCGTTCTGATCCTCTGCATGGAGTGCAAAGAGTGGATACAACTGACTCACTGACAGCAGAAAAACAGTTTTTTGTGGGGAACGAGACAATCTGTTTCTCTGTATCTGTTCTGTTTTTAACCATCATGGGTCTGAACCCCGACAGAAACACCTGACTGAACCAGGGAATGGTCGACAACTCGATATTCCTCCCTGATTGGAGCCAGCGAGGACGAGGTCCATCTTGATCTTCAAATCAGAACTCGAAGAAGAAACAGTCCTCTCCCCCCCACTTACCTCTGGTGGGGGGGAGGGTGAAGGGTAGTTTAGTTTTCAGAGTGTAGGGTTTAGGGCCTTAGGGTGTAGTTTTGTAGTTATTTAGACGTTTTAGGTTGTAGACTAGACCGGCTAGTTTTAGATTAGTAGTAATTGGGTCCAAGTTCTCTCTTGTGGTAGACTTCCATTCAGTAAGTAGTCAGTTGTGCTAGTTTTAGCCTTTGGCCTGTTGCTCATTAGCCTAACACACACCAGCTGTCATTCAGCAGCGTTCATCTAGTGCTGAAGCATTTAGCCTCAGTGTTGGCTGGCTGTGTCCAACCTGGATCAGTCCAACTGGAACAGCCAGCAGCATTTAGGCCCGTTTGGAATTTAACGTTAGTGAACCCTGGGCATTTCCCCAGCTGTTGTTTAGCCTGAGGTCCTAGCCGTGTGCTAACCCTCAGACGAGCTAGTCATGGATGCTAATCAAGGCCCGGGCCAGGGCAGCCCAGAAAGCCCTAACCGAGCCGTGGAGTACCTTCTTGAACTCAACAACATCATCGAGAGCCAGCAGAAGCTTCTAGAAACGCAGCGGCGCCGAATCGAGGAGCTGGAGGTCCAACTAGACCGTCTCAGCCAGGAGAACAAGGACCTGCGTTTGGACCGGCAACCAGTCGCTCCTCCACCACCTGCTCCCCCTCCCGAGCCGCCTCTCCCTCCACCTCCTCCGCCGCCTCCACCGACTCAGTCCACATCGACATCCATTTCTACCAAGAATCACCACCACCTCAACAGCCAATATCAAGCTCCTCCCCAGCCTCCCTCCTCTATTCCCCTCCACCACAGCCACCACCAGCATCATCAGCACCACCACCACTCCTCCACCCACCACTCCTATAACAGCACCAACAGCACCAATATGACCGCGATCCCAATTCCTGCTCCCGCTCCGTCTTCTGCCCCGACCTCCATCTCCATCCCAACACAGATCCCAGGTCCGATCTCCTCCTCAGCCCCTGTTCCACCTCCCCCTCCTCCAATCCCACCCAGGGATCAGCCACGTGCCCACACCCGCCTGACTCGAGCGCCCTCCACCAGCACCGGCACCAACACCAACTTCGTGGAGAAAGAGAAGGAGAGGCTCGAGCGCCTGCACAGAGCCAACGCCTCCAACAACCACCATGCCCACACCCTCCACCACCACAAATCGTAAGTTAGACTTTAAGGTATTCTTACTCCAACCAAAGCCAAAGGTCAGCATGAGAGGATAGCAAGCCTGATGTCAGCAGTGGACTGAAATGAACAAAGTCTAAACTTTTGCTGGATTCCAACCAGAATTTTGAGTTTCAGACTCTCTAGTAAAAAATTTGGATGAGGTTGTGTAACTGACATAAGATGCCACATTGAATACGGCTCAGTTATATGGAGGAGGTATCAAAGGGCTCGACTTCTCCCTCAGACGCTCTCTGATTCACAACAATGAAATTACTCATTCTCTTTAGAGATTAAGTTTTATAATTTCTAATGAGCAACGTGTGCCTCTAAACCTTGCTCATGACTGTCATTGAACTGCTGTAGAACATTAGTGTTAATATGGCATCCCTTCTCTAAACTGAAACTTGGCTGCAGGCCTGCCGTCCACATCTGTTTTGCCAAAACTCGTGTTGATCTTTGACTTTGATCGCTACTAACTTTGCAGCTTCTCTCACGCAGGTTTTGTGCGAGCTTAGAAAAATGTGCCCACATGCTAAATTTGACCTGGAAACATCGTTTTGTTTGATTCTTCGCTCGAAAAATGCCAACAACAGATTCTAAGGCGAAGCTGTTTTGCTGAATGTAATTCATTGTAAAGCATTTGAACAAATGGAAGAGATGAACTGTTGAAGTGTTTCTTCCTCCGGGGGAGAGGGGGCAGCCCCTGTGCCTTCCCTCTGTGCTGATAGTGTGATTGTTGGGTGTACAGGGTTGATAAATATTCATCCTTTAATCAGTTAATGGGGCTGCAGAGTGAAGCTTGTGTTGGGAGTTTATGTATTGCAGGAGAACAGGAGTGCATGAGACTCCAGAGACAGACGAACTAAACGACTAGAGCATCTCTAACACTGATAATTGGTGGAGCAAAGACTGAACAGTGTTATGTAATGGATATTTCTGCTAAGCAATGGGATTGGTTGGTCATGCTGAGACAGAAAACACCCTGTGCCTGTTGTAGAAGTGAAGTTGTTTATCCTACCAGTCACCATGGTAACCACTCGGCTCGGTATCGCCCTCCTTTGTTTTGTGCTCTGATTTGTTGTAATTTTGTTGTTGCGAATAAATTTTCAGTTAGAACTCTGTTTGTTGGCTGGAATTGGGTTTGTTGCCTGGCAACCGTATCTGAGGAGCACCCTATCAGGAAGTGTTGAGCGCCAGAGCCTCGCTGCTGTCGGTGGCGTTCGTCTTCGTGCACGGGGCTGCGTGGCGCCGCAGGCAGCAGGATGCAGGGCTGCAGCTGTCCCATGCGTGGACCAGGCGGTTCCTTTGTAACCGGAGACGTGAACTGAACGGCTGTTTGTGGGAAGTGCCGGTCATGGCGATTGCTGTTGCTATGCAACTGTGGAAAACCTGTTTGAAGGACGACACTCTCGCGAACAGTTGAAATGGTTTTAATCTCGCCCGGTGCTCGGAGCGCTTAAGGCTTTGCTAAGCTTGCAGCGCTGTTGGGAACAGAGAGCATCGCCTCCTTTTCACTGCAAACACCGAGAGCAGAAGAAGTGAGGCTCCCGGTAGACCTGCAGAAATGAAGGCTGGGGAAACGCAGTGATGACTCATGGAGACAGATTTAATAGTACTATTGCTTTGTCTTATAAGCTCTCATACGTGCAGCCAAAAAGTGAAATAGATTTTGCCGAGGTACATAGAGTGTGACTCAGACTTTCAGATCTGGGTTCATCTGACGCATTTTGAGGCATCAAAGTGCAGGGGATGAAAATCCTCCGAGCCCTGAGTCATGGGACGTTCAGGTACAGCTGATATCGTGAGAAAAAGCTGACCTCAAGCTTGCTAATGATGTAACGGGCAGAGAACAATGATGAAGTCTGACAGCAGTGAAGATAACACTGATTCGTTATGAAATCTCACAGCACAATCGGCTGCTTGCTGCCTCTTCAAGTGACTGAGTGCGATCCAATAAATCCCACACTGCACTGGGGCAGATTATGGCACGGAGGCATGGCGGCATGTTGCAGAGCTGCCTACACCGGTTTCTGAGTGATTTCGTACAGGGCATGATGCAGCAAAATGCAAAACACCCTCACACTGATTTATCTTGCAGCACCTTGCCGCACCTCAGGCTGAAGCAGTACAAAAACAAGACTCTCACACAGGAGGAAGCAGTAAATATTGTAGGACATGAGGAAGCAGTTCAGACGTTTCATCTGGAGGTACACAGAACTGCTGCAGCAACTCAGAAAGTCTCAAACTTCTGTCACACAGAAGAAAAAAGAACATTTTATGTACACACTGTGGCCATCTTATAAGCAAGATCCAACACCTGCATTTGCAAACATTGTGATTTACACTTTGTTCTTTACACATCTGTCATCATCGCCATTTTGAAATTTACAGCATTTTAAAGTTTCCCCAAAACAAACAGAAACACACGGGTCTCAGGAATCTGGAGGGTTCATGCATTCAGCTCATATTTGCCCCACAAGTCTCTACTAGTGGGTCGCTAGTAGCCAGTTAGCCTGTAAGCAAGCTAACTGGCTACAGGTTTTTAAGTTGCTTTGTGATTGTGCTTACTGTCAGAGGTGGGGTGTGATTGGTGGCACATGAACTCACCGCAACACAACAGCAAGTGTCATCTGCACACGCAGCAGCCTGGAGTGGACGCTTTAGCTGAAGTGTAGTAAACGGAATAAAAAATGCTAAACAGCAGAATGATCCGAAACGATTTTATTAAAGATTCACGAGTGAAGATGAGGAGACAGTGAACTCCTCAGTTCAGCAGCAGCGAAGGGTTTCTGAACAGACAAGCAAATGACACTAAAACAATAACTATTAATAGACTGGTTAAGATATAACGTTTTACTTTGACCACAGTTTCAGTTTGTAGTATTCAGGTAGTAAAAAAATACAGTATTCTTATGGGATGCTTTCTGACTTTTTGGTTTACCCCTCGAGTGTGATATATGTACACACAGGTACATACAATAAATACAACTCTGGCAACACAGTCTGATACTGATGGTTTCTGAACATCAGAGAGACGTTCAGCGTCAGCCGTTAGCTCAGATGAGATGAACACACGTGACTGTGACGATGCTGTAGCGTCATTAGACATCAGTGCTGTGACGCTCTATCGATCCGTCAGAGGAAGACTGATGGAGAACAGTTATGGTGATGAAGAGAGAGGGAGTGATGTTATTCTGCAGTGTGGGTGTGGAGGAGTCAGAGGAGTCAGATCTGTAGGATTCAGATGGATGAAGAGAAGAGAGCAACACAGAGAAATGGATGGTTAAAGAGGATGCATCATTCATTTTTCTGTTTTCTTTTCTCTGTCTGTCTGTCTGTCTGTGTCTCTGTCTGTCTGTCTGTGTCTCTGTCTGTGTCTCTGTTTGTCTGTCTGTGTCTCTGTCTGTCCTCCCTCCTCCTGGTCTTAGCCTCTGATCTGTATCTGTAATCATTATCTAGATAACCATATCAAGTGTTCTCATTATCTCCATTCTGCCCCCTCAGTGATCAGAACTCATTATGCAAATGGGGTGGGTGGAGCTTGCAGACTTGCAGAAAGGTGTGTCTCCACCTCTGTGAAGGCGAAGGTCATGTGACAGGCAGAGTTAGCAAGGCTGCTGCCTGTTATGCTAACTTTAAACCAATTACATGAAAGCAATCAGAACCAGTGGAGACGGTTGTTAGCAATCATGCTAGCTTGGCTACGCTGTCATTCACCAGACCGTCATGTTCCAGGCTGAAGTTGTGCCTGTGTGTCACGGCTCTACTTATCTTCCCTTTGCAGAAGAAGAAATGTGGTTAAAGAGTTAAGAGTCCAGCAACTCTTGTAGTATATGGTGTGGATGCATCAACCTGATACGCTGGATCAATATGTGCACCGATACTGGCCTCATTATCGGACCAGCCGGAATGTGACTGATCCACTGGGCTGCCAGCTCAGTGTCACTGATGCTACCTAAAAAAAAAGAGAAGGAAAGTACAACCAATCGTATGCATCCATACCCCGCCAAACGTTACCGGACTGTAGTGTAGTGAGGTCCGATCACAGCGTGAGACAGACCACCTCTATATGTGTTCTGATCGCTTCCATTCTGTGTCCATTTAGACCTGAATCCAGATGTTTTTCCCTGATCCAGATTAGACATCCAGATCCAGATCACATGTTCAGACCAGGTGGAGATGGACTCTGTCTGTGGGTCATTGTCCTGCAACACAACAGAGGACACGATGCTGACAGGATTTTAATGTTAGACTCCAGACTCTCTCTCTCTCTCTCTCTCTCTCTGTCTCTCTCTCTCTCTCTCTCTCTCTCTCTCTCTCTCTCTCTCTCTCTCTGTCTCTGTCTGTCTCTCTGTCTCTGTCTGTCTCTCTGTCTCTGTCTCTCTCTCTCTGACCCGTTTTTGTAAACAGCGGCTGACATCTCGTCCTCTGTGTGCTGATGACGATAACAGGAGTGTAAATGAGCTCGGTCAGCAGGACTGCTGCACCAGGTCTGTGTGTGTGTGTGTGTGTGTGTGTGTGTGTGTGTGTGTGTATGTAACGCTAAGTGCAGGCAATGATAGCCTTTGTTAAAAATCACGCTAATTTGGGTAACTCAGTATTTGTATTTTATGCTACTTTATATTTCACTTTATATTTCATTATATTTCATTTGGAGGGACAATCTGTACTTTTTACTCTTCTACGTTCATCTGGTAGGTGGAGGTACTGCTTACTTGCCAGATTAAGATTTTAGAAAAACCTGTGATGAGTTAATAAAATACAATAAAGATTGAAGATGAAACCAGTGCTTCCCAACCTTTTTGGCATGTGAAATATAAGGGTCCATTGTTTCAATTGTCTATGAGTTGTTAACAGTCCCACCTTAAAACTTGTTTGACACCCAAGAGATGAAATTACCCAATGTTCCACAAAAATAGCAATGATTATAGAAAACTCCAAAAATAAATATATATTTATCATAACTTTATTTCTCTTGTTTCCACACCCAAAGACTAATTTTAACAGTTTTGAAAAATATTCAAAATTAACATGAAGAAGACATGAACATATTCCATCTTCCTGTAAAGGAACAATGCAGAGCATGGTTTCCCCCCCTCTAGAGGCACTTCTGATTGTACTTGCTGTTTATCTCTCTGAATCAGGGGGTATTACAGATAAATGCCACCTTCCATTTCCACCTGTTGAAAAAATACAGAAGTTGTTGGAAATATTTCACTGCTGGTTCAAACTGTGATTCCATTACAACATGCATATGAGTTTGTTTTTTGCTTTTTTTTGTACCTGCTGCTTTGTAGAGAAGCCATCCTCCAGTGACTGTTTCCATCCTTGGATATGTTGACTATCTTTGCTGGCTTATTAAACCTTACCGAACTTCGCTTGGATGCCTGCCTAAAAAATCCAGGAAAAGACCTGCAAAAAATGTTTTACAGTAAATAAAAAGTACTGCACAGTATCATCCAGTTTTTTTCAGAGAACTACTACAATAATACAGTATTATACTCTGACGTGATTGGTGTTACATGGGGTGTTTATTATTAATTTCAAATGTTACACCTGGCCATTTATTGATCCATGCTCAGGCACTGCCCCGAACTCTGTCCCTGACTATTATCTGTGCTGTCCTTGCTCAATGACTGGTTCAAAATTGAAAATATGTTCTGTACAGCTGCTGTGGCAGCCTCAGAAACAGGGATAGAACCTTGCTGGAGAGTGAAGATGAACGAGTTTAGCAGTGCTAACATTGCATGTAATATGTAAACCTCTGTAGATAGCAGACATTATATTCACAGTTTCTAAATCATACAAAAGCATTATCAGATCAATAACCTCCAAAACAATTTGTCCTTTAATATTACTGTAATATATCCCTGAATGTTATGTGTCAGTGTTTTGATGCATTCCCACTGAACAGCAGATGATATTGGTGAGACAAGTGTAGGGGTAAATGTCAAGAAACTGCTACTTATTGACACCAGTACCTAACTGGTTTGGATACTGATAAACTATTTAAAATAATGCTAAAATTCAGTGGCTTGGACAAAATAAGCACACAAACTACACGACAGAGCATAAAGTTAGTTTACTACTTTTGTTCAGTTTTTAAGTCAGATCATAGATGCCAATTTACAGCGTTAGTGACATTGTGGTATATTAGCAGGATCATAATCTGCAATAATAGACCATATACTGGCATACCTGGCACTGCATCGTAGGTTTGTTCGGGTCCTGCTCACTTGCCACAATGTTACATAGTTCTAGAGAGAGAATAGAATGAATGATGACAGTTACCATGGCAGTGGCATTGGGTAACGCTAACGCTCTAACTCTGCCTCCACTGATTCCCCTGGCAAATTAGGGTGATTTTTAACAAAAGGCTATCGTTGCATGCACTTAGCGTTACATATCTAGGTAAAGTTAACCTGAGATGAAAACAGGCAAGGTTGATGGTCTCTCTCTCTCTCTCTCTCTCTCACACACACACACACACACACACACACACACACACACACACACACACACACAC
>JAPZEA010000002.1:29040642-29052522 GCA_029783685.1 Heniochus monoceros | reverse complement strand
CGCTGGCTTCATCTGCCTGCACAATGAAGTTGACATTTATAGTTTTGGGTGAAATATGTGACAGTTATTGGATAGAATTACCTGAGATTTGATGTAGACATTCATGTTCCCTTAACTCTGTTGATCCTCTGACTTTCATCCAGCACCATCATCGGGTCAAATTTTCACTTTCATAGTTTTGGTTTATGACAAAACTAATGGTGTTGCCGTCGGCTGCACTTTGTGCTTACTGCGGATTAGCAAATGTTAGCTAACACACTGAACTCAACATTGTGTTCCTGCCAAACAGTGACGTGTTAGCATTTAGCTCAAATCACTGCTGTGCATGAGTACAGAATCCTAGAGCTGCTAAATTCTTAGTCTTTTTTTGTACTGTTACACAGTGATTTATACCGACTGATATTTGGTCTTGCTGGTGTTGCGGGCTAGGGGTTTAGAGTTCGGGTTCAGGGCTGTTTTCTCAGACACAGACTAAACTATGATTCAGGTAGTTTGTGTTAGCCACTGCAATGGAATTCATTGTTGGCAACAAGTGTGTTATCAACGGTATCACAATGCTATATTCCCACCACTTTACAGTAGTGAACTGTAACACCTTTGTTCTGTGTTAAGGTGTGAGCTCTCATCGCCCACCTCCTCCACCTTCAGAAAGTAACCACAAGACTACAGGCAGGTCTCTCATTGACACAGGAGAGAGGGAGGCCAAGCTGTGTGTGGGTCCCGTATGTGGTTACGTGATAAACGTGTCTATCCGCAGTGCTACACAATCATCTGCCACACACACACACGCATGCAAAACAGAGGCCATCATCTTTTCTGAAAGCAGACAGAGGTAATAAAAGCAGAGAGCTGTGGGTGAGAAGGATGATTCAACCAGCAGTCTTGCTCTCTGTCTTTCTGTCTGTCTCTCCCTTCTGTTTTTCTGGACCAAGGAGTGGCAATGGCATGAAATGTGTTGGTGGAGCCAAGTGCCTGGCAGTCCACCAGGTTGTAAAAATTCAATAAGTGGAGTAACGGGACTCGCAGGAATCTTTTACTCTTTCTCATGTGGTTGGAGGTTTTCACAGCTGGGGTGCCCGGCTGCATGGTCCGCTCAGCAGTCCAGCAGTGATTTCTTTCCTTCGTTTCTTTCCTCTCTTTCTTTTTAGTTTTCTCTCATATGTAATAAGCTACCATTAGCCCGTAGACCCGCGATGTGGTCATCATTGTGAGGTTTTAAGCGGGTGATAATGCTCAAAACTGATAAGGCTGTCAAGTTTTGACAAGTACAAGGATTTAGTACAGAGGCTGAAGACAGGGAAGGGTGTGGGACAAAGCAGTAGCAGTAGCTGCTTCCTGTAATAACAGAGAAAGTTTGGTTTGTAGAGCAACAAGAGAAAGAAAAGGAAAGTGTGCCAGAGGAAATGAAAAGATAGGAGGAGAAGTAAAGGGAAAGAAAAGGTTTGTTTTGAAGGCTAGAAATCTTTGTGCAGCAGGATTGGTATGAGGTAAGATTATGCTTTAATGGCAGAATGTTGTATCAGCCACAAGGTGGTCTCACTTAATCTCTTTGATAGTTTTGACTTCTAATTCATTTCATTGTGTGGTTTAACCAGTGCTGAAACTGCCTCCGTTTGCCTCAACTTTTCCAAGTGACTGCTTTGGATCTTTGAACACAGAACTCTCCTCTCCTCCGCCCTCCTGTCCTCTTGTTTCCTCTCCTTTATCATTGTCTCCTCTCCCCTTATTTTCACCTCTCCTTGTTTCTTCTGCTCTGCCATTGTTTCATGTCGTCCTCTCTCCTTGTTTCTTCTCCTCTATCCTCGCCTTATCTCCTCTCTCCTCCTCTCCTCTTTTCTGGTTTCTGCTCTTCTCTCCTTGACTCCTCTCCTTAACCCATGTCTCCTTACCTCTCCTGGTTTCTTCTCCTCTCTTCTTGACTCCTCTCCTCTCCTGTCCTGTCGTGTCCTCTCTCCTTGGTTCTTCTCCTCTATCCTTGACTCGTCTCCTTAACCCATGTCTCCTCACCTCTCCCGGTTCCTTCTCCCCTCTTCTTGACTCCTCTCTTACTGTTTACACCATCGAAAACTCCTATGGATTTCACTAACATTTTAGTTGTTAAGCCCATAGCTGTGAGCTATATTTTAAGGGGCATGGAAAATTTTTCCTCCTTTCTCACATGTGCAGCGGCTATGCAACAGATATTTCCAGTCCTGGTGGTTTCCAATGACTTAAAGATCTATCGTTGGGTTGCCATAGATGAATTACACCTCTCCGACTGCTCGGCAGTTTGTTTCACAGCAGCACGTCACGAACATTGTGTCAAAACAGTGAAATAGTTTTTATACGTTGCTATTTGCTAAGTGTGGGTAATAACTGTTCCGGATGATAGCTGTCCTTACTGATTGTTGGGGGGAGGTGAGGGTGCAGGGTGACGGAACACAGAGTCTGTGTTGAAGAGGCTCAGCAGTCTGAAGACGGAGGTAGAGAGGTCGGGAGCGAGACTTGAAAGAAAGGNNNNACAATGGTTGGGGGGGTGGTAGGGGTGGGGGATGGCACTCGTGTTTAGATAGGTGGGTATCTGATCCTAGATTTCTGCCTGCTGCACCTTGCCAAATATTCCTGCTCTATTCTGTCTAGTCATGTATTTTTCAGTTTTATAACTTCCTCGTTCTATTTCTTCTTATCAAAAATTGCGTCATTCATCGTGGTTGTCCTTGATAAAGTTTGCATAAAAGAAAACTTTGAAGACTCTTTTCAGGGAGGTTACTGTTTTTGCTCTGGCCTCCATCATTTTCTGACCATCATTTATTTTGTTCCTTTCAACTTTTTAATCACTCATCTGAAGGCCATTTGTTCAGGGTAATGAATACTCTGCCCTCATGGTGGAAAACTGAAGTAAATGGAGTGAATTTTAATTTAATGGCTGTGCCCTTGTTGGCTCTGTTTAGTTTCACTGGCAACTTGATATGAGATGAAAACAGGTTTGGCATTAAGCAGAATGTAAACATAAATATATGATGCCAAATAGTTTATTTAACAGTAAATTGTACAGCTACTACAAAATAGAGAGCCACTAGTTTTAACGATTTATCAGATTTGTCAAATTTTTATGTCATTTTGACATCCACAAGCTAGTAGCACTGCACACATTCTGACAGAAGCCACACACTCCTGTCTCTTTCCCAATTCTTCTTTTATTGTCCAGTGTATTGACATAACAGTGTTTCAACCGCAAACTGTCTCATGCAAGTAAACTTTACCTCCTCCTAACAAGAATAATAACAGTTGTCCTAATTGACAGAGCCTCATTAATGGCAAAATGAAAGTGAAACTTAGAAACGTGTTATAGTGTTAACAAACCTTAATAATAGCACATTTTGAGATGTGTAATAGTGCCAGTCACTTAGACAGAGGGCTCAGTTTTAGAGGATCAGAGCAGAACGCAAAGTCAAGTGTGCTGATGTTGTAACTTTCTGTATTTTTGTGATGGCGAGCGCACTGCATTTGGGAATGAGGTTTGAAAGGAATCTATTATCATTATCAACGGGTGTGTTAAGGGCTGGATTGAGTCATAACCAGTAACATCACCTCCCGTTTTGAAAGCAGTGCCACGATGCGTTCAACAGTCCAGAAGAGAAAACTTTATTCTGCTTTGGAAAGTACGTAATGCTGCCAAGTTCAGCAGATGTCTCTTTTTAAGTTGAATTTCTGGATATATTGAAAGAGCAGGCCATATTTTTTTGTTTTCCCACTTCATAACGATGTACAGATTTAATTTAAACAAAGGCATCCACATAATAAGAACATAGGCTGTTTACAATTGTACCAATCATTTAGTGCAGTTAATTAAAAACAGAAACTTCCTTAGTACTGTAGTGATTTGCAGATATTTTTTTGAACTTGCAGTGATTATTAAGGTTGCATTAGATTACACATGGCTGCATTTATGTGTAGCAATATGTGCAAAGTATCTATAGTGCTAAAACTGGGAATGAAAATGTGTTTGACCTCCACATGGCTGCTTTCATTTGGTCTGAACACACCAGAATAATTGTTTTTAATGCTAAGTAAATATATTCAGTGTTTTCTTTACATATGGCCATCTGTGGGACACCGTCCTGTATTTACCACTTTTGTTACAGACACATAAATAATGAAAATGCCATTGTAGGAGCTACTGTCACAGAGAGAGAGTTTGACTAAAGCTGCCAGTATGCTCCATCACAAGATAGATAGTCCAATAGCTTCAGAAACCCCCTCCCCCCACACCGAAACAGACAATCCGACATTCACACCCACCTCACTCTGTGATTGGCCAGCTGTATGGAGGTGAGACAGAAAGCTGGGTTTGAACTTGTCTCTCAAGCTCTCTTTTTACCTTCCAGGAAAGACTCGTACTGGTCAGATTAGGTATCAGAAGCATTATTTGCGGGTATATTACCACCAATTAAGTGACATTAAGAACATCTGGATGGGATTAATTAGTAAACAGGATTAATCCAGAAGAGTATTATAGTATTATAGTATTATAAATAATGCAGAACACAGAGTTTACCCCTACCCCTTAAAACATTTTATAAAATGCTTTACAACAACCAAAACTAGAAAAATTAGACCGTTAAACAGTGCACCATAGTGCAATTGTACCTTACGACCTCACAGAGCTCACCTTAATACGGCCAGCAGGTTAAACGTTTACCTCTCAGCCAATAGAGGTCAGTGCAGCAACTCCTTTCAGTTCGTGTAGGTAGTAATTCACTCCTTTTGATAGTGGAAAGAAAAACAATTTTGACGCTGACGCTGATTAAAATCAGTAGTTTGATCTCTTCTGAGGGCGCTGTTTTTTTGTTTTTTTTTCAAGGCTTTTGTTCAACACTAATAAATTTAACGTTCCTTTACAAGTGATTGATTGATGACTTCATTGCACATACATTAAAGGATCATTGAAAGATTTATTTTCTTTTTTTTCTGCTTGCCACCATGCTCCTGCTCTGCTGTTTTTCTTGAGAGCAGACATTTGGCTGGCTTTCCACTGCGTACGTGCGGCTCAGTGCGAACACGAGCCTCCAATCCTCTGCTTCCTGTTGTCACAGCAGTCGCTGTGCCCACCAACTTAATCCCCTCAGCTGCGGATGAGCGGGTGGACAAGTAAGTGGACAGCACCTGAGTCTGCAGTTATCAGTTTTCCCGAATGTACTGTCGCTCCCTCACAGCACATATCTCACATTCACTTCCTCCCCCGTTCTCCACCACTCCCCTCCATGTGAAGATTAAAACTCTTCTAGATGTATGTATCTTACCCTCTTACACATTTTTTGTGCTGTAGAGGTCCACTGAACTTTTTCAAACTTGGCTACACATCGCAGTGTCCTCTCCAGAGCATCTCCTCTTCTGCCCCAAAGTTTATGTGAGTTTCAACCACACCAGTCCTTGTCAAGTAATAATCATTATTGCTCCGTTCCTCGTTGTACCTTTTCCAGTTGTCAGAGCCAGCTGTAGTACCAACGCCCCTCTAAGGTTGCCTGCTTCCTTCCTTCCTTCCTCTGGGAACAATAGTCATGAATCCCAACATGACACTGCTCTTGGATGAAAGTTCACAACTTTCCCATCAAGTTGTTGTGGTTGCAACCTCTCAGGCCCAGCAGTGGCACTGCCGCGAATGCCTGCAGTTTTCTGAACTGAGCAGCGTGAGAAAAGAGGAAACTATGAATAACTTAATCCAAGAAAAGTCGATGGACTGAGTGGAGGTTGGCTGGCTGGTTGTGGCAGAGGTCGTGGACCTGCGTCACAGAAGATGAGCTCGATTTATAATCAACTCAAGGAGTTAACAGGAGCCCCACCATGATTTATAGTCGAGCGTCAGATTTCATCCATTATCAGCGCTGCAACACTACACGCCTGTATTGTACAGGATCAGGCCGTATCATGCTTTAATTATGTTTTGCACAGCAGCTGTGTTTACATTCTTTCACTTTGTGATATAGAGTGACGATGGGCTGCAGACACACTCTGAATGAGACCGCTGTGCAGTCGCTGTGATAATGTTCATTCATTCATACAGAGCGGCGATTGCAGTGACGTGTGTTACTGAAAAGGAGCTGCTGCTGAGTCTTTGACTTGTTCCATGTTGTTCACTCTTAAAAATCTCCACCGCTATCAAAAGGTTTAAGGAGAAACCACAGACAGCCCAAGATGACCCACCACAGTTCTTTTCATTTGTTTTCAGCTTTGTCACATACAGCTGATTATAAGCTGTGTTTCCCTGGAGGTGTGTAGAGATTAGCTGTGTGTGTGCGTGCATTTGTGTGTGTGTTTTTTGGAGAGAGGACACAAAGCTTTTGCTTTAAGCTGTTGTACTTTTAATATTGCGATGTCAGAGAGAGTAGAAAAATTAGGTCATTCATGGCCATAATTAGGGATTTTAGGAAGAAAAACAATTTTAATGTATTTTGTGTCTTTGTTCTTCAGCCAGCTGCTAATTTGTATCTTTAAATAATAGTTTTGTCGTGGTATGTAATTCTGTGTCATGCTGAAATTGTTATATAACACCTGCTTTTACATTTACTCTCAGCAGTGGCTCTGTGTTTAACACTGTCGTCTGTAGAAGGTCCTGGCTTTGAATGTAGTGGTCGACTGGAACCTTTCTGTGTTCTCCCTTTTTGTGAATGTCTTCTGGTAAAGAAATCAACATCCTTATCCAAGTATATGTTTTCTCTCAGACTTTCCTTAAACATCACTGCCCCAGTAGGCTATATAATACTATAATATGGATATTATGTTTTATATATATGGATATCACACATGCTGTGCATCTTCATGGCCAGATTTCTTTGTTTTACAGAGATTTAGAATGTCATGGTGATGATTTCACTCACTGCCACATTTAAGCCTTTAATGTATCGTTTATGAAGGGCCGCATATACTCCAAAACTGACTCTGACAGCGGACACTCATGTGATTCTGGTTTTACTACTTTTGGCATCTGCGTAAGCTGCTAGTTTCACACATGTACATTCTACACTGACATCAGTTTTGGCCGAGTGGATGTTATGCATTAAACCTCGTGGGAAGATGAAGAAATTTACATCACTGGATGCTCGCAGCTATATGGACATGGAAAATGTAATTATGCTTGACTCATTCTGCACCTGGAATTGTACATCTTATTCATCAAACTTGAGAATATACTGAACTCCATTTGAGTAGCAGATGTTTTCCTCAGGTTGAGTCAAAAATCAGCTCAGTAAATGTTTTTTAATCTCATTACTGAACAGTTCCACATCACATTTTTGACCTCTAGTTGCGCTGGGGGGCTGTTTTCCCATGAATTGGTCCCCATTTAGTTTATCTTGTGATAGTGAGATTGTGTGCAGATTTCCCAAATGGTGCTGGTCCACATGTCCTGGAAGATTTCGGTGCCCTGGACAAACGGGAGAAATTTCAGTCAAATAATTATCTGTGATTATAGTAAGTAAGTGACTAATGGGGACATCAGTTTTTGAAACTGGTATTTTACAGAATTGAACGAGAGCACTGCAGCCGGCAGCTGAAACGTGCTGCAGTGTAATCCCCCCGGGCGTTTGTGCACCGTCAATGTACGTCCACTAAAAGTGTTTGTTTTTGCCACTGACAGGTTCAGATTGTTATATTAAGTGTCTGATAACATTATGGAAAAGATTCCTACAGAGAGATACGTTTTTGTTAAAGAGTAAGATCCTTTTTGTTTAACCAGAAACAGCCGCTATGTCGCTCCCGCCAAAGCCACCAGACTCCATTTACAGAAACCGTAATTTTATCTTTGTAAAACACACTTCATTCAAACTCAGCAAAATCTTCTTGGTTTGTCCTTATACGTTTCCAGCAATCACCAACAACTCTGGTTTGATTGACACAAACTCTTAATTCACCAAATTGGTAGAGGACCGAGAGAGAGGGCGAACATCAGAGAAGCAGCAAAAACAGCTGGTAGAGCTGGAACTCAGTGGAACATGTAACTCGATAATTATTTACACTGGACATTTTGACCAGGTAGATTTAAATATGTTGGATTTAAACAGATTTTCTCAGTTAAAAAAAAAAGGTAATAATTGGAAACTCTGGCTTTGCGACTCCGGTCCGTCATTCGTCTTCATCCACTGCGGCAGTGCTGCTTTTTTCTCTACCATTGGATGTTAATTTTCACAATTGAAAGTCTAGATTTTTTACAATTCGATTATATATTCGAACTTAAAATCTTTGACTGCCCTAAAGGAAACACAGAATGCATTTGGTGAGTAACAAATAATGTAAAGAGAACTTTTACTTGGTTACAAGGACACATTTAACTGTGAGCGTTTCTGTTTCAGCATCACTAGCCGACATTATAATTTGTTTTCTGAACTTGTGCCACACTGAGCTGCGTTTACTGCCCTCCTGCTCTTCACAGGTGACTGGAGGGCGCTCTACATCATGAGCTGCTGTCTTAGTAACTTTATGTTAGTTGGAATAGTTTTTTCAAAGCAGTTGTCTGTGGACAATAGTATTGACTTGGAAACTTGAGGATCATTATAAAATATCATCACCTGAATAGTGCACTTGTTTCAATCAGCACTCACATACAACACTAGTTTGGCATAATAAACAACTGTGAGCACATTATTCTATATGTCTTGCCATTTTTTCATGGCATCGTCTCTCAGGTGCTATTTAGCACTTACCCAAGAGTAATGTGTTTTTCCGAAGGTGGCAGCATTCCTGTAAAACTGTAACTTTTTAGGACTTTGTCCAAATAAATCAGCACTGGTGGCAATACTTGCTGGCATTGGAGCCGCAAGTTAATTTGGGCAACATCTTCCCAGCAGTGGTAATAGTGATAATAAATGGAGTGTATTAAAAGGTGATGAAAAGCTCGACTTGGCCAGGGAGTGATGAGGTGTCAGTTAAGGGCAACAATGTGGGTCCTTGGTTCTCACAGGTTTAAACGGAAATCTCAGAGGGACGATTGATTGATTAAACCTGTGACTACGTATGTCTATTCTTTAGGGCGTTGCTTCATGAAATAACTTGTGGCGGTTGCCCAGTGTTCAAATGTTATTGCCGATGTGTAATACCACATGTGGTCACTATGTGAACATGAAGGTAGTCAGTTGCAGTCTTGCAGAATTTTAATGTGTTGCTGCAAGTCAGGAAGCTGCAATAAGGCCAATATCATCTTGTCTTAAACAGTAAATAACAGTATAACAGTAAATACTTATTCACCTAACTTTACCTCACTTACTGCGTCAGTGCAATGGTAATTGCAGGTTGCGTTTTGATTTTGCATTTTGTTTTGATGTTAAGTACCTAGTCTTAGAACTTCCTAACCCAGTTAAACGAGGTCAATCCCACTGCAGTCAGTTGTGATATCACATGACACATTACACGCTTGGACAAGAAAGTTCACGCTCCTTAATGAGTGAGTGATTTGTTTTGAATATACTATCTTAAAATTACACAAAAATTTGTTCACATATAAAAATGTCCTGCAAATATGCAAATGTGGTGTTTGGAGTGTTTGAACCTGCTGTTGAGGCGTTTGAGCATGTGAGCAATTATGCTGTTTCAGAATGTCTGAACTTTAATGAATAGGTGGTGGTGAGTTGTAGTGGTTTTGTTCAGGTGATTTACATCTCAAAAACGAGCTAATGTAGAGTGTTTCATGTTAGTATAAACAGAGTCATGACATGGTTTAGGTAGAGTCATTTTAGCACCGTTCAGCACTCGTGGATGTGTTCAGTCCAAACATCACCTGTTAGCTGCTAGCCCATTAAAAAGCAGCAATGACAGAGTGGCTTAAACCAGCTGTGGCATTGTGACGGTGGTTTTTAGTGCATGAGGATATTCATCTCGGTTGCCTTACACACAGAAAGATGACTGATGGACAAGTAAGATTTAGCTGCTGGAGGGAGTCCAACCCAAGTGAGAGATGAATTAGAGCAAGGAATCACAGCCACTGGACAAGGACAAGGCCGGCTCATTTTCAAAATTAAAGTGGCACATTTGGCTCCGATCATTCTCATTTTAATGCCCATATTGTAGTTTTTAAGCATATAAATTGTAAGGATTTATTTTGAGAGAAGAAATAACAGTGACGAAGGCTGCAGTGCTGTATTTTGAGACCACATTTATTTATTTGATTTACACAGAATAAGACTGTAATGGAAAGAATCTCAGTACATTATCCATAATCATTGATTAATCAGTCGGTATTGTTTGTACCAGAAGCTTGTGAACCTGACACAGTGTGTCTCGCGTTCAGTGCTGCTGACCTGGGTGAACTGCTCCAGTGTTCGTATGGCCACTAGGATCCAGGACGTCTTCACGGTGGGGAAGCTGATGGCCCTGGGCCTCATCATTGTGGTCGGCCTGGTCCAGATCTGCAACGGTAACGTTCTCAGTCTGCGGTCAAACGCGTTTCTGCTCCCTGAAGAAAAGAACAAACAAACTAAAGCGTGTGATTTATCCTCCAGGGAACTACGAGGCGCTTACCCCTCAGGTGGCCTTTTCCCTGGACCTGACGCCATCGGTCGGTCAGATCGCTCTGGCCTTCCTGCAGGCCTCCTTCGCCTTCAGTGGATGGAACTTCCTCAACTACGTCACAGAGGAAGTGGTTGAACCCAGACGGTGAATATTTACACTTCTCATCAGCTTCTAGTGCTTTAACTTTGCAAATGTTCAGCCTCCATCTCGGCTCGTTTCTTGATTCTGCTCGCTCAGATTTTCTGTTTAATTTTCAGTTTTGATTTTCTTTTAACGGGCACCATTACCAGATTTTAAAAATATATAATATTACAACAAGGGAGAAAATCAGACTACAAGTAGCGTAACCATTTCCTGTTTTGTTTTGTAACTTCCACAGAGGAAGTCTGCTGCAGAATCAGTGGGTCAATTCTTCCCAGTTTACTCTTCACATTTTGTAATAAGAAACACACTTAATGTAAAGTATGTTGTTCATGTCTTCTTGTGGGAAACAGTCCATTTGGAACAAGCTCTCCCTTTTAAGAAGTTCATTGTTTGAGGGGTGAAATAGCTAAAAGTCAGAAACAATGAGCTTTACGTGTTCCACCAACAGGCTCTCTGGCTGTTGCCTTTGATCAGCTTTCATGCATGTTTCAGTGATTTTTGGTTTGCGTGTGTGCGTGCTGTGTCAGGAATCTACCTCGTGCCATCTACATCTCCATCCAATTGGTGACCTTTGTGTACACGCTCACCAACATCGCGTACTTCTCGTCCATGTCGCCTGAGGAGCTGCTGTCATCCAATGCTGTGGCTGTAGTGAGTAACGTGGCAAACAGTCACAGTTCTGCTTCACCTTTTAGCCATTTAGGTCAGTGGGGGACAAGAGTTCAGTTCCATTACAAGCAACCAGTAGGAGGTCAAAGGTCAGAGGTGATAGACTTCCTTCAGTGAGCCCCCTAATGATGAAGAGTGGGACATACAAGTGAGCAGCTACAGGAAGCAGAGACCTCAACGAGCTGTCCTTCAGAGGATGACAGTCTGTCCTCGGTGCTGTCGATAAACAGGAAAGACGAAATGCAGAACAATCAAAACTTTAAGTTCATATTTTACATTTGATGGGGAGAATTTTCTGATTCAGTCATGCTAACAGTGCTGCCTCCTGGTCTGACCGTCGGGAACTCGTGTTCAGACACTTTGACATGTGAGAAAGTGGGAATGTACCAAAGTACGTGCAGTGAAGTAGTACACTTAAGTACACATTCGAGGTACCCGTATTTTACTTGAATATTTCCATTTAGACTTTATGCTTGTACTGCTCTACAATTCAGAGGAAAATATTACTTTAAACTCCACTGCAGTTATTTGACAGCATTAGTTACTTTGCAGACTAAGATTTACATACAAAACATATAATGAACTTAT
>JAPZEA010000002.1:28921092-28931671 GCA_029783685.1 Heniochus monoceros | reverse complement strand
TCTAATCAGTCGCCCGTGTTCATTTCCCCATGTAGCCAGAGAAAATTGGCCAGTCCCCGGTGGCGCCCACGTCAGACGGAGACAAGGTGGACCTGGAGGCCTTCAGCGAGTTCACCAAGATCATCACTCCTGCCATCACCCGTGTCGTCGACTTTGCCAAAAAACTGCCCATGTTCTCCGAGGTGAGTGCTGGTTAATGGTCTTGCGGGTCAGAGGGGGAGCGTGGGAGTCTGACAGATACAAAGAGCTACCACACGCATCAGACGCCGCCAAGCTGCTGTCGTCCTGTGAGTGTGTGTTCACCGAGGAAATGTGTGATTTAAGAGGTGAATTTGTCTTGCGGAATTAGCGGTTCGCCTGCTTGAGGTCGATCTCGGCGGCACGCGTTACAAGGGTTATCACCAATATTTACAACCCAACAACACGCTCCATCTTCCTCCATCTTTCTGTCGTTTAATAGAAAAATACAAGGCGCAGGTTAATAAGCTGATCGTTTACACTTTGCTCACAATGTACGTCTGGCTCGGAAAATAAACCCAGGAGCAGCTTTTGTTGGCGGTGACAATCAGACGAGCACTTCTGCTCTGTCTGCTCCGCCTTAATTAGCAACATATAATCATGTTTCTTGTCTCTGCTGCTTGTAATGAGACCTTGTGTGATTGGATAATTATCACGGTGCTGAGTTACTGTCGAGAGGGACATCTGCAGTGTGTGTGTGTGTGTGTGTGTGTGTTTTACAAAGAAAGAATAGCTGTGTGAGTGGGACTCTGTAATGAATTACAGGAGAAGAGAGGTTGTAACAGTAATCCATTACTCTTTCTGATAACATAAATCTTTTTTTTTTTTTACTTTTTGAAAGCAGGGGTCGTCGATGTTTTAATCAGCATATTTTAACGTGAAATTCATTCCGATTGTTCTTTTATTTCAGTCGTAACGATTGTGATGGATGCTGCTATTCAAATGAGGGTAAACTAGAATAAATTCCTCGTACTGCTGCTGGATATTCTATTAATTTTAGAGATGAACAAACGAAACAGTAGCAGATAAGGGTGCAGACTTTTAGTATTCCAGGCACTGAAACAGATAATCAGTCATGTTTAATGTGTTATCTTTTAGTCACAATATAATAGATTATATTGTGAAAGAAGCCTTTTTAATCTGATGAAAGAGGTGGAGGCAGAGTTTAGCCTACATGAGGTCTGCTCACTGCGGAGAATAGCTGATAAGAATGCACAGAAACAAAGCCAGCACTCGCCAAGCCTCTAAAAATTAAGCATACCTCCCAGGTGCAAATTTACAAGACAAATCAAGACAATGAATGCCAATTAATCGACTCAGCAGTCAAGAGCGGCAAAATAAGAAACAAGCTTACATTAAGGTGAGATTTAATTCAGCACGTCAGAGTCAGTAGATTTAATGAAATTGGTTTCAACCCCGAGATTCTAATATGCATGTAAATCAGGGTGTATTAGTCATAATCTGTGTTCATCAGTGGAAAAACATGTCTGTCTCTTCATGTCTCCCTCCTGTCACTTCCTCTCTGCGTCTTTCATTCCTTCCAAACTCTGCCTCAGATTCCTCCCTCCCATCGTTTGTTTTTACCGAATATGGCAGCACAGCTAAAACGGAAGTCCGACATTCCTATAAACACGAGCAGTCAGATGATCTGATGGGTTGTAATAAAGTGGAATTATCTTTTAAGGTTTGGCGTCAGGAGCTGCTTCTCCAAATATGTAAGAGCTGAGACTTTTTTTGACATATGAGCTCCTGAGTTTACAATAAGATGAACTGGGGCGAGCGTCAGAAAAATAAAGGAGGGAGAATATCTGGAGTATTTCCTGTAACGTGCAGTATGGAATGCATCACTTTCGAGCCCGCGGTCGTCATCATAAAGCTTCAGTATCAGCTAATTTTAGACATCCATCTCAAGTAAAGTCAAGTGTGAACATGGCAGATGTTGAGTTTATGAATAGATGAGGCATTATTCTTGTTTTCTCTCTGGAGGAATCGTGTGTGTGTTTTATTCACCTTTTGTTTTGAGGACACGTCTCATTTTGGCTTTAGTTGAAAGTAATTATTTCTGTGTTGCTGATTTTTTACATTTTTCTGTAAAACTACCTGAATGTAGTAAACAATTTGTCATCGACTCTAAACCCTAAATCTCTACTTGTGAATGGTAAGACAGGAGGAAACGTAAATATTCTCTGCCTGCTTACATTGTTTTTACAACTACGGCTGTTTCGTTATTCTCTTTCCTCTCCTTTTTTCTATGCTTTTTTCTTTTTTGTCCCTTTTTTGTCAGCGTGTTCCACGGCTATAACCACAACTCTAAAACTAAAGAAAATGCTAATAGTTTAGAGATAAGAATAACGTTGCATTAAACATTAAAACCCTTTTTTCCAGCTACCTTGTGAAGACCAGATCATCCTGTTGAAGGGCTGCTGCATGGAGATCATGTCGCTGCGAGCCGCCATGCGCTACGACCCGGAGAGCGAGACGCTGACGCTGAGCGGCGAGATGGCCGTGAAGCGAGAGCAGCTGAAGAACGGCGGGCTGGGCGTCGTGTCGGACGCCATCTTCGATCTGGGCAAGAGTCTGGCGCAGTTCAACCTGGACGACACCGAGGTGGCGCTGCTGCAGGCCGTGCTGCTCATGAGCTCAGGTTGGTGTTGATTTTAAACTTCTTTCTGAAACTTAAAGCTGCTCACAGTGCCTTCATTGTGCTGCTGTAGGATTTGAGCTTAATGTAAATGTAAATTTTCAGTCTCCTGTGCCCCTGGCGACACAATTCAACCACATATTCCATATTCCAAGTCATTACCCGCTGCTTTGCACAGTATATATTGTAGGCTGTTGTGAATCAAAATGAAATTATGGCGAGAAGATAAAAGTCCACTAACATATTCAGTGTTGAAAGGAGGAAATCTAAAGCTCTTCCTAAATGTGATTAAAAAGCCTTTACTCTTGGTTTGTTCATTGTTGGAACTCTCACATTTTGGTTTTAGGACACATTTCGCATCTCGTGCTCAGCGTTTCGAAGTGATAGGATGCGAATAAAGAGACGATGTGTATAATCCTCACCTCCTGCAACAGAATCAGTGTAATAACTCTCAGGGTATCCACAGGTTATTAGAAAGTAAGAAAACATTATTGAATCATTCATTCATTCATTCATTTTCTGTAACTCGCTTATTCCGAAATGGTCGCGGGGGGGCTGGAGCCTATCCCAGCTGACATTGGGCGAGAGGCGGGGTACACCCTGGACAAGCTAGCTGACTGACAGCTTTATTGCTAGCTGACAGTTAGCAATCTTGCTAGCTCTGTGGGCCTTTCCCCCTCAATAACTCTGTTTTGAATAAAATGAGGAAAATGCCTCAGACTAGCACTAGCATGGCCCTGCCTGGCTTGTGTGTTAGCATTTATCTTACCAGCTACAGTCACTACGTCACCAAACCACATATTTCATGACGTGTGAATGAACTTCAGTGTTCCACTTTCTGGTGTGATCAGTGATTTTTAGGTTGTTGCTGTGAACTCAGAAATGTCGTGTTTATGCCCAATCAGTTGCCAAAAACTGATCTCAGATCCTATATTATAAATGATTTAGATCATTTGTAACCTTTGCTAATTACAAATGATGAAAGCTAAATAGATTTGATAATAGATTCAGTCATGGGGCACACAGTCTTTCACAGTGGTAGCTGTAATAACACATGAAAGTGTTCTCTGAGCTTTCCTGCCAGGATGTTGACATTTAGTCCTAATTACACTGTGCTGATGATCACTTATTCACTCATTATCAAATGCTCTTCCTCCTTCCTTCCTCTCTCTTCCACTGTTCCCTCTGTCCTTTGCTCATTTTCCTCACTTTCCTCTCCGCCTCCCTCTTTCCCTCCACCCCCACTCTTCCCGTCACCAGACCGTTCGGGCCTGACCTGCATGGACAAGATCGAGAAGTGCCAGGAGACGTACCTGCTGGCGTTTGAGCACTACATCAACTACCGCAAGCACAACATTCCCCACTTCTGGCCGAAGCTCCTGATGAAGGTGACGGACCTGCGTATGATCGGGGCGTGCCACGCCAGCCGCTTCCTTCACATGAAGGTGGAGTGTCCCAACGAACTCTTCCCCCCGCTCTTCCTGGAGGTCTTCGAGGACCAGGAGGTGTGAATTACAGTTGCACCATGCAAAGGGAAGAGGAAGTCGGGGCAAACTGGGAGATGGGAAGGGCCATCATTTTTATAGGGGAAGGCTGGGGGGAGAGTCCTCTCGGCAGGAATCCGCATTCCTCCGACATCGCATTTACAGTTTGTGGTTTAAAAACTGGAACCAACGGTAACAGCAACAACACACCAGCAACAGGAGAGTCAAGCAAACAGAGGATTTTGTTTTTGAACACCCTCTCCTCCACCTCTTTCTCCTCCTTTTACTTACCCCTGTTTTAAAATCCGTGTGGGGGCCCTTCTGTCTAAGCATGATGTCTTATCTAGTAAGAGTTGTAGCCATTTGCCAAGACACATACACAGATACACACAACACACACACACAGACACACAGCCACAGCCTGTTCCACCTCAGTCCTTCAGAGCAGCAGCGCTCTTTGCAGGGGTCTGTTCCCCCTCTCTGGTTCTTTTTAGCGGTCACAAATTTACACATTTTGAAGCCCATGTTTCCAGCTCTCATGCTGGCCAGCACCTCTCAGTATTACGTCTGAATTACTGTTAAGGCAGTAATTGGGAAAATATGGACATCAGTGACATGTTAATGCTCACAGTCATGCAGACACACAAAATCAGCAAACACTGCACGTTGAAATTTCAGCAGATGCTTTAAGCATTGCTCTGGTGTATAATGGCTGTAGTAAAGCAGAGCTACCAGACCTAGTTTATCAATTCCTCAACTCAATCTGAGCTGTTACAGCTGTTTTTGGAGCTTCTTCTTCTTAGATCCCAGTGAAACCGGTGCTATATTTATACAAGGCTACTCCAGTTTTATGAAATTGTGTTGTCTACCTTTGAAAAACATGCAGACCATGGCTCCATATCTACCTTCATTTGTGTCATTGGACCGGCTCCTGTGACATACAGTGTACACACACACACACACACACACACACACACACACACACACAGGTAAATGACAGAGGTGATGACAGATAAATGCTGATTATATAAAAGATTAAAGATTCAATTCATTGCACTTTAAGAAAAAGAAAAGCAGCAAATCTTCACATTTGAGTTGCTGAAACCAAGAAACGTTTCAGGCATTTTGGCATAAAAAAGTGACAGAAGTGATGAATTGATTATTAAAATAGTTGCTGATTGATTTTTTGATAACTGACAGATCACTTTTTATCCTATATAGTTGGCTAGTTTTGTTTTTTAATGCATCATGTTGTAAAAGGTTTGTATGTCAACTCTTAATTTGTAAAGTAACTTGTAACTATAGCTGTCAAGTGATTGTAGTGGAGTAAAAAAAGGACAATATTTCCCTCTGAAATGTAGCAAAGAGTCATGAAATGGGAAAACACCAATAAAGTCCAGATGCTTGAGTAAATGTACTGAGTTACATTCCTGGACAGTCAGTGCTGTTGAGGTGATTTCAGGCCTCCCGGTTACCGACAGAAGCTCCCAGTTTAACTGTAACTGTGTGAATGTAAACCAACACGTCACTGAAAAAGCTGCTAAATGGTTAGAAATGTTTGAAAAATAAGTTTTTCTTTTGTTTGTTTTTGTTTTCACTTGTTGTAAGAATCCATCAGAATTCATCTGGCAGCACTAGCAGACATGTTGCAGATGGAGTCACTGGGAGAAAATATGAAATTATGATAAATTTTTCAAAAATACTTGATATTTAAAAATGCCTGGCAGCTCCACAGACTGATGGATCTGCACCCAATTTAAATTTATAGTCCAGGACCAGACACTTTATGTACATAACAAATTTTGAACATGTTACCCTGAGAATATAAATAAACTACAAACAAGAAAAGTTTTTTTTTATTTAGTCCAGTATTACTCGCTTAACTTTTGTTTTACTAAATAAAAACATCTGTATCAATTGAGTTAATGCACACTGTGATATTATCATTATATTTTAAGATAAAATCATCAATATCAAATGATCAAACAGGAATCAGATGTAAATGTCTTTAAAACAGAGTCTGCAGCGGTCACTCGCACAAGATGATACAATAACAATGAGAATGAGAAGAAAACATGATTTATGCAGAAGTTTGTATTTGAAAGCAGAGTAAGAATCAGAATGACGTGAAAACTAACAAACTAATAATTTTATTTATTGCAGATGCTGTATTACTGTGCTAATGTCGTCTAGAGCGTGACTTTACTAGACTAACTCATTCACCTACATTCATACAAAGTAAAATGATGCTGATAGTTAAATCCCTTCTGAGTTTAATCACCTAAAATACAGAAAAGACGCAATACATTTGACAGTAATCACAAGGAAAGTCACTGAAATGTATGATGGAAGTCATCAGCAATCATGTTGCAATGCTGCTCACCTGCGCACTGATGTTAAAATAAGGACTAATGTTTGCAGAAATGTGTTGCACTGATTTAGTGATCTATATGTTGATAATAAGCATGCAGATGTAACATGTCTGCATGTGAGGACAGCATTTTATGTTGAAAGGGAAGAATTGAGCGGGTCAGTTTTTAAAGCTGGTGCGAAATCTGAGCCAAAGCAAAGTACTGGAACATGTTTGGACAGAGGCTCTTTCTCTGATATAAAAGTGGAATTTTATGGGCAGATCTCGACAGATAATTACATGACAAGTTGTTTTTTTAAGTGAAAATGTGGATTTGTGTGTGTGTGTGCGCGCACCGTTCTGAGGTGGATTTGGGTCCCAGGCGGCCCACAGCTGGACACTGAAGAACGGGGCCCAGCAGAGCGAGTAGACGAGCACTATGACCAGGGTCATCCTCACCGTCTTCGACATGGCCGCTGAGACCTCTCCACCGCGGGCAGGGGGGGTGTTGGCTGGAGGGCGGCAGACAGCAGAGGGCGCTGCAGGGTCAGGCAGCACGTCAGGCTGCAGCTCAGCTGGCAGGAAACAAGTCACATCCTTAAAGGACCATTTCTGAAGAATTTAGCCTTTTTACCTCTGATCCCACATATTTTTCGTTTCCTGTCTGTGAAAACCAAAATGTAGGGACTTGAAACTTGAGATAAATGCTCAATCGCAGTTAATATCATATCTGCTTTTATATGCATGAAACTCATCTCATCAGAATTGTTAAAAGTCTATTATTTGCCTTGGAAGTGGCTCAACGTAAAGTGTTGATTTGTACATTTGTAGTATACAGCAGCCTGACATTCACACTGATTTGACATTTCATTTCCATTGATTGGTTAATTCTGAAAATAAATCAGATGTGATCAGTTAAAGTTAACTTTGAAATGCACGATGTTCCCTTTGAATAGAAACCACTGTTAAAGGAATAGTCTGACATTTTGTGAAAGTTTTCTCTCCATGAATTAGATGAGAATGATTTCATGTCTGTACACTAAAGACGAAGCTACAGCCAGAAGGCTGTTAGCTTAGCTTAGCACAAAGACTGGAAACAGGGTGAAACATCTAGCCTGGCTCGGTCTCAAGGTGACAAAATCCACCTGCCAGCACCTTTAAAGCTCATTAATTAACACATTTATATATCATTTGTCTCGTTGTTTTTTGTAGTGCTAAGCTAAGCTAACTATCTCCTGACTTCATATTAAGTGTACAGACCTGAGAGTGATATTTATCTTCTCATCCAACTCTTGGAAAGAAAGTGAGTCTGCCTATTTTAATGTCAAACTACTCATGACAATCATCTCAATCCAAAATCTGTCTTTCATATGATGAAGATCTATTTTCTTTGCCTGACATTTCCAAAGTAAGCTGTCCACATTCCTGCTGCTGGTTTTAGTTACACATAGATAACATTTTTTCATTTTATTTTGTTTATCTATTTTTTTAGAGAGCATCTCAAATGTCTCAGTATTATCAGCAGTGTTGAGCCATGTTAGCATTTCTGTAAGGTTGTACTCTGCTACAGCAGTGCTTTGTGTTAAATACCAGCAGTATTCAGCTCAGTATGCACACTGGTATGCTAACATGCTCATAGTGATAATGCTAACATGCTGATGTTTAGCAGGTGTAATATTTACCATGTTAGTTTAGCATGTTAGCATGCTAACATTTGCTAAACACAAAGTACGGCTGAGACTGATGGGAATGTCATTATTTCTGTAGGTATCTGATTAGAAACTAAAGTGTTAGCTTTACCATATTTCATGACAATCAATCAATCAATAGTTATTGAAATATTTCAGTCTTGATAACCTTTGGCTATCAAAATGGCTACAAATCCTTCTTTAAGGAATGTATAGAGGACATGGGTGTAAATCTTTAGATGAGAGTACAGCACAGGATGTAGTAATCTCATGCCTTTGCTTTTGACCTTTGACCCTGAAGGAAATTTGTTGGATTATCAAATAATAAACTACAGAAATGGGTGAAAAGAGCATCTGCCACAATAAAACAACCACAATGTAAAGTAACAGCAGTCCCGTGGTCTCACCTGGGTGAACAGTCGTGTAGGTGTGAATATCACAATGTGGGGTGATGCTGTTGGACCTGAGTGGACCCATGGGCAGGTGCTGACAGGTGGATCCAGAATCAGAGCTAGTTTGACTCACAGGGTTGTTGAACATGAGTGGAGAAACATACAGGGGGAGACTGGACCTCCCTCTGCTGCCTCCTCCTCCTCCTCCTCCTCCTCCTCCTCTCTGGCTGTCCCGTCTGGATGGGGGGATGGAGGCAGGAGACAGGCGGCGCTCTGACTTCAGGTACAGATTGTTGTGGATCTCCTTGAAGATTCGCACCTGAGTTAAAACCAATAAAACACCACATGAACCGTCAGCTGATTTCAGAATCATTATTTTGCATATTTTCACTGTAAAAAAAGTAATGGACTATCTGGTCTGTCCTGTTCTACCTGGCAGACAGTGATGATGAGGACAGGGAGGATGAAGATAGCCAAGGTCATCCAGGTCACGTAAGCTTTGAGGCCCCAGGACTCAGCAAAGTTGCCCCAACACTCATAGACACCTGGAGCCACTTCTGAACGGGAGAAGATGAAGACCTGGAGGAGTTTATTAATGTCCATCTTACTTCAAACTGATTTTGAGGTAAATAAAATAACATTTTTCCTCACAGGCCTTCAAGAATCTGTGTTTTGACTAAGGTTTGCACAGAAAACACAGAAAAACAATCTGGGGCAAGGCGCCCCCTAGTGGCCTGGGCCAAAATGCCCAAAATCAGTTCTTGTGTCATGCTACCTGTACCACCCTCCCTGTGTTATCCTACCTGTGTCACCCTACCAGTGTCACCCTGTCTGTGCCATCCTACCTGTGTCACCCTACCTGTGGCAGGCTGAGCAGCAGCGACAGCCCCCAGGCCAGCAGTATGAAGCTGTTCCAGCGTTGGGTGGCCCCACTGCGGTGTGCCTGCAGGGGGCAGCAGATGGCGTAGTGCCGGTCCACCGTCATGGCTACAATCATGTAGGAGGAGGCGAACATCCCGAGCACCTGCAGGTATTTCACCAGGCGACACAGGAAGTCTGGGCCGGGAAAACGGCCCTTAGCATCCCACACCAGCTGGGGCAACACCTCAGAGAGGAAGAGGAGGGGGAGGAAGGGTAGAGTGAGATGCAGGGAGGGGGTGAACACAGTGTGTGTGTGTGTGTGTGTCCCTGTATGTGTGTCTGTTACCTGGAACAGCGCCACCATCAGGTCGGCCACACAGAGGTTGAGCATGAACTGGTGCAGTGGGTTGTGGTGTCGTCTCCGCCTGAGCAACACCACCAGCACCAGCCCGTTACCGAGCAACGCCATCACCAAGATGACAGCCAGCACCACCACCTCCGCCACGGCCAGAAGGGCGTCACGCTCCCAGTCTGTGACATTCGTCCCCGCCGGGGTCACAGAGATCACTGACCAATCGATGGACGGATATGAGTCTGTTACCATAGAGACTGACATGTTGGCTGGGAGGGGGAGAAGAGACGGAGAGAAGGACAGAAGGAGAGACGGAGAGAAGGAGAGGAGATAAATGTCAAAGAGGGAGAAAAAGGAATGTCCACTCTGAACACAAAAGTTCAACTTAATTATTATCGTGAAGGAAATTTGATTGCAGGCATAAAACACACACAAGTCACTGGAACACACTGATGACAATGAAAGTCTTAAAACTAATATAAAAGTAAATAAATATATGTCAAATAAATACTGTATATCTGTAAAAAATAAAAGACGGCAACAGACAAAGTCAAAGATAGAAACACATCAGGATAAAACAGATCAACATGTTCACAGTAACATTAGTAACATGCTGATGTTTGCCATGTGCAGTGTGTTAGTTTAGTGTGTTAGCATGCTAACATTATCAGTACACTCAAAGAATGTGGTGAAAGGATTTTATCTTTAATATCAATAACTGTCAGAACCTCCATCTTTGCTGTATGGAATCTTTTTCTATGACCATTTTATTTAGAATTGTTTTGTTATTGTT
>JAPZEA010000002.1:28900764-28911338 GCA_029783685.1 Heniochus monoceros | reverse complement strand
ACACACACACACACACACACACACACACACACACACACACACACACACACACACACACACACACACACACACACCTCGTGCTCCAGGCTGCTGTACTCTCCCTCGGTGTTCTCCCTGATGATCATGATGTCGATGTTTCTGTGGCGTGTCCTCACTCCTGGCAGAGACTGGCAGTGCATCACGTTGGCATACAGATCCAGGGTGGTGCTGCAGGGAGAGGGGGGACGGGAAGGAAGATGGAGACAGATAGATTCAACATGAGAACACAAGGAAGCTCAGGGCTGAATACTTTAACCTCTCTGCTGTACATCAAGGCTGAAGTTTAACACTGATGACTTTAGATAATGAAGATGAAAAGTGGTGAAAGATGAAAGATTTTCTTACCGGAGCAGATTGTTTCTGGACTTGTAGGATGGTGGCAAGTTGTGGTTGGTCTCAATGTTACCTGGATCACAAATAAAATTACACCTAAAGAACAACGACTAAACCTGAGACAGAACAGAAGTAGATATAGCAGAATGTCCTGACTTTCTTTTTCAAACGTGACAAATCACAGAGCTTTTTAACATATTTCATTCTTAACTGGTTGTGATTAAATACTAATGTGCTTCAGTTATTTTTCATCAACTGTTGTATTAGACTGCATTTGTCTTTGCTAGATGTACCTAATAAACTGGCAACTAAATCTATATTATATACATTGTGGCACATTGTAGTGGTTTTCTGACTTACGTGTACATTTACAGATTTTCCAGGCTTTCATGCACACCCTCAGAGACACACACACACACTTACCTTTCAGTGCGACTCCATTGCGTCTGATAGCCATTATGGCGTTATTGATGTCATCTTCTGAGGCCATAGAAGAGTCCACATTGACAACTTCAAAGTCCACTGGCACACAGCAGAACCTGACAATAAAAACAGATGGAGATCACTTCAGTACGACAGAGCTGAGTCATGTAGTGACTGTGTGAGTTGGTTACTGACTTCATTCCAACACTGTGTGTGTCTGTGTGTGCGCAGGATGTGTGAATTCTCACCGGAATAGTTCACGCACATGGTTGGCCAGCTCTGGTCCAATGCCATCTCCGGGAATCAGAGTCACAGTGTGCCTGCCTCCATACCGTGCTGGTGGAGGCTGTAATGCATGCACATACACAAACGTTGAAAGTCAGACTCCTCCCAGTGAAATCCAGTAGATGCATCCACTATAAAACTACGGAACTATGGAAAGACAACAGTAAACACTTGTAATCTTTTGGTTATGCTAATAAGTTAAAGCTAAAACGTGACTTATGCTACACCACTGTCTGTGTGTGTTGTCAGCAGTCATACTCACTATGGTCTGGTGTGGGTGGATGGAGGAAGGAGGGATTCAGAATGGAGAAGAGAAAACAGGGAAGTTAGTAGGCCAAAGAGGAGGGGGTAGACACACAGTGACCAGCAGCTTCCTGCTGGCATCACAAGCACACTGATTTGACAAAACAACACTGGTGCTCCTGTGGACATGTAGTGAGGACATGTTGACATGCTTGATTTTAGTTTTTAACGAATTCCCTGTGGGGTAGAACAGTGAGGCTCTGGGTTGGGAAGGTCATTAGGTAAACATAGTGTGGGTGTGTTGACTGAGCTCCTGAAGCGACAAACCAGCTGGTAAATCCTCGTAAATCACAGCTGTATCCTGAACAACTTACAGTGTAAGTGGACTTGTGTCTCTGATTGCATGTAGCTGAACCATAAACCTGTGAATACAGAGAAAAGGTGGTTATCTGAGAAGATGTAAATTAAAATAACGTGATAAAGCACAAGCAAACATATCAAATCTACACAATGTACTGACATTTATCACTACTGTCAGGAACTAACAATAATGTTTTGGCTGTCAAAGTGAATTTAGGGGACCGACGAACAACAAATTTCATTATCGATTAATTTTGTTCATTATTTTCTCAATTAAGAGATTCATTGTTTGGTCTAGAAAATGACAGAAAAGGGTAGAAAATGCCCATCACTATTTCCCCGAGCCCAAGCTGGCATATTCATACTGTACAACAAACAGTCCAAACCTAAAGAAGCTCTGTTTCGTAGAAAACTAAGAAAGCCAGTAAATACTCACATTTGAGGTGCCAGATCCGAAGGATTTGGGGTATTTTTGCTTCACAAAATATTCTCATTAAAATGTTTAATTGATTAAAAATAACTGTGGCATATTAATTCTCTTCTGAACAACTTAATCAACCAATGTTTCAGCTCTAAGTGAGTTTATATTTGACAGAGCTGTGGTCTGATAATAGCAATTTATTGGTAACCATGCAACAAGCTTGCGAATTTGCTAAGGTTGTTGTTGTTACTGCTGGTATATGGCATGTGCACTGGTGGACTGGGGAGGCCAAATATGCCAAAAAACATGATAGTGCCCTCTAGGCTGCCCCTCCAGTGGAGAAAATGTGTTGAAGTGCAGTAATGAGTACCCTTAAAATGGAGAGAACTAGGTGCTCTCTATGGTGTGCTACATGCTAGAGAAGGGTTTGGAACTGTTTCTCGATGACTGCATCACAACTTTCTGCCCCACTGCACACAGCTGGAGCCCTCAGACAGCCTGAGTCAGCCACTGCCCAGGTGAGAAATATTATACTTAACTTATACTTTTTAAAGAATGTGCTAAGCACACTTGGTGCTATTTTTGTCACCTTCAAATATACTTAAGTGTACTCAAGTAGTTCTTCAGTACCACTTGAGTATACATGAAGTGTAAATAGTTGCTATATTGGCACAACTTTTTACAAGCTTAAAGTGTACTGAAGTACACCTGTGAAAATCAGGATTCATGAGCATTCATGACACACTTGCAGTACAATTGCATTATATCACCAGTGTGCTGAAAATATACTTAAATATACTTCAGATGAAGTGAAATTAAAGTACACTTTAATTAAGCATGCTAATAGTGTATTACAAAGGACTTGAAAATAAGTATACTTTTCATGAGTACCCTTTATTACCATTAACTGTATTTTATGTTTTATGATGTTTTACATCATGTTAGAAGTACACTTTTTTAAAGTATATGTCAAACATACTTTAAATCAAGCACAAAAAGTACGTTTTCTACCTACAGAAAATACATGTTATGTATTTTAAAGTTTTGCTGAGGAATTTGAGTCCCAAGTTTTTCTTCAGTCCTTCTCGGTGGGGAGGAGAGGTTGTTAACTGGCAACCACTAGTCGAGGAAGTCCTGTTATATTAGTGTTTGAATAATTTATAACTCTGCAGGGAGCAGTTGACGTGGACATTTACAGCCTTATCTCGCTTGGGAGAAATAGAGGAATGCCGCTGAAATGGCCTGGCGGTAAATTTTCTCTGCAGGGATTTCCAATTCACATCAAGTTGACAGCAAACAAGAGAGGTGCTGAAAGGACAGCGACGTAAACCAAGCTAGCTCAGTTAGCCAACTAACCAGCCGTTAATCAGCTTAGCTGCTCTCACCGCTCTTCTGCCTAAATAACTAGTAACGTTAAACTGCTTCAAATGTCAAAACAAAGTCTGTTTAACAGTTAACTGTCTGCTGGGGAACTCGGAGACTGTTCCTACCCTGGCCAGCCGGTTGCTGAACACGGGCTTCAGGGCTCCGGACAGGGACCGCACAGAACAGGCCGTCATGTTCTCTCTCACCGTGGATGGACGGACGACACGGGGGCGTGCTGCGCGCTCCCCTTTAATCTCTCTCTCTCTCTCTCTCTCTCTCTCTCTCTCTCTCTCGCTCACACACACACACACACACACACACACACACACACTCATCCACAAAGAGACTCTTATTCTTCATAGTGTGTGTCAGAGAGGATGCGGAGACCCACAAGCAGAGCACAGTGAAGTTGCAGTCCTTCAAGCCTGTCGCCATGGCAACTCTAACAGACAGTCTTGAGGGCCCGGTGGCCTAGTTAGCTAGTTTGTTCCCCGTGTTTCCCAAAGTACTTTTTCCTCCGAGAGCACTGAACTGAACCACGGGGAGGCGACATACACACAAAGATTTAACACGAACGGGACAGCGCCATTCTACCTGTTACACCACTCAGTCATTCTTCGCCAACTAACGACCGATTCATGTCAGGTTGTTAAAGTCGCTGGTTTTCATTGCTTACAGTTCCTACATCACTGTTGAAGTGTTTTGAAGTACTTCTATAAGGCAGAGGCTGTAGCAGCAGCAGCAGCAGCCTACTACATCAGCAGTTAGCTAGCGTTCTTATCAATATTTACATGTTGATATGACAGCATCTGGGACGGGCAACAGTCAAATAACGGCGTTTGTACTTGAATCACTTGTGGGCCACTTGGAGAAATTCTACTCTCCAGCTTTTTATCCTCGTTGAAGCGTCACTATCCTTCAGCTGGTAGTTGGAGTTTTTATCTGTTTCTCACTGCAGCTTTCCTAGTTGGACGTGATGCGATTATTAGACTACATTTCCCGGCTTCCCCGCGGGCGCGCCTCCTCCCTCCACTCCCTCCGCCTTCCCTCCCACTCCACTGGGCCGCGAGGAAGTCGCAAGATGGCTGATGTCGCTTGGAAGTAATGTTCCCCTCTGCAACATGAAGCCGTGAGTGTGGAAGAAAGCGAGGGAGGCACCATCGGGCTTTTATTTTTCTTTTCTTTTAGTTACTTTTCTTTTATTTCGTCAAACATCCATCTCATTCCGCGTCGTGTCCGCCCCGGACTTGTCTTCGGGAGTTGACGCGTCAAATCACGCCGGGGACCCTGCCAGCAGCTAACAGCTAGCCACACAGTTAGCAAATGTTAGTACAGCTAGACAGTCAGCCAGGCACACAGCTTGTTAATTTGTTTTAATTGATATTCTGACACCTGCGAACCAACAGGCTACCGCTACACACGTGCTGACATTTGCCCGGGGTAGTGAAGAATAAATGTCAAATATTGTAGCTGTCAGATAGAAATAACGATTTTGCAAGCTGCTCGGTTTAACATCATGTCCGCGAACTGGCCATCCAGCCTGTGGGTTGCTAACTAATGCGCAGTATTGCATCTGTTTCATGTGCACAAACCAGCAGGGTAATTGTTTTGTAGGCATTTCTCAATAACATCCACCACCTTGCTGCATTTTCGTTATTTGCCGCCAACTAATTGTTTTGAAGCTGGTTTGTTAAAGCCAAATTATGGGAGCAGGAAAAATGTTCAACTTTTTCTGGTTGTAGGTAGCTACACTGGCCTTGCTGGCATCTAACCAAAAATCCACAGGGATGGACACTAAACTGAGCACCCACGACCAAAACTGAGAAATTGGCATTTCATTATCTCGGAATAAGTAACGTTAGCTGACCCACTCGTACAGCGGTGCACGGTGACTCATTTCACGAGTCTGTGTGACAGATAAGTTGTTTTGCAGGGTTAATTAAACTACAGTCAGTCACTACATCGGAGACCAGTTAGCTTGCCTGAAGTGCATAGCTAGCTACAGTCTCGCCCCACATCACATTACAAACACGGCGTACAGAACGTATTCAGAGCCCGCTCCCGGCCAGACACACAGGCTCAACAACACCGTCATGGGAGTGCAGGGTTTTCAAGAGTATTTAGAGAAGCGGTGTCCCGGGGCCGCAGTCCCGGTGGACCTCCTGAAGCTTGCCCGTACCGCGGCCCGCCAGCCCCCTCACCACCATCACCCACACCACCACCCACATCACCCCGGGCCCATGCCTCCCCCGCCCCCGCCTGCCAGGATCCTAATCGACGCTGACTCCGGCCTGCAGCGCCTCTACGGCGGCTACCAGACGGACTGGGTGTGCGGGGGCGAGTGGAACGCCATGCTGGGCTACCTGGCTGCCCTGTCACAGGCGTGCCTGTACCAGGGTGGCCTGGAGCTGGTCGTGGTTTTCAACGGCACATTGGGGAAGGAGCGCTGGCCCGAGTGGGCGCGGCGAGCTCAGGGCCAGCGACAGACGGCGCAGCTGATAGTCAACCACGTCGGCAGCAAGGCCACCCCGCCTCCACGGGCATGGTTCCTGCCCCCGGCCTGCCTCAGCCACTGCGTCCGCCTTGCCATGTTCCGCTTCCGAGTGCGGGTGAGAAATGTGTGAAGTTGTTTTATTGTGGTCATATAGCGTGCCGTGCATTTAGCACTTGCCCTTTCTTTTTGCACGCCCATTTAATAGCTTACATCATCCAGCGCTGTTTAACTCCTTCCAGTTGGAGCAAGTGCAATAAGCACTGAAATGAGTCAATCTAGAAATTTGTTGTTTAGTGTCATACGCAAATACAGACCTGATCTGACAAGCTGGCTGTTTTGTAGCAGCATAGATTTCTGCCTGTAGCGGGCCTGCCTCGCTCTCTTGGATGTATTTGGGATGGTCTTCTGGGAGGAGGAACGTATCCAGTGCAACAGATTTTTTAGATATATGAAGCAGCGGCTGCTGGCTAAACCAGTCTGTGCATCCTTATTCAAGAGGGGCTCGAAACATTTATTGTACAACATGACCTAGTCTAGCCTATATATTACATAACATGAACTCCATGAACCTGTCATGCATTGTTGAACAACTGCTGAGTGGATAGACTATTTATAGGTCCACAGTACCTGACAGTGGCACATTTGTAACGACTTATTATGTGCATTTCAGTTGGTTGGTAATTGACAATATTTATCTCTTATTGGCACAATAGTATTTGCTCTGATATGAAACATTGTAGTGTAAGGTGAATGTGCTATATCTGCCTCCATCTACTATTATTAGCCTGCTATTTAGAATATGATAAGGTGAAATAAAAACTATGTGTCATCTAACTCTGCAAAGCAGATACTTTGGGGCAAAGAATAACTTAACACGATTTGTTTGAAAAAGGAAATGTGACTCATAACGTTACGTTGAAGGCCTGTCATAGATGCAGCTACACTGCTGATTGCCTCTCAGGGTTCCTCTTGTCAACTTTTCCTAGCTGTCTCTTTTTGCTTTTGATCTGCCTTACCATCTGCTTGCATGCTAGTATTAAAAAACACAGTGCCATAGTGTATGAGAGGATACTTGTTAGAATAGAAAAATCCCACCCACATTACAGTACAACACGTCCTGATGCTTCTTGTGCATGTACAGCATCATTACTCACAGTTCCCATGTGTAGTACTTAGTTGTTTTTCTCTACCTGTATTTGGAAAAACAGTCCTATTTCTGCAGCTTCAAGTATCTCTCCTCTGCTTCTTTTACCTATGTCACCTATATCTTAAGTCATTGCTTTCCCCCTCTGTGCAGCTATTGCTTTGGTGTCCTACTCAGCTTTACTTGTACTGCACGCACATTTAGTCTGTATTATGATATATATTATTGTGATTGTTGAAATTTGTTCTTAGTTTCTGTTTCATTGCTGGTGAGTGGCACAAGAATTATTAAGCAGTTTTAACAAGTCTGTCATGAAAGAGATTCCCCATAATCAGCTTTGCCCTCCCTACTCCATATTGCATTCATTTGAGGGCAGAGATTTGACTACCAGCCCTTTAAATAGATTTTTAATGAAGTAACTGAGAGTAATTATTTAGTTTTCACACTGATTAATACTGACGTTGATTAACAAGATTAACATAGCAATTCTGGCATAATCGGGAAATTCTCTTGCTCTCTGTGGCATAACCATGTACCTCACCCACCATTTGTGTTCTTCATGAGTGTGCTGTGAAGCAATTATGTTGCCCGAGGTCCAGGTATTCACATCAACATCATTGATTTGGAACTGATTGGTGCTGCACAAATTTTCCACATTTGTGTTTTTGCAAGCAAACTGTTTAAACTAGTTTCATTGTTTTCATGGGCTTTGGAGCTTAAGTATTGCTTTGGTAAACAACGTGTGTTAAGTGTCATTGCCGGTGGCTGTTTGTGATCTCTGTCTTCATCATAAATTGAGTATATGCAGTGACTGCTAGCATGGTAGCTGATCAGTTTCACAGACGCCAGGCCATCTTTATGCTCTAATAAACAATTGATCTGCCAATTATTTTCTTGATTAATTGATTAGTTGTTTGATAGAGTTGGGCATTTTTGCTGTAAAAGTGACTTGAAGAATTGTCAAAATAGTTACGGATTAATTTTATGTCGCTAAACTAATCTATTAATCAACTAGTCATTACAGCTCTAAACTACTGTGCTTCTTTTAACAGAAATATGACAACAAAAACTTCAAATCTGACACGTGGGAAACCAGAAATACTCCCTGCAGAATGTAAACTTTTTCAAAAGGAGGTGCCATGTTTGAAACTCCATTCAGAGTTTGTGTTTTTACAACACAGCAGACTGAGTTTGTCCACTCTGCCTCTACAGGTTGTACAGACTCTGGAGGACCACCACCAGGAAGTGCTGTCTCTCTACAGAGACTTTGGATTTGCTGGCCTGATTGCTCAGGATTCTGAGTTTGCCCTCTGCAACGTACCCGCCTATTTCTCCTCACACGCGCTCAAACTGAGCTGGAACGGCAAGAACCTGACCACACACCAGTACCTGCTGTCTGAGGCCGCCAGGCAGCTCGGGCTCAAGACACAGCACCTGCCATGCTTTGCTGCTCTGCTGGGTGAGGAGCAGCACTCTCACATACGTCAGCCTACACGCTCAAATACACAAAATCAAACCTGTATCCCACATTTCTCTTTGACGCTCTATCATTGAAACACACACCCCTACCTGTGAGTTATATTTTTGGCACCGCGCTTTGTCTGACGTCCTTGTTCATTGACACAGCAAACATTTGAAAGAGCTTCTCTCTTGCAGGAAATCATATTCTGCCTGATGAGGACCTGGCTGCCTTCCACTGGAGTCTGCTGGGACCAGAACACCCACTAGCTTCTCTCAAGGTAACGTATGTTTCTAAGTCTAAAGTCTGCAAACTACAGCTTACTCTGAGAAAATACTAGCTGTAATAATCATGTAATACTGTAATTAGTCAACTAACAATGTGTGAGCCATGATTTACCTCAAATGTAAACAGAATCAGATTAAAATATTATTATTGTTAGAGAAAAGCCTCCCCATTCTCTGATCCTCTCTCCTTTACTGTGTTAATTTGCTGTTGCTGAGTGCTCCTCTTTCACAAAATACTTTCAGTGGTTTAGGGCTATAATGCTTTATCTTTCCCATCAATTTCAGGCTTTTATTGTGAAACATCTGCAGGAAATGATGAGTCTTTGACTATTGACTGTTTGGTTATGTCAAAATATAGTGCAAATGCCTACTTTAATGTTGTCATCTTTGTAAATGGAACAAAGCCAAAATCTGAAAGAGGCCATCAACTTGTAATTTGAGTGGCTCAGTCCATTCATTGGGTCCTAATGCTTTTTAAAAACCAGCTAATTTCCAGTCCTGCCTTTCTATCTGTTATCTAGCTCATCTAATCTTTGTGTTTTCTGTTTTCTTTTAACATCTAGGGACCATGTTGGAAATAAGTGTTTTCACTTTAACATGTTATCCTTTGGATTTTTTAATTTCATTTTCTTGTGTCTGGTGGTCCATAAATTATTGAATTCAATCAATCAATTGATCATCATCCAGTAACATAGCTGTATAATAAGTAGTCATACTTTTTTGTTTACTTTCATTAAATAAAATGCTAAATAATACAGATACATATTTTCATGTGCCTCTTTCATAATGTTACTCCCCACCCGACCTGGTGCATGTGGATTAAAACCTTTGTACTTTTGCTCTCTCAGGTGCGAGCCCATCAGTTGGTGCTGCCGCCCTGTGAGGTGGTGATCAAGGCTGTCTCAGAGTACGTCTCCTCCATCAAAGACCTGGGAAACCTCGACGCCATTGCCAGAGATGTCTTCAAACAGTCACAGGTAGGTCATGTGGACGCTGACCTTTTTCAGTGATTATTGCTGAGTAGTTTTGGTCAGCCTCTTTATTTGGTTTACCTTGAGTTGAAAAAAAAAAAAAATAGAGTACATTAACATTTCAAAATGTGAAAAAAATGCTACGATACAGGATAATGAACATACTTGTAATTAATTTCTGACACAACACCTGAGTCAGCATGTCCACTTCTTCACACATCAGTGCTAAACCACAAACTGACAGCACACCTTATCCAGATATATATCTAGTTTCCGTTCATCAGAAAAAGCTGCTGCAATGTTTATAGTGTTGATTACACATAAAAGACATATTTGCCAAATTTATAATATTGTAAATTTGGTCTCTGATCATGTTGAGTATCTTCACTTAAGGAAGTAGGATTGGAGTTCAGTAGCATTTTATCAAATCTGCATCCTTATCCCTTTCGAGTCTATTTGTGTATCGTATGTCTTGTCACTGCTGTGTGACATCCGCTGACCCTGTTTCTTCTCATTTGTCCTTTTGCTGTGAGGGAAAGACATGTTTGCTTCATTTGGTGGCTGAGCTAAAACTGCTGTAATGCTAAAATCTAACCATTGAAACACATGAAACAATTATTTGATTGATGTTTTGGTTGATTGACAGAGAATTAACAACGATTTTTATGGTTGTTTCATCTTTTATTGACGTGGTAATTTTTAAAACAAACAAAACATCAATCAAATAATTGTTTCATGTGTTTAAATGGT
>JAPZEA010000002.1:28881550-28892840 GCA_029783685.1 Heniochus monoceros | reverse complement strand
ACAGGGTTTGCATGGAGGCATTAACAAGGTTTATAGGAGATGTTCTCAGTGTGTAAAATATTCTTCTGTACAGAAACAAACCGTATGGAGGATCGTTTTACCCAAAATTAAAATTAAAAAGTAAAATGGGAAATTAAAGGAGAAAATTGTGAACTTATTATTATTGTTATTATTATTATTCAGGATAATCAAGCCATAGATAAGAGTAAAATGCAATTAAGTATTAAAATTACAAATTGATATGTGAAATAGCTGTTTAAAAATGAAAAGAGAAACTTAAAATCCTGAAATAGAAAATAGAAAATGTTAAATGTAAATGCTTAAATTGAAAAGAAAAATGAAGGAAAATTTGAAAGAGTTGTTATTTTATTTTCCCCCCCTCCCTTTTTTAATTGGCCTTAACCATTTTTGTTTTGGAGTTTCAAGCCAAGTGAGGATCCTATAGTTCATTTGTCATTTTAATTGTAATTTTTATTCTGGGTAAAATTATCCTTCATATATGGCAGCAACACAAGCACACCCAGGCTAAAAATCCGGCCTCCATGTCTCTCAGAAAGCTCCTGACACCTGAGATACAGGCTGACTGGGAGTATTGGCAGCTCAATCTCATCTCCTCAGGTGAGATCTGTGAAATGGCCTTTCCTCCTGCAGTGACCAAGGTCAGCAGTAACACAGATGGTCTGAGTCAGCAGAGGATGAATGCATTGTCTCTTGCTGCTTGTTTCACCTTTATTTTCACAGAGAAGATTTGCTGAGCAGGCTTGTTCTTTCTCTGAGCCTGCACAGTCCCAGCACAGCGCCGGACACCGAGCAGCAGTTCACTTAAGCATTAAGAGCCTTGTTTAGGTGTGACACCTTCTCAGCAGAGCCCACAAGGTAGATGTTAATTCATTTAAGGGACCTCGAGTTTTTTTTACCACTAGTTCACCTGCAAAGGAAAATTTCACGGGGGTGCCATATTGTTCGTATTCAATGAGTATGTGAATGAGGACACACATGCACGAAGCATTTCATTTGTCTAGTACGTCATCTCTCTGCAGATTTACATGCAGATACAGATTAAATGTACTGTAGATGATTTGAAACAAAGCGTCCTTAATACAGAAATGCCACGTTCTTACTTCCTTGAATTTGTTAATTGCGTAATTCATTAATTTACTAATGACCACCAGTTTTGGTCACTTCCTTCCATTGAATGGTAGTTTATAGACCCATAGTTTCTCATTGCCTGTGATTCTTTTGCTGCCGTTGGGGCCGACAGTCGTCTTCTGACCAAAACATATTCTGGTTGTGTGCTTTTTTGTGCTCCTGCGTTGTTTTGGTTGACTAATGACTAATGTGCAAACTCAGTGGTACACCTGCCGGACATACGAATCTCACTACACTCCTTTTTGGTGTTTCAAGTAAAATTCTTTCGTTTAGAAGCAACGAAAGGTTGCACGCATCATGTGTGCCCACATACCATGTGTTCAGGACCTCATGACTCACAGCTCTACTACTCGTCTCTGTGTGCTGCCTACACTTTAAATATGCTGTCATTTTACATTTGTGTGTTACGTGTGTGTTAGGTGGAGAAGGTGGACGCCCGTGGCGTACAGCTGGCTTCTCTCTTTATGGCCGGCGTTGACACAGCGCTGTTCATCAATGATGTGTGTTGCCAGCCGTTGCCATGGTAACACTGCTGTCCCTGGGGCTTTTTTGACGGCAAACTGTTCCATAGCAAACTGGCCCTGGCTGCTCGTGACCGGGCCGCCCTGCTGGACATGTGTGAGGGACAGGTATGAACCTTTGTGGATGTAACCCTGTGGCAGCCTGGTGATGAGCAGAAATGAACTGGGGATATGGTAGATGTGTCTTTTTGAGTCATCCAGTCATCCATTAGCTATACCAGCTTATCCTTTTAGAGCTGGGCCTCAGTCCACATCTGGACAGAGAAGTCAGTCCGGACCCAGCCTGCACCTCGTGTTATTAAAAGGCTGCAATATGTTATGAAGGATTGCATTTTCTATTTTGAAATAGGTTTTCTATTGACCAATAAATTGTTAGTGCCGTTGAATATATAGTGTAGCTGGAGATCATTCACAGCTTCCTGTCCCCAGATGAATGTGGGTTTAATGTCCCTGTGGGTAACATCGTTGTCATGGCAACGTTAACTGTTGGAGGGAGTGTGTGTTGTTGCTGCCGAATTCAACGCATTAACGTTACATCGGAGAATTTGCTATCAGCTCCTAAATCACAGCTGGAGAATGTTGCTCCTTTTCTGTAGTACACAATAACTAGTTTAAATGTAGTTAAGAGAATATGTCAGAAATTAATTTGACTGTCTGAGCCTCGTCTGCCTCGGCTTCATGCTGACCCAGTCACAAGAGTTGTGACAATAATTAATTGACTAAATGTTATTTTGTTATTGCTAATCGTTCCAGACCTTTGACCTTGAATAAAAATGAGATGAGGACCTTTGAGTAATAAGTTTGAGAACCCCTTTCTTTAAAGGGTTGCAGGGGTCTGGACACTGGGTGAGAGACACATATTCTGGACAGGTCGTCAGTCAATCACAGGACTGACACAAAGAGACTCATTTATGCTCACATTCATGGACAGTTAAGAGTCGTCAGTTAACCTGACCTGTGTGTCTTTGGACTGAAACAAAGAAGACGAATCACTCTGTTGTTGAGTTGTTGGCACGACAGGAACACTCATGCTGTAGAGTCCGACTGTCACTAGCAGGCCTAGGTGGACAAAACACAGTACAATTCAGTAAATAAAGGATCAACAAGTAATTGATTTTAGCTGATAGCTATTCGTTAAAATATGCCTGTATCTGCCCCAAGACGTCACAGGATGTCTCTACTATTCAGTGTCTCCTCTCAGACATTACTGTGCTGTTTAGTTTAGTCGTATCGATGCTGAAAGGCTCAGTCACAGTTGTCTTTCTCATCTGCAGGAGGAGCTTGTGTCCAAGGTCGAGAAGATGCGTCAGGCAATCCTCGAGGGCATCAACCTGTCCCGCCCTCCTCCACCTCCTCCTCCTCTTCCACCTCCTGCCTTCCTCCCCCCTGCCATGGTGCCCCCTTTCTACCCCATGCCTCCACTCTACCCACCTCGCCCCATGGGCGGCATGCCCCCTCATCATCACCCACATCATCCACATCACCCTGCACAGCACAGACCCAGAGCCTTCCCAGGTACAGACATGCTTTCTTTTCACCTGTCTGTTTTCAACATACTTTGACTTTTAAATGGATGAAAGCTTTTTTTTTTCTCTTTGTCCCAGTGACATACTACATTCTAATTCTAAGCAGCTTCTGAGTACAGCATGCATTGTGCTCACATTGGAAAGGTGAGAAAATAGATAATATTTTCTCACTTTTCCAAAAAAAAAAAGAAAGAAAAAAATGATTTTTCAGTGTGCTGTTGATGTACACTACTGCCCCACAATGCAATGCATAAATCAAATGGACGAGGTGTTGACAGCTGGAAATACAAATTGTGGATGGTGATGAAACAGCTCCAGGAACATCAAAAGCAAAAACAACAAAAAATAACTTAAAAACAACAAAAATGTCTGTTGAATGTGTGGAAAACATTTAGCCGTTTCTTTTGTTGAGTTTATTTTGCAGTCACGGTTAAGTCCCACTTTGATTGCCTTTGCATGGAAAGGAAATGAATGGAGCTTTTCAGAATGAATAAAAGACATTAAGACAAAATATAAAAGAAATAAAAAAGACATTTAAATAGTATTTATAAATATTAAAAGATGATGAAAATAAAGAATTCAACAGTTTAAACATACAAATTACAACTCAGCTACAGTGCAGCACCAGATATGAATTAACAGTCCCAAATGTCGTCTACCAGATATGTGGTTCATAAACTGAACACTGTGCATGTATGGTATAGTTTCCTGTTAGTATACAACAGTAAAATATCCTGTTTTCTTGTATAATAACTGCAGAAGCAGTATAATAGTATGTAGTACATTATATGCAGTTAGTATGTATTTTGAATTGGGGCAAAGCTATAGATTCTCAGCAGTCAGTCTCAGTCATCACTTCTTTTCTTCTGTCTTCAGGCATCCAGTCCATCCCCCCTCAGGGAGGGAAACTGGAGATCGCTGGCATGGTTGTTGGCCAGTGGGCTGGGAACAAACCAGTCCGTGGGAGAGGGGGGTTCAACATGCAGGTGGTGTCAGTGGGAGCAGGGAGAGGGTGAGTACCATGATGATCTTTAATCAGTACAGCTAATGGCATTTTAGCATTTTAAACCACCATGTTTCCAAGGCACACTGCTGTCATTAGGACAACGGTTATGTCCAAACTCAAAACACTGAAATACTATTTAGTCGTAGTGATTAGCATTAGCATGCATTAATATTAAACAGGTTGTTGTGTATTACTGCTAAAGGCAGTAAGCTCAAAGAAAATATCTCCCCCGTCTCTGACCAGAGAGGCAGAGCAGTTTGTAAGTCACTGCAGCTACTGGCCATACCTGAAGATAAATAACAACAACAAAGCACATTGAAGAACACCTTCCTTGATTATGCATCAGTATTGACTGAAAGCCCACCACAGGGCTTTTGCACTGTGTTTTTGTCAGCGCGGGAATGTTTGACAGTTTAACAGAGATTCTGCATATCGGGCAGTTAACCTAACTGGTCTTGATTAAACTCACTGCCTCACGAACAAAAAACAGCAGACGAAAGTGTGTGAAAGTAAGCAGCTTTTTCAATTTGGGAGGATGTTCAGCTGAATGTAAACGCCATCTGCAGTCAGGGCAGAGTGTCTGTTCTTCAGCAGAAGCATTTTTCTTTTATAGTTTATAGTTATTTTGCTGTTTCCTGTTTTACAAGTGTAAATACACATCTGCAGCTCATTTGATGTGGTAACAGATGCTGTTTGGCTGTACTTGAATATGACAACTTGTCGTTGCTTCTAACTTTTTCTGTAATCACTCATTTTAAATGTCAGTATAGCCAATCTCACAGTGCCCCTGCTGTCATTAAGCTGTATGTCTGTTTATTTTATCTGCCGATGTCACAGTCTTAAATAATTATCTCATGTGAAGCTCAGCAGCTTGTAATGAGTAGTATTTATTTATGAGCTATGATCAAATTTCATACTCAACAGAAAAATATGTAAATGCCAACAACTGTATTGTGAATTCAGCTGCATTAAAACACAGTGATGGTGATCACAGAGAGGAAGAGGAGACTGAACGAAGCTTTAATAGGCCAACTTCCTCCACCCCCCCTTAAAACTAAATCCGTATGTGTCCAGACCAGTGCTGTGCTAGTTACTGAAAAATAGGAATTAGTGAGATACTACTTGCCTCATTAAAAAGTAACTAAATTGCTTTCCTGATTGCTTCCATCAAAAAGTGGTCTCTTACTGTGATAAGTAGCTTTTTAGTTGCTTTTTAAAATGTCTCATTTGAAATGCTGCCATTGGTAATAGGCCTGTGTGGTATGACCAAAGGCTCATATCAGTCTCATATCAGTCATTTCATATCCAGATAATGATAAGCAACATATCACGATATAGCACAATTTCAGTCAATTCAATTTAGCCTGTTGTGGGGAATCATTTTACAAGTGTGGTTTTCTGGTCCGTGTCAAACTTTTCATACCTAAACCACATCCATGCGACAGAAGTAGCCCCTCTTTTAGGTACGAGCTCCTCGTTTTGCCTTGGCTGCTCGGAGTCCTTCTCCTAGTTGAATTACCCTGTCCTGTGTCACTTTTACTCTCCTCCATGTTTGTTTCTTTACTGCTTGCATCTGTGCCGTGCGGAAGAACACAAAGTGTCACACAAAGGATGAAACATGTCCCATTATGCATACCTTGCACCGGAGTAGTTTAAGTTTGTTCTGAAATGCAGATGTTACTTTTTGTTAGTGTTTGTGATGTGTGCGTTCAGAACATGCTGCTTTATGTTGCTAATGGTCATTTTGGTGGTGGTTTATATTTTTAACCCTTTGTGATTTGGCTGTTACATGTCTTGACCTCAGCTGTATTTTACTGCTGTGCTTTGGAGTTCTTCTACTGTGTTGATTGTCTATATATTTCATCATAATATGCTGCATTAGTCTACTATGAAGATGAGAGTAACTTTCAGTTATTGTAATTGCGTTATTTAACTTGAAAAAGTGATTAGTTACATTTCAAGTTACCACCAAATGTAGTGGAATTACACTAACTTGTTAATTAATAATAAATGAAATGCATTGTTAGACTTAATTTTAAGTCAACTTCCATTAAATCAAAGCATTTATATACATTCACTTTTGAATTTCAAGCTTCAGAGATGTGATCTGCTCCAGTTAAAACAGACTTAGATCAAGCAGAGTGGTGAGAGGAGCCTGAATGTGACGGTAGGATGCTGTGGACATTAGCCGTTACAGTCTTCTGTGTGTTGGTCAGCTGGTCTCATCTCTTTAAGTGTCAGAGTTGGACACACCGCTTCATTAAGGCTTGTCTCTGGCTGATGGCGCATTCACAAGATAATTCATCTTTATGTTGCAAAGCTAATTGTTTAATACAAAATTTGCCCAAATGCTTGACTTTTTTGAAAGTGAACTAAAGATAACTTTAATATGTGCGTGCTGTACTCTGTCCAGGTGCTGCTCTGTGCCCTCACAGTTGAGTTGAAAATAACTAGCATCACTACAGAAATCTATTTTGGCATTTATAAATTGATTCAGACTCGTGGAAGATAAAGATCACTCCTACAATTTTTCTTTCAGCTGAGAAAAATTTGGATTTCTACATTTTGGTGTTGACTTCTGGACAGAGGGTCACAGTGTCCAGGAGGATGGCTGTGGGTTGAGTGAATTTGCTTGACAAAGTTCACCAGAGTTGAATCCGTCTTGAATGCTGGTGGGATCGAGCCTTAAAGCCAGACTGCTGACACTGGTTGTGTTCATCTTTCTGTTTCTTCTTCAAAGGAGGGGTAAAGAGATTCCAGCGAAAGTAAGGGGAGTGAAAAAGGCACCTGCCAACAGAACACAGGTAGGACACAAGCAACGGAGCCAACTTTTACACAGAGTTTCTTAGTTTTGATCACATTCTTACTTGCCATCATGTCTCCTGCTCTTCTGTTAAAATTCTGTCCAACTGTCCTCCTCCAGACGTCGTCACCCCCCCCATCCAGCACTCCCCCAAAGCCCTCAGAGGAGACGGGCTCCACGCCAGAGGTTGCGACCCAGCAGCTGAACGGCAGCTCAGCAGCCTCCGCCATCGGCCAGCCGTTGGAGCTGGCCCCCCTGGCCCAGCCAATCCCGTGTGCCTTAGCCAGCAGAGACAACCAATCAGAGGGGGTGGAAGTGGAGGCCCCCTGTTGCCTTGACGACTGCCCGTCAGACGGAGCACTACAGAAGGAGGAGTGATGGCATCCCTCCCAGGATGCACTGCTCTGAGAGAGTTCTCTGTGTTCGACTGCCTTTCCCTGTTTTTGTAGCCCTGCCTGCTAGCTGTGCACAGTATCACATGGAGCAGGAAGTGATGTGAGGCTCCTCCTCTTCTTCTCTGCTGCTCCATGTGATAGGCTAAAGCAGCTGGCTGTTACTTCCTTTTTAGTTTTCTCATGTGGTTTTACATTGTTTTATGAAGAGAGGTTTCTCCATGAGTCTGTAAGCGCCCCGCCCCTCAAAAATCCTAAATGCCTCCCTCCCGCACTCAGAGTAAAATAAGCTTGAAGCCCCACCCCCCATGACCCACCACTTAAACGAGCCCCCTAGTACGTATGGGTATCTGTACAGTTTGAATTTCTTATTTTGTGTCTTTAATGGTCCCATTGTTTGAATCTCTGCACACAGATGTTAAGCTTGCGGTTACGGTGACAGATTGGATGTGGTTTCCATGGTTACAGCATCTAGGCCTGGTCGCCATGGTTGGTAATTTTGTGTTAATGCGGATTGTTGCCATAGCCATCTCATGTGAGGTTTGTCTTACATGACTTCAGATGTTCGGAGTTTGACTCTGGATATGTGGGACAGAAAGTGACGTACCATTTTTCTGTGCAGTGACCCTCGTTCCCAAATCTGCAGGCTAGCAGCACTGCTAAACACACAGTGTTGGTATACTTACTAGCAACAAACCCCTTTATTGATTGGTTTTCTACGACAGGAGCATTTCTGCACCGCCATGGTATTCGTGTACTATCTTACTTTGACCTATGTAGCAAAGCCTAGTGCATAGCTGTGCTAAGAGACCCCATGAATTTATGCACCTTAAGCCCCAAAGTATGCAAGATATTACCCCGCTCCTCCAAAAAAAAAAAGTGCATTATTATATTATCCTCCCATCCTCCTTGTCCCTTTGTCCCAAAGCTTTGATTGTATTATCCCAACAGAAGCACTTAATGTTATATTTAAATATGATGAATTTGAAAAAGCCCCTATACAGGTGAATTGACAGTCTGTGAGGGGTGTCCCCTGCGCATAAGTAAATCATTATGACATGTAGAACTACATTTAAAGGTAGAGATCTATTTGAGAGACGTCAGAATGTGAACAGAGTGGTTTCAGACAAAGAAGCACTTTGTTTTAAAAATGTTAAACCACACTGGACAGTCCTCTACCAGGTGATAAAGAAACGAAAAACTCTGAGGCACCTTCTGGAGTTAAGGCCAAAAAGAAAAGAAATGCTGCCCAGCAAAAGATGGAAATGAATGGTGAGGATTTGGGTAACTGCTGCCAGGCAGAGTTCCCTTCAGAGTGGCCTCACGTTCAATCAAGAACTTTGCAATGAAGCTGAAAGGACTCCTGATTCTCCACGTCAAGGATTCCTGGGAATCATTTCAGATTTCTAAAAAGTTATTTCCAAAGTGTATTTTAACGAGGCTGGCCGACTGAGGCAGCCTGTGATAGAAAAGAGGTGTGGCAACAATGCCTCAAAGATCCCTCCGCCCTCTGGTGGTGATTGAGCAACTGTTGTCATGACAATAGCCCAACACCAGGAGCTGTTGCCCCGCACAGCTCCGGTGTGTCACTTTAGACCAGCAGTTAGCACTTCCCTGCCCTGAAGGACCTCAGCCGAACACGGCGGAGGCTTTATGGGTCGGATCACATGACAGGAGAGAGAGAGAGGCCTCATGGCGGACCTGAGTGTGCCGCTCACAATCTGAGACTTCGAAGATAATGAATTGTTTTATTAGAGCACTTATGTTTGTAGAGAATGAGATGTGTCCCCCATAGTAGATTTCATCTGACTACGGAAATACAACTTACCAATTAACTGGTAGCACAACTGCAAATGTAAAAGCAGTAGACTGACAGTAGACCTGAGAGATGCTGGCCATGAACGTTGTAATCTCTATAAACTTACTAAGAGAGGTTGACATGAGCTCACTATGTTAAAAAAGAAAAAGGCAAGTCAACAAGAAGCACCTTATTTTCTTACTATGTTGATGACTTGTGCTCTATCGTGTGCCACAAAATTGACATGGAAAAAGCTCTTCTGAAATGCCATTTTGAAGGAAAAAACCCTGACTATACAGTGTATGTAAGTGTTAATGTAGTCGCGTCAGACATCCCCTCAGTTATGAACTCAACCATTACAGTGAAACGTTGACAGTTCACCCAGCCATGAGTGTAGGCCTACGCTCATCGTCACAGGGCTGGGCCACGCCGCCGTCTCTTACACCAACACCAAATGAAATCAGAGGTTCGGACTTGTTAGCCGTTGTCGGTAGGGATTAAGCATACAAGTGCTGTAGGTGTTTATAGGTTAAGAGTAGGTTACAGCGTCGGGCTAAACACAGGACTGTAATACAGACACCAAGACTAGGCTAGAGAATATAGCTCCACTGGCCGAAATACTAAGTCTAGAATTACTAGGAGTCATATACTTAACTGCTTTCAACTTTTGACATTAGTACAAATATGTGTATCGCAACAGTACATTGTTAGAAGATGGCTTTTCTGCGGCGAGCCAGAGCGTGATCTGGCGTACGATGCCCTCTCTTGATTCGCTCGCCAGATAACAGTAACAAACACACACACACACACGCAAAACACAAAGCAAACACACACGACAGACAGGTACATTCAGTTGCATTTGTTACCAGCAGCGTTCTCTCTGCTTTTGTGCTGAAGTGATTTTGTGCAGTTTCAGTTCCCAGTGGAGTGGTCGTCAGTTCATCAGAGATCATTTGGTAACACATTCTACTGACACGAAAATCCCACACTCTCAAGTTTGCATGGACGGATTAAAAGTACATGTTAGAGGTGTCAGGTAGGCACAGAAACAACCATCTACACACACATTAACACAGACACACACACACAGAGATACATAGATGTTAAACCCTGAGTTACACAGTAGCTAGTATGGAAAAAAGAAGTCAACACAATACATGATGTAGTGTCCCTCTCTTGTCCTTGTCTGTTTTAGTTCGATAGATATTTGATCAGTGATTTTTATGCTTGTTATCCTAACCCCCCGCCCCTCCCTGCTATGACACTTTCTCTCACCTCCCCTTCCTCTACACCCCCGAACTATTCACTCACTTCTTTTCCTCCGCCCTCCGATCTTCCTCATAGAGTACATGCAGCCACTCACACACACATACACACACCATGCCCACTGATTCTCATTAAAAGCAATCACACACAAATACACTCAGATATTTTACACACAGGTTGACCCTCCCCCTGTACTTCAGTTCTCTTCTTTCACTCTTACCACCTCCCTCTCTGCCTCTCCTTTAGCCCTTAGGACCGTTTCTATTGGCCGTTTTCTCTTTTCTCTTCGGGCTGCCCTGCCCCTTAATCAACCCAACTAACAGTAAAGGTTATATTAACGTTGATAATCAGTTTCTGTATGTATCTAGCCAGAGTCTGGAAAAAAAATCAGAAAAAAAAAAATCAAAACGGTTTTATTCAATTGTGCAAATGTGTTTTTCTTACTATTTTTAATGTTATTACATCTAATCTAATCCTTCTACCATTGCTTCAGTTAGTACTGAAATACGCTTAGCCAACCTAGAGATTTGAACTGTAATGATTGCGAGTTTCCTTACCTGTATTTTATATGGCATCTTTAGACCACCGTTTATTATGTACGTAAGTAAATATTGCCCGTTTTTCGAATTGAAAACGTCGTCTGCACTATGTATTATGATTCTCATAATATCCCTGACAACTATTGTGGTCGACTCTATCAATCTGAGCTGAACTCGGCGCCCTTGCACAAAGCAGCTAAACATCTCTTGTAAACACCTGTGAACCAAAGTACACCTAGCATCCCCCCCCCCCAACCCCTATAAAGCCCCTATAGTCCCACGCCCAACCC
>JAPZEA010000002.1:28788941-28800437 GCA_029783685.1 Heniochus monoceros | reverse complement strand
CACACAGAGGCCAGAAGCTTGTCTACGGTCCCCTTCCTCATGAAAACATACAGGACTAAGTCTGCGAGAGGACTTAACATGATAAACATGAAAGACAGGATGTTAAATGTAAAATTATATGTGTATGTGTTATATGTCTCTGTGTCTAATAGGAAAAAAATGATGCTGGGCAGGAACAGCAGCGTGTAAATGAGCAGCACCAGGACCAGAATTCCCACAATTCGTCGCTTTTCATCAGAGGGTACACGGCTGGCAGAGAGGGCTTTGAGGGTCTCAACCAGACAGAATATGAACAGTGGGAGGGGAAGGAGGAGGCAGACAGCGATGATGATTCCCTTGACCTTTAAATCATCCCAGAAACGGAAAGTGAGGAGAAAGACGAGAGGAATTGCCCAGCCCACGACAGAGACCACCACAGAGATCCTGATGGTCCATCTGTTGTGGTACCTCAGTGGGCAGCAGATGACCAAATACCTGAAATACAAGACAGACACATAGTCTTTGATTAGCTGCAGAGTTCTACAGTAATATCATGGTCAGACATGGAATTAGCTGTACACATACTGGCAGATAGTTACCTTTCCAGGGCGATACACATCATGAAGCAAACACTGGCTGCCACGCCAAAATAGTGAATTAATTTTACAATAGTACGTTTCTCCAAATCCTTCTGTTGTACCTCCCTAACGATAAAACAGCAGAGCTGAATGACATCAGATAAGAGGAGGTTGATGACGTAGATCGGAGCAACGTGATCATTTCGCACCTGCAGGAAAACATTGAGAAAAGGAAACAAGCAGTTGGAAAAGTTCTGAACTCCACCTCGTCCCAAATATGTCTTCTTGTTCTAAGCAGTCATTACAGTCAGAGATATTTATGCATTTTTCAACAAACTCAAAGTCAAACTAGGCAGTGCTGACCAAATATGAATCAAGATTCTGTTACTGCATTGACCACTTCCTGCCTCAAATGTTAAGAATTCAGAAACACATTTTAGTGCAACGTTTAGAAAGTTTGTGACCAGGCTGCCATTTTTTGTGGACCAAGCACAAGTATGGGGCTAGAACAGTGACTTTAAATTTTGTCATGAACAATAAAATTTGGCATTGAAAACAAAACCTGAACTGAAAAATGAAACACCTGTACTAGAAAAAAATGTATTGGCACTGAAACAAATATTGTTAAAGCAAAAATAAAACAAACATTCTACCAAAATTTCATGTTCCTTGATTCTGTTTTTTAACAAAAATCCACATAATGAGCCAAAACAATGGCAATAAAATTCCTCTGATTGACTTGACAAATATATTATGTCTTTGTTATGTTCTTCACTTGCTGTTATTAGTTCCATTAATGGTGACAGTTTATGAGAAAGCTGGAATGGAGCCACTCATGTAAACTGAATGCATTTAGGCTCCAATCAATCCAGATCCTTTAGAGACAGACTGTATGACAGACACATGACAGTTAACATACACTGTAAATTTCAGTCTTAACGTACATACCTGACAATAGACAGCATAGATGGCCCCGAGGGTCAAAGTAAGGCCAATACAAATGATTATGCATGTCACAACATGCATGATGAATTGAACATTTTTGTAATATTCAAAGTCAAAGAGGCTGTTGTTGTTATCACAGAGATGGTTGGTGATGTTGCTGTAATTACAGTTTTTGTCCTGTGAGGCGTTGATAATGTTGAAATCTTCCATTCTTCTGTGTGAAACATGTTGTTAAAGACATCAGTTTATGGAAAGGGAGCAAGTTTTTTAACCTAATGAACACTGTGCAAGTTCACATAAATACAGTACACGTATATCCACCATATCAAATCAAAAACTGCTGTTATTTAAGTTTCATATATTCATATAAATGCAAATGCTCATTCATGTTCATGACTGCTTGCAATTCTTATCATCTCTACGTTAGAATAAAGGAAAGTAAGTATGTTTAAAAGCTGCAAGACCCTACCTGAACGAGCTCCCTACACCAAGGTCTGATGTGTTGTCCTCTGCATCCAAGCAGTCTACAGTAAATATGGTATGTGACGCATGCAGCAGGTTAATATGACTCTACACCTCCTCTTCCAAGGAAGTCAGAAAAAAGTAGCCAGCTACGAACACACATCATTTTGTTTTGACACCATCTCTGATTAACATCTTTTATTTTAGTTTCCATTGAAGTGCTTGCGGATGCACATAAGTGTAAAAATATGTCAAATTTAAACACTTAATAACATGTTTACAACTTAAGTATCCTGTCATGACTGGCTGCTTTCACCTCAGCTAGACGTGAATAGCAGCTGCTTTGAATATCAGAGCAGCTGTACCTGAACTTGCAATGGTTTCCAGTGTGACCTGGTTCAGCAGCAAAGCATCACACTGCACTGACATTTCTTTAGCCACTCAGCGCTGCAGTAAAATCCATCACTCATCCATGTGCTCAGCATGATTCAAACACTTTAAATATCCATACCAATAAGCTGTTAATCAGATCTTGGTACTCATATTTTCTTACATATCAACATCATACCTAAAGAAAGAGTGGGAGTAACATTCATTTCATTCATCTTCTATACCCGCTTATTCCGTGAGGGTCGCGGGGGATGGAGCCTATCCCAGCTGACTTTGGGCGAGAGGCGGGGTACACCCTGGACAAGTCGCCAGTTCATCGCACGGCTGGGAGTAACATACTGAATTAAATTCAATTGGTCTAATGCAGTATATACTGTACTTCCAAAGATGTCAGTATTTTTTATTATGATGATCGTTATGGACCCCTTTCCCTTCTTATAAATGTCATAATTCCATATACAATCTGTCTATCCATAAAGTGACCACACCATTATCGCTACATTGGTGTATTCAACAAAAGGAGGAATGCAATAAGTTTGATACACAGTAAGAATGTAAAGTAAATCTCTCTGTAGTTCTGTAAATTTCTCTACAACTCTGTAACTTTAAATGGGGGTCAGTGACACGCAGTAGCTTCCTGATAACACAGAGCGCAAAGTGAATGCAGTGAAAGAAAGAAAAGCATGGTGCCTTCATGCTTCACGTAGATCTGAAGACACACACTGCACTCAAGGCATGACCCTGTTTGACCTCTTGAAACTTTATTCAGTTGCTGTAACTTGAAATGTTGCTGTTCTACTGAGCTTCAGGAATGTAACCTTGTCCACAGAGAGTGGACAAGGTTAAAGTAATTACACCCTCAAAACTGCCCCCATTTCAATGATTTCACCAATGCATTTAACAACACAAACATCTAAAACATGCACGATAACTTTCTATGTAACCAATACCTGACAAACAAAGATAGCATAAATCTAGCCACAAAAGATTTGAATCATATATATGTATGAAATTGGCAAAAGAGTCCAAAATGAAGAGACCAAAACAAACAAAAACAAGCAAAAGAACAATGGTTTGACAGTGCACACAGGGACTAATTACTCCCATTTTCAGAAAGTGAGACAAAAATCCCAATAACTATACAGGTGTCTGCGCACATCTAATTTGGGGATTTTTGATTATTATTATTATTTTTTGTTTTTTACAGAATATTAAATTCAAGAATACTGTCCTACCTGATTGAAAGCAACATGCTAAGTAAATCCCAAACTGGTTTTATACCCAAACATAGAACAAATATCATCAGCTATCAGCTACTCCAAAATGGTAGTGGAGGCAAATTATATGACTTGATTCGATGTGAATACTACATCGCAGGGCCCGTCAAGGTTGCAGCGTATCACTCCAACACTTTCCAACATAATGAAAACTCCCAAGTCACAGGACTTGACTCAGAGGAAAAGAAAATGAAGTGTTTTTTCATGCAGATGACTATTATTACTGCTACTGCAAATACAGCAAGAAATGCAAGACCCTTTGAACACACTACGAGATTCATGTGAAAACTGGGCAATCAGAGTAAATCTGGATAAAACTAAAATTACGATAGTTCCAAAACAAAAAAAAAAAATTAAAAAAAAAAAAAAAAAAAGAAATAAACTAAAAATTATCAGTTTATTTTTGGAGACTAACACTAAGTCATACAACAGAGTATGCACACCTAGGCCTAACTATTATTTTGTAATGGTTGCAAGTACAATGACAGATAAAACTCAAACAGTATAAGAACAATTCTATTCAAATTAAAGCACCCAATAAAGATTTGGTTCACAATTTTTCAAAGTGTCAATGAGCCAGTCCTTTTATAAGGAAGTGAAGTTTGGGGCCCGTTATTTACACTAGAGAACTGAGACTCAACCCCAGTTGAAAAAGTGCATCTCGAGTTCTATAAAAACACACTGAGAGTGCACAGAAACTATCCAAATGGTCAACGGTCACACCGTATATCCCCAGCTATGAGTGAGAAGTTGGTGGTGGTTTCATCTGAGCTGTATCTAAAAACACTCTCTGATCTCACAACCATTTTCGATGAAAGAGCCTAAAATAACTTTCAATCAGTCAAGTTTATGTATAGTATCAATCATATATGTGGCTATTCTGCAGTTTCAGTTTCATGGAACATTAAACAGTACATTTTTGAACCTAACATATCTTCATAGTATATCTCAGCTGATGAATTACTCAGATTGAGTTTGAAGTGAATTTACTCTTGACCTCTGCAGTGAGGACATGCAGGCAAATGTTGACCTCATTAAAAAAAGAACATAGTTCTCTGCTAAATATGTCCTGGGCCACATTTCTGAGTCAGAAAGATGAGAACAATGTGTCAAGAAACGGTCAATTTATTGTAAGTACAGTATGATAAACAGCACTATGCAGCCCTGAATCAACAAATCTAACTTCACACGTTTAAAAATGTAACGCTTTACATGTTACATAACGCTTTAAATGTACGCTTTACATGCTGAAAACATGAAGTCTGACAGCTGTTAGATGACAGCCTCAAAGTGATCTCCTGCAGCAGCTTCCTGTTCTTCTGTCAAGTAATCAAAGCCAAAACAAGCAGCGATAAACTCCTCAGTGAAGCTCGTTCATACGTCACTTTAGACAAAAGCATCTAATGTAAAATGATCAAATGTCAACAGAAATGTAAATTATGACAAGAATTTGGGGAAAAAGTCTTTGTCAGCATGCCAGCAGATATATGGACTCCATTCCTGAAATGTCTAAATAGTATTGCTTTTTTATTGATTGATTTCAGACTATTTTATAAACTGTTTTCTCAAAGTGCTTTTTTTGTCTTTGTTACACAATCAGTTCACAGTTTAAGGATTTGTTTGACCTTTTTTATTTTTATGTTGCTTCAAATAATCCAAGCATATTATTCCAATTCCAGAGTTTAAGTGTGATCCTCATTTAAACTGCACAACACTGAAGTCACGGCATATTTTTTCCAAACGTACCTTAGTGGTGAAGAGCACAGTTGATTGAAAACTAATGCCTGGTTTGCTTCTTTGATTCTAAAACAACGATGGATGGAGCAGCCCAGATCTTTTCTGTGCCAGTTGCTGAGCTTGTGGAGGACTGGCAGTGTTGGAAATGAACTAAGTACATTTACTCAAGTACAGTTTTGAGGTCCTTGTACTATACTATGTATTTCATGTTTCTTGATTTCTCCAATATATTTCAGAGGGAAACATACATTGACCCTGAGAGCTCAATGCACCGCAACTTAAGAAAACACATGCAAACAGACAAAGCACAAGCAAATTAAGAAAACATCTTCATCAATTTGATGACACATGTGCAGTATTGAGACGAAACACTGCAAGCAGCACAGAAGGGGAGGGAAACTGTTTCCGGGGGGGACACTCAAAAGTGACGGACATGCCCGGACACGGCTGGGACACGCCTGTTGTCCCACCAAAAGAGAAAGATAGAAAAAAAAAAAACAGTATGGAATACATGTAGATGGAAAAGTACAGAACAAGTCAATCAGTGATCTTTAGAGGTGCTGGTGGGCTGACTGTGTTATGTTTGGAGGGGGGCGGACAATCCCCCCCAATATTCAGACATGCTCAAATGTCAACATTCATGAGCAAACACACACACACACACACACACACACACACACACCAACTGTTGGTGTGGTTTTTGTCTCCAGCAGCACAGATCCAGGGATGCTGATTTTGCTTGGTTCAACATTTTATGTCCAGAGTGAAAGACTGTATCTCAACCACTACAGCATTGATTTTTATGCAATTTGGATGAGTTGCAATGACTTTAGTGATCCTTGACTTGTCATGTAGCGCCACCAACAGGCCAAAACTAAAAATTATATTCCTGACATCTGTACTTTGCTTTAAAAATAAGTTCAATATGCTTATTTGCTTTCTTTTCGAGAGTGAGATGAGTTGTATATCAGTGTCATGTCTGTCTGTTGAGCATGGAGCTGGACTCCCGATGTGGTTAGCCTAGATTAGCAGACTGAAAACAGGGATGTATCAGCTAGTTCGTCTCTATCCAAAGTAAAAAAAAAATCACCACAAAGCCCCCTTAAAGCTCACCAATCGACACATGAGTGCACAAACAGAAATCAAAAAATGACCATATGTGGAGTCTTTTCACACTCTGGACAGTCATGCTAGCTGTTTCCCCCTGCTTCCAGTCTTTATGCTAACCAAGGCTAAATTTCTTTTTTAAAGGATTCTTTTGCCCTTTTGCCTCTATCGGATAGTACAGCTGAAGACAGACAAGAAAAGGGGGGGGAGAGAGGCGGTGGCAGGCAGCAAAGAGCCCCAGGATGTAAGGATGCAGCCTCAGTACCTGTTGCGATCACGCTATCAAGTGAGCTAGCTGGGTGCACCGCTAAGATAGGCTAAATGCTCACTGGAGCACGTATTTCTGTGTAATGTTCATAATACAGAAAAGTGTCTTCCAAGCACCTTAGCAGTGAGAGTTTCGTGTGGCATGAAGAGACTCACAATCTATCATGTAACACCACCAAACGGTAATGTTAGCTAGGAGGTGGTTGAATGCTAAATTAGCTATTGTCTAACCGTAGCTAACATGTTTCAAATACGCTGTTTTACCTTGAAATATGGCACAATGTCACTGCAGATTTTCACTCTGAATTGTTTTTTCAACCAGGAAGTGGTGAAATGATAACAATTTGGCAGATTTGCTAATTGCTACGCTTATTCAAGCACAGCATTGACAGCATTTGAGCTTCCCGCCCTGAACATGACGTCCAAAGAAAATGGCCGCCTTATAACTTATAAAACTGATCCTAGTGCTTTCCCCATGATTGCTTAATTACAGTCGTAGACCACATAAGTTTGCAAAAGCCTGAGTTGGAGTTGGTTTGTGAAGTGGATCAGGTGACCCACCCTGTTCTCCACAGCCAGGATGACCAGGTTGCAGTAGGCATCGGGGCAGGGTGTCGGCTCCAGGGGGTTGTGGTTCCTCCTCTCCCAGCTGCCGTAGCTCTTCCCCCTCTCCCAGCTTCCTGTGCAGGCCTGCCGCCGCTCCCAGCTCCCGCCGCCGCCACCTCCTCCTGCGCTGCCTCCTCCCCTCCTCTCCCAGCTTCCGCCTCCTCCGCCGCCGCCGCCTCCCCCGTGCCTCCTCTCCCAGCTCCCTCCACCGCCTCCTCCTGCTCCCACCCCCCAGCTCCCACTCATGGGTCTCGCTCTGCGGTTCTCCCAGCTCCCTCCTGTTTTGCGCGTTTGCTGCCTCCTCTCCCAGCTCCCTCCCACTCTCTTCCTCTCCAAGCTCCCTCCTCCTCCTCGCTCTCCCCCTCCTCCTCCTCCTCCTCCTCTCTCCACGTTCTGGTTTTTGTCATGGTTACTCCTGGACAGTGAGGGCCTCCAGTCGACTCCACAGATGGTGTGCCGTCGCTCCATTGTGCCCCCTGCAGGCCGAGGGTCAGCATTGCAGCTCATGGTTTGACGTCGGCCATCGATGCCCGTTGGCTTTTTCCTGTCCAGGCTGTCGTCCCCTGCAACCACCGTGTCCACGTTCAGACCTGTGGGATGAGTTTTGAAGAAAATGTGTCGACTGTTAGGAGTAGAAGAAGAAGAGATGGTTCATCGGCCCTTAGTTCACTCCAACAAAACCAGTGGTGGGGTTCGCTAATGGGCATTTTAAGTTGTTTCAGGTGGTCACATTATCAGAGAATTGATGAGAACGGGTTGGTTGTTTCGACCCATAGCTATAGTGCCCCCTTTGGCCTGATATAAATATCAGATTTCAATAAAATCTTAGAGATTATTGGTACCTATTTTGATGACGGAGAAGACGACCGTCTCCCAAAAATTACGTTTGTATATAGCAACAACAACGTTACCTTAACGAAACTGCTTTTGTTGCGTACCCTCAACCGGGACTCGAGGTGATTATTTTTTTGGACATTTCACTAATATTTTTCTGAAATTTTCTTCACATTTTTTGACATTTTTCTGATGTTTTACTAACCATCATTCGCTCCCTCCCAGTGACTTGAATGTACAAAAACAGAGCACTGTGAACCAATGAAGAAAAAAAACAAACTGCAGTTCCTCACATGGCCACTTGAGGATGGCTCCAAAAGCGAGTCAATTCCCATAGAACTCCATATTAACCAACTTTACAGCAGAAATAAACATGTTTACAGCCTGGCACAAAAAATGGTTTAGGTCTCTACAGTTAATTTACCCGTTATATACCCATATATAACTCACTTGTTTAAATTATATTAAAGCTTAAAGTTCTGCATAATTACATGCATGGCCGCTTTGAGTGACAGCTATCTGATTTATTATTTATTATTTATCTTTATTCAGCCCAGCTCAGCTCCACCCACACTCCACCTCCTCTATTTTTGGATTAATTGGGAGTTTGGTGCCAAGATGGCGACGGCCGAAGCCCCCGTCACTGAGCTTCATAATGGCTCTTCAGACACCTGTGAAGTCAGATGAGTCCTCACCTGTCTTGAGGACCAGCAGGTGCAGGGCGTCGTCTCTCAGGTAGGAGGCAGCAGCGATCTCATGTGTGGGAATCCTCATCAGCAGCTTCTCGTTGTCTCTCCAGGTGAGCAGCAGGCAGCGAGCAGACAGACTCAGAATACAGTCCTGATCCACGCTGGTCTTCAACGGCAGCACCTTCAGCTGCTGCTCACCAGCACAGGACATGTGATCAGAGCTTATTGATTAATGAGTCACATCAAAGACTAGGAACACTGACACTGTCTCGTCAGAGATGTAATGATTATTGATGAAAGCTGAATTATTAATATAGAGATAAGTGTTTGCTGCTATTACTGCGTATTGATTATTAAACCCGAGAGAGTTTAGTTAATCGTATGTTATTGTTTCCAAAATTTGGCTGTAAGTGATTAGTCATAGACTGGTTATTGATTACCGTCAGTAACAGTGATTAGTATAAAAGTTATAGATTAATAACCCCATGTTAGTTAGTTATTAGAACTTAATAAGTTATTGATTATCAAGCCCAGCAGTGAAAGTATAGACAGGTTTACTAATTACAACAGTGACTGATTACAGATCGATTGGTGATAATTATCCTCAGTGATTAAGAATAGATGAGACCTGTTATTGATTACTAGTTACATACCAGCCCTGGATTAGATTATTTATAGGTACAGTAAATACATTATTGGTTATTGATTACTCACCCTGGCTGTGTCCAGTAGTTGTAGCAGCTCGTCTCTGCTGGAGGGGTTCAGTGAAACCGACACCCAGGTCAGGTGACCGAGGAACTAAGAAGAGAGGTCAAAGGTCAAGCAACTGGTCATGTTGTCATGAGGTCAGTGGTGAGTAGATTTTGTTCTATTGTTCTGTATATCAGGTTCTACCTTGACCTCCTTCTCTAGGTAGTCGAAGATTAGTCTCTCCGGGTGGATGAGGTAGTCCGGGGGGTAGAGAGGGACGGTGTGCAGCGGGCGGCGGTAAACGCTGCCTCGATCCACCAGCCTGCGACCAGATTTCGACCAGACGAGTCGCTTAATAGGAGAGACAAAACCCTGGAGAGAGAAGAAGAGAGAGAGAAGAGTTCTGTTATCGTCCCTATGTTTGATTTTCACGTGATCCAACACTCGTCCGCAGCAAAATATCTAAATATCTGTATATTCATGGTCCTGAGAAGACGAAGACTGATGATTCTGGTGATGCAGTGAGCTTTCCTCTAGCGCCACCGTGAGGCCAAACTTTGCACACAAGAAATCTCATCTCTCAACACTTTAAGTAAATATTCTTAGCACTTTCCTGCTCCCGAGAGGATGAATCCTGTTGATTTTAAAGATTGCATGGCCTTCCCTCTCGCATTACCCACAGGGCAAACTTAAAATTTTAACCTCCAGCACTGGAAAGTCTCTAAGAATGGCTAAATCATCAGAATGTTTGTTTATTTTGTCCCAGCTCCCACAGACCACCTCAGTATTCTGGCAGTCCCTGCTCTCTGGTCGAGTGTTTTGGGTTTGAATTTGAACCACAATTTCACAGACGACTGTTAATTTGTGTTTGCATACATGTCTCAGTATGTGTGTGTATTAACGCAATACATCCTCTCGGCTGTTCCGGCAGTGATTGACAGGTGAGGAGCGATCTCTGACAGCTCCCTGCCGAGACTCACTGACAGCACAGCACACACCGTTAGCCACGCACCGACACACACACACACACACACACACACACACACACACACACACACATTAATATACTGTGGCTTGAAGGCATAAAAGGAATAGACACACACACACGCACAGAAAATGAAATTAGCATGTTTAAGAATCACAAACCTGTCTTGTCTTTCTGAATAATAACAAGGACAGATCTCTGTATCAGAATGAGGCTGACTTGTGATGAACATCTCTGTAGTCAGCTGAATTTAACTGTAAGGACAAAGCCAGGTTGGTTATAATGAGTTTTGTTCTTCCTCTTGTTCCAGTATTCCTTTGAGGGCACACAAAGAGCGAAATAATTGGATTTTTTTAATTAATGTGCTTAATGTAACAACCTGCACAGGTCAGACCAAGGTGCTGTGGAGCTAATTAATACTTTTTTTTTTTTTTTTTTTTTTTTGCTTTTTTCTTTTTGTCTCTGCATTTTTCTACAAACTCTCTCCTTTTAAGAGATATTTCCTCTTTTCTCATGCTGCTTTACTTCTAGTTTTAGAAGTTCGGAGGCCAGCTGTCTGGAAGATGCTTCTTATTACTGACAGCATGTTTTTTAAAGGAGTGTTAAGTCAACAGGTGTTTGTGGTTGCTTTTCATAGGAGCCACAGTTTGAAGGCTCGGTCGCACCACAGTGCTGCACAGAGGAGTTTATCCTTGTGTTCATGGAAAATGCATCTTGTGAGCTAACGGCTAACAGGCTAGCAAGCCAGGAACATCCTAGCCTGGTCGGTCAGAATAGCTCTCAGAGCTTATTTTTGTTTTCTCTGCACTGTGGTGTTTATTATCTCAAACAACTAATGAGGAGGAGAAACTCTCTCTGAGGTCTACGAGCTAGCTAAATTGCTAACTGTCGGTTGTTTAGTTAGTTAGCTCGTTAGCATCATCACTAACCAGACACTAAATTCTCACAGT
>JAPZEA010000002.1:28372064-28385036 GCA_029783685.1 Heniochus monoceros | reverse complement strand
ATCATGTAAATCAAATCAAATTCAGACTCAACGATCATCTTACAAATGAAATAACTGGTTGAAATGTTTCTGTTTCACTTTCAGAAAACTTTATTGATTTGATTCATTGACTTTATTTCACAATCACTTTGAAAACAAAATAAGCTTCATGATGCTGTTTGTGTTTTTCAGGATGTAATCAATTATTTCCAGAAACTCATCTGGTTCACATCCAGGTGGCTGAACTACCTGCAACCAATTATCTTTTTAATTAGTCAGTTAATCTAGTTGTCAAACGTTGTATCTCATCCAACCAACAGTAAAATATTAGAAGTAAAAGAATATTTGAAGTAAATATTTGGCATTTTTGTTTGATAATCGATTGTTACAGATGAATTTACTCAGATTTAAGCTGCAAAACTGAACTTTGAGTCAATGAGCTGCTGAGACATTCAGATAAAAACACTGATCAGATGAACCTCCATCGATCTTTTAATAATAAGAGATATGATAATGCGCTGGGAAGTTGTAAGGGGCATTTTTTATTTTATGCTCTAAATAATGAATCAATTGTAAAAGTAATCAGATGAATCAATAATGAAAATAAGAATTCAGAAGAAATGAGAGACGAACAAGCTGCAAAGCTCATAAAGAGGAAAAAAACAATAAAAGAGAATAAAACAGTGAAATCTGAAATAAAGGCATCGTCAGAAAAAAGAACCTGGTTATTGATCGATTTGATTGAGATTGTGTTTGTGACTTGAACATAAAACAGGAACAGAGTGGATCAGGTCTGCAGACATCAGCTGTTCTGCTGTTGTAAACATCACTTCCTGTTTACAACCACCTGGATGAGACCTGCTGAAACCTTCAGACTTACTGCGGCTTCACGTGACCTCTGTGGTGTGAAGTTTCAGCAGAACCAGCTGGAGGAGACAGTTTACACTCAGCCTCCAGCCAAACGGCGACTTCCTGTTAAAGACGTGAGACTGAGACCTGCTGGACAGAGACCGTCAGTCAGTCTGTCAACAAGTCAGGATGATGGTTCAGAGACTGGTTTGAGAACTTCCTGTTGGTGCATTCAGGGACACTGGTGTGGTTCTGAGAGTCCACACAGGACGGCGGACTGAAGACTGAAGAGGGTAGACACGGTGCAGAGCGAGACCACTTCCAGAGGAGAGTGTCTGAAGTGTCTCAGGAGGCTGTGCAGCTGTTGTTGTGCACAGTGTGCTCAGTTCTGATGGACTATACAGCGAAGTTCAACTAAACTGGACTTTGACCCCACGTGCACTGACCACCAAAGCAGGTCCAGCGAGATTTTGACATTAACAGGTGTGACAGCGACAGTTTCACAGTCGACAAGAATGCCGGAAAAGTTAGTTCTGTTCATCTCTGAGTTCCTGAAGTTCTGTACCTCCTCTCTGGGCCTCCAGAACTTAAACCTCACGGGGGTCAATCGGTGGTTAAGAAGCATAATCCGGCACCTGTGGTCCAGTTCCAGCTGGGAGACCTGTGATGCTCATCACCCTCAAGCTCCTTCCTCCTCCCCTCATGCGTTTCCTGTCACAGTGTGGTGAGGCCGAGCTTCATGTTGTCTTTCATGTCTGATGTGAAGACATGTCTCCTGTCTGCGTCCCACGGCCTCCCTGGTGTTGAGAGCTGCGAGGAGTTCAGACCCCGCCTCCTCACCTGCACACACCTGACTAATCACTGCTGTGATTGGAGAGTTTTGAAAAATGTGTTCAACCCCAAACGCTCCTTCACCTGCTCGTTTAACTCCTAACTTTAACTTCTGATTCCAATAAAATATTTTTGATTAACAAGTTGTGATTGGCTGCTCGTTACGACCACGAGCCACCACTTCAAAACAACGTAAGCATGATGAAAAACGTGCCCACCTGTCCGAATCAGTGCCACGCCCACGTCCTCCGTGTGTGTGTGTATCTTCAGTGTTTGACAGATATTATCTTCTCAGCTCTGAGCTCTTTCAGCAGAGTCATGCTAACACTCACTGCTACACACAACACCGGTTGTCATAGTAACGTCGGCCTCATGTTGTCGTTTTACAGCCTAAAAAACAAAACGATTCTTTTTCCTCTTTGACCAACTAAAGTCAGATTCCTCACATCATGTTTTAAACATAACACATGATGTAATGGAACTTCCTGCTTTAACACGTATGAACAGCGTGTTTGTTTCTCTTACAGGTGGTTAACATTCTCTGCGTCCTGTCATCGAGGCATTTTCTCGTGCTTTGTATGTGACTCGATGGATGTTCATTCACTACATGTTTACAATCAGCTCAGCGAACTCTTTAAGATATGCAGTAATTCAGATCAGCGTATATGATGGAACAGTGGTGTTAGAATGTGCCAGAGACCGCCAGCCTGCAGGGGGCGCATCCCCAGACCTGCTCCAGAGTCCTGCGGGAGGCCCTGCAACACCCTGATTCTGAGTGACCCACAAAACGCCGCACAGCCGTGATGTCATCACTGATGTAATGCTAACAGGCATGATGTCACCTCTTTTCCACAGGGAGGAGGGTCAAGAGGGTGAGGAGGGACCTGTCGACCCCCGACCCCCCGCCAGAGAGAGAGACAGGTCCCACAGTAAGACCAAGAAGATCCGCCGGGAACGCCGCCATGCTGAGCGGGGGGCGGAGACCACAGCGACGACCATGCCCACAACAGCCACGCTGCAGCCACAGACGGGGGCGGAGCAGACACAGGTAAAGGCAGGTGTTGTTAACAGAACAGGTGCAGTCCTTGAGGGATCCGATATAATATAAACGTGTTTGGGACGAGAAGCTGATTGAATGTCACTTCCTTCCGGCAGGTGTCGGAGCCAGTGGCCGGCCCCTCAGAGGAGCCAGGGTCAGAGTCGACAGCAGGCAGCGAGTCCGCAGGTTCTCCCAGGCAACGGCGTTCCATCATCCGGGACCGCGGGCCGCTGTACGATGACCCGTCACTGCCCGAGGGCTGGACTCGCAAACTGAAACAGAGGAAGTCTGGTCGCTCAGCGGGGAAGTTTGATGTCTACCTGATCAAGTAAGCCACACCCACCGCTGATGCTGTGTCAGTTTTCTGTGACAAGATGGAGTGATAGAGCGCTGGATCAGCCATGACTGTTGTTTTTATCTTGTTGTTCAGCTCGGAGGGAAAGGCGTTTCGTTCCAAGGTGGAACTTATTGCCTACTTCCAGAAGGTAGGCGACACAACCACCGACCCAAACGATTTTGATTTCACTGTCACCGGACGCGGAAGCCCCTCCCGCCGTGAGAGGCGTCCACCTAAGAAACCGAAGGTGGTGAAACCATCGGGGCGAGGCCGTGGACGGCCCAAAGGTATTCAGTCACTTCCACCAAAAGTTCGGCTCAAGAGTTTGAGTTTCTTGTTGTCGTCATGGTTACTGTCTGTTGTGTTTGTGTAGGCAGCGGGAAGATGCGGCAGGCTACGGAGGGTGTGGCCATGAAGCGCGTGGTGGAGAAAACTCCGGGCAAACTGCTGGTCAAGATGCCCTTTGGCAAGACAGAGTCCTCCACTGGCACCACCTCCATTGCCTCAAAGGTATGATCAGTCTATCATCCAGTCATCCAGGGAGAGGCATCGTCTAAGGATCACAGGAATGACCAGAAGCCCAAATGTACTTTTCCAAAGCGAGTTCATCCAGTTCCATGAAACTCTGTCAAAGTCTGTCGACTTCTCTGAAAACTGATCTTTGATTGGCATAAAGTTTTGATACTATTTAAATTCTGACATAGTTAATAAGAGCTCATCTCATCTGTGAATCACCACCTTGTTGTGGTGGAGGAGCTTGTGTTTTCCAGTGACCATCAAAGCAATCCTTCAGCTGCTGGTAGGGTTTCCAAAGGCAAACTGGTCCCAGTTGAGCTACCAATTTAAAGAACTTTATCAATCAGCCAACAGGAAACAGACAGTGAAAAGCAATGTTGCTGTGCTGAGGGAGACCATCACCCCCCCCAGTACCAGGCCTGAAAGGAGAACATCAGGCTGCTGCCATGTGGGCTCACTACCTACAAGGACAGGTGTAGGGGTTCTGTGCATTTGAAGCAGGACTGCAGGTAAAGGCAGGGTTTCAGTGCTCATATGGGTAATGATAGAACAGCTGCTGGAGGCTGACTGAACCTGAGCAGTGTTTCTCATGGACTGTCTATAATGAATGAACTCTTTGAGCATCAGGTGGTCACGCAGTCTTACAGCTGCGTGGACGCAGAAAGTGTCGTCAGCAGTTTAGGACCATACGTAATGCAACTTGTTATTATTGTTTAAAATAATGCAGTAACAATGTTGATGCTGATGCTGCTTGATGATGTGGTCATTCCCTGCAGGTGGTGTCTCCTGCCCTGGTGCCCAAGTCCCGTCCAGGCAGAAAGAGGAAATCAGAACAGGAACTTTCGGTCCCACCACAGACCGCCCCCAAGAAACGGGGCAGGAAACCAACCTTGGCCTCAGCAGCATCATCAGCTGCCACGGCATCCACCTCTTCGGCATCGGCCTCTGGTAGCTCAGCGGCTGGGAGCTACGCTGCAGCTGCCATTTTAGCTGCCGAGGCCAAACGGAGAGCGGCCAAGGAGTCTTCCATCAAACCTGTCGTCCAGGAAACGGCCCTACCAATCAAAAAACGCAAAACGAGAGAGACAGTGGAAGAGAGGGAGAGTGTTCAGACTCCAGTGGCCACAACAACTGAAACTGAGAGAAGGGTCACTGTAGGGGTGGAGGAAGGTAAAGGCGAGGGAGCTCCGACCTCGGAGCCTCAGCCTGCCCCCTCTGAGCAGAGCCAGTCACAATCACAGAAGCAGCCCGCTGCTTCAGATGAAAGCCAATCACATGGACACAAGACACATAAAGGGAGGAAGCACAAGGAGAAAACAGGAATAGCAGCAGGAGATGGAGGAGACAGAGGAGAGGAAGTAGATGAAGATGTAGGTGATAAGGGAGGAGAAGGAGGAGGAAGGAGTAGCAGCAGCAGCAGTAGCATTAGCCCATCAAAAAGCCACAAAAGGAAGGACCGGCCACCTCACAAGCATCACCATCATCATCATCACCACCATCATCATCATCGCCACCAACATTCCTCTGCCTCCATGGTCGATCAGCCTCCTCCTCCTCCTCCTCCAGCCTCTGGACATCCACCGCCCTCCAGCCAGTCCAGGCCTGAAGTCGAGCCCCAGACTGTGCCTCAGCTCACCACCCAACACTCCCAGCACACCCAGCAAGCTCCTCCCAAACCACAGTCCAAGTCCGCGACTCAGTCCCTGCCTGAACCTCGCCATCCTCCCCCTCAACCACGCCAGCAGCTCCAACCCCGTTCCCAGCAGCATCCCCAGACCCAGTCTCCCAGTAAGCCACAAGCCCAGCCTCGATACTCAGCACCCCAGCCCTCTCCTGCCAGGCATGACGTGCCCCAGCCACGGCCCCAACAACCCCCATCCCAAACCCACAGTCAGCCCCAGGCATCCCCCAAAAAGACTCAGTCACAACCTGTCCACTCCCCAGCCCAGCACCGAACCCAGCTTCAGGCTCAGCATGCTCCACCTCAGTCACACTCTCCTCAGTTCCCATCCATCCTGCACATTCATCCGCCCCAAACAAGGCATCCACATCAAACTCAGTCCCCCACAGTACTCCAACCTCAAACCCAGCCCAGGCATCCGTCTCAACCCCAAACCCAGCTCAAACAACAATTTCAACCCCAGACCCGACAGTTGCTGCAGCCTCAACTCCAGCCCCAGGCCAGGACCCCAGCCCAAATTCAGACTCAATCCCAGTCCAGAATCCCGGCCCAATCTCAGCCTCAACTGCAGCCTAGAACCCCTGCGCAGATGCAGCCTCAAACTCAGCCCAGATCCCCCTCCCAAATTCAACCACAAACTCAATCCAGGACCCCAGCCCAAACACAGCCTCAACCCCAGACCAGGACCCCAGCCCAAACGCAGCCTCAGTCCCAGTCCAGGACCCCAGCCCAGCCTCAACCTCACCTCCAACCCAGACATCAATCGCAGCCCCAACAGCAGACAAGGCACCCGTCACAACACCAGACTCAATACAGACCACAACCCAGACAATCTCTCTCCCAGCCCCGGCCACCCCAGTCCCAAGCACAAGTACACTTTCAACGGATTCAAACACAGCCGTGCCCCCAACCTCAACCCCACCCTCAGCTTACCAGGCCCCATGTGCAGCACCTTTCATCCCAGCGAACATCTGCCAGCCTATCCAGAACCAACCTGGTCCCGGCTCAGCAGAACCAGAGCGAACAGCCCCAAGATCTGAGTACCACACGGCCTGGCCGAGGGACCCTGCTGCTAAGCCGAGAGGTCAGCGTGGAGGGCACCAGGGTGGAGGGGAGAGGGGAGCCGGTCACGGCATCAGAAAGCAGAGAGGTTTTAGGAGGCGAAAGAGGGTCAAACAGCACCTCGAGGCCTCCCAGTTCCATGACTCCTGGATCTCCAGGGGTAGCCGGGTCCGGAGTCGGTCTTGTCCCCGGGGCAGACGGTAGGGCTCGGCTCCGGGCGGAGCCAGAGGCAGCAGGTGAGGGCAGGGAGCTCAGAGACATCGTCCCCCAGTCTGCCGTGCCCTGTCCTAGCCGAGAAGAAACTGTAGAGTCACGGACGGTCGTCAGCGAAAGAGTCAGCTGATCGGTCTGGCTGACGAACAGGCTGAGCGATCGGTAGACTGACGGACGGAGTCAGCACCAGGTGGAAGAGGAGTGTGACTGGGCTGTTCATTTGACAGTTTTCAGATAGAAGGATAGCGTCACACAGAGCTGGTAGGACTGCTGCAGCTTCTACTCCATCTGATTCTGTCTGGAGACTGTAAAGTTCTGGATTTGAGAACAAACCGGGCGTGAGGGACAGCTGGAGAGGACGGTGGATGGTGTCTTTTTCTAGGAAAAACCAACAAAAAGGAAAAACCGATAAACAAGTGTGTGTATATATAATCAAAAGGCAGCTGTTGTGTCCCGCTAGTCTCCGTGGGGAGGGGGGGAGTAGTTTGGAACTAAAAACCAACGCTTAACAACACATTACTCTGAACGAAATGTTGCTTCCGGAATATAACCTCTTTTTTTTTATTATTATTATTTCATATTTTGATAGTTTATTGTTTTGTCTCTGTTATACAGCTTTAAACTCTGATATTATCGACTGACGGACCCTTACTCATCGTTGTGCTGCTGACTGACAGTCTATTATTTAAAGTCCTGCTCTTTACTGATGGTCTCTCACTAAAACTGACCCTGTCCCAGTCCCTGACTGAAACTAGTCCTTGACTGAAAGCCTCAGAGGTGATGTGGGGCGGCGGTTTGCACCTTTAACTGGTTTCACAATTTTTTTTCCTCCACATTTTCCATTAAGCCCACGAAGAGGGGGGTCGGTAACGTTTCCTATCCACTTCCAGACCACCCCCTACAGGTGATGAACCTGGTGTACGAGCATGACTCTACACAGACCTCATTTTGTCTTTGAAACCCTTCATCATTTGAAACATTTGAACAACTTGAGGAGTTCTTGATTCCTCTTATCAGACACTGAAACAGTCTCAAAAACAGACGAGTCAGTTGTTTGGTAAAAAAACCTCTGAAGAAGTATCTGAAAGGCAGAGAGTTGTTCTTCCAGGTTAGAGATTCTTCCATACTGGTCCTCATAGAATCTGTTTGTTTTCGTAGTCTTTTTGTTTCCAAAGGAAGCGCTTTTAATATCAAACCAAACCCACTTTTACAGTAGCTTTATTTTAGTTTTTAGTCTTAATGAAAGAGTGGGAATTGGAGTCATTTTTATCGTGTCTTCGTGTTGAATGTCTGGAACAGTTTGCACTCCTCCAGTTTGTACAATCAACCGCCTGCATGTCGCTCGGACACCATGCAGGCCTTCAACCGGAGCAGCGCGTCCGCAGAGGTCCGCCTCGTCAGGGTTCGCTGTCGACCGTGTCGGGAGGGCAGAAGTAAAACCTCGAACGAGGACCGCTTCAGCTTCACGTGGAGTCAGATTTGCCGGAGAGACAAACTATTCAGTGAGCAGAAGGACGTCCAGATCTGAGAGCCTGAAGAAGACATTCTGAAGACCAGAAGGTGTGAATGAGACTTTCAGTGTGAAATACACATTCAGCCGTTAGTGAACATGAAGACACGGAGCAGGTGTCACCTGACATGAAACCGTTATTATTGTGTAGTGAAAAAATGTTTCTCGTTAGATTTACGGGACACGAAGTCGCCGTGAAACCTTCAGCGTGATTAGATTAAGACAGTTCAGGCAGTTGGGATGCTGTTTACGATCTCCGGCTCGGTTTGACCTGAATGTAAAGCGTCACCTGCTCGGCCCCGCCTTCTAAATGATGTCACTGTGCCTTGTCAGCATTTTCATTGGTCTCAATTAATACTCAGACTTTTTGACATTCAGACGTGTCCTGTGGAAGCTTTGGATGCATTATAAGAATATCAGAATCAAAGATGGCGGCCGTTCACGTGAATGAAAACGCTCAGTGCATAAAACTTGTAATAACTTCCAGGTTTGCTTCCATGTTGAGCAGCTGACTGCACATGCTCATCGATAGATAAAACAGGTTTTCTTGGCTCTGGGACTGTTTTCCATCTATTAATACATCTATAGATACATAAGCTGAAGCCAGACTCTATCAGCTGAAGCTCTTTTAAAACTCCGGTTAGTTTCCACGAGTTGTAAACTCTCTGCAGTCTTGGTTTGGTTTGTTTTCACACAGAAAAAAATTTCAAGTGAACCAAAATGCATCAGTAAAAGTCAGGTGAGGATGTTCTGTCCTCTCATTGGTTAGATGTAACACAGGAAGAAGCTTCAGTCTGCCTAAATATCCAGAAGACAGAAGGTCTGTGTGCAGATGTTCTGACACCCAGAACGTTCTTCATCCGGTCTGACGGTCACATCTGAAAGAGAATATGAATAAATACAAATAAATAAATAACAATTCCTTTAAAAACTTAATGTGGAGCCACAACTGTGTAAAATAAGACATTTAAAAAGTTAAATAGTTCAGTAACAGTATGAAACTAAAGCCTTGCACACTGTACACATCACGTCAGTAAAAATATTGTAATTTATAAATCCGGAGGCTCCGGACCGGGTTGACTGAAGGAGGTGACACGCGATTGGTCCATTTAGTGCTGAAGAAGAGTCACATGATGAAGCAAACAGACCTTTTTTTGTAAACACACAGAGCCCGGTGAAGAAAAGCTGGTTAACAGAGACAGTCGATGACCATCGTCATTGTCATCACATTAAGAAAATGTGACTGAGTCCAACCTGCGTCATGACAGAGAAATCAGAATATTAACATTTCACCTATTTTAAGAATCATTTTTCAGATGAAGGAAGAGACGCTAAAATATTCAACTGTAGGTTCCACAATAAAACATCTGCAAACAGGAAGTAAGGAAGCAGGAATCAAACCAAAATGTCACCATGGTTACTGGATCCATCCCAAACTGACCCAGAATCAGAAAAAGAAAAAGTAACCTGCTTCCTGTAGAATCAGTGGAATCCTCATGTGAAGCTCTATGATTGGCTGTTTGTTGGCGAGGTGCACCATGGGAGTCCGCAGGCTTCCTGTAGCTTTGCCTTTTGATGGCAGGTGATGTTTTCTAACGGTCGTTCGTCTTTAGTTCTTGTTCTTGTTGGTCCAGACTGTGTGAGACCTGGTCCTGGATCAGTGTGAGCTCTCAGATCTGGACATACCGACGCGGTTTGAATGTTAAAGCTCTCTCAGATCTGACGGGATCAACTCTGCACCTCAGTGTTCTCTCGGCTCTTTGGGGAAGGCTCCAGCACTTTAGCACTGACGTTGGAAAATTGAGCTTTTCACCCCCCAACCAGAACAAAATCAAACAACCGAATGTCTTCGTCCCGGATCGAATAAATGTGCCTCGTTCTTCAAAGTCTTCGTCCACTCACGCGACGCTCCGGTCGCTCCGTCGCGTCGGCGTGACCTCATACAGGTGATGTTGTTTGCGTCCGCCTGAGGCTGAAGCGGCCTGACCTCTGCGTACGCGGCGCTCCGCCTGCCGCCGGTCTGCTCAGAGCAGCGAAGCTGTCGGCCTGCTGTCCCTCTGATCGGACTCACTCCACCGGACTCCACCGGCACAAACTACAGTAACCAGCCACCATATTGCATGTTCCAGAGTTTAGTGCCTATAATATTGTGCGTCTTGCCAGAAGCCACCATGTCAGCCAAGCCATGTTGTGTTTCTAGACTTAGTAGTGATGTGTGTGGTGACTTCATAGTTGCTAATATTGAGGATGAATATTCTGCTTTTACTCTGGTTGGAATTCAGTGGAAACTCCAATACACTGTCGCTGTAGACAAAACTAGTTTTTACCTGTTTTCTTATTTTTCTTTCTAACTAAAAGCGTTTGTTGTCCCTGATCTGTGGTGGTCTGACTGATTGTAGCTCTCACACACAAACGCTTCCACAGGAGCAGACGTCTGGAGTCCGTCATCATCAGTCCAGCAGAGACGAAGCCTCAAACACTCACAGCACCCACACAGGAAGGTGTGTCAGGGACCAGGTAGAAACCAGGGCTGGATCAGCAGACCCTGAGGGGCCCCAGCAGACTCTGAGGGGCCTCAGCAGAATCTGAGGGTCCCCAGTGGACCTTGAGGTGCCCCAGCAGACCCTGAGGTACCCCAGCAGACTCTGAGGGGCCCCAGCAGAATCTGAGGGTCCCCAGTGGACCTTGAGGTGCCCCAGTAGACTCTGAGGGGCCTCAGCAGACCCTGAGGTACCCCAGCAGACTCTGAGGGGCCTCAGCGGACCCTGAGGGGCCCCAGCAGACCCTGAGGGACCCCAGCGGACTCTGAGGGGACTCAGCGGACCCTGAGGGGACCCAGCGGATCCTGAGGGGCCCCAGCAGCCCGACAGTTTGGTAATTTGGTTCATTCAGGGAATGATTAGAAACTTGTGAGAAACGAGCGAAACGCACATTCACAGCTCTGCTCCGCTAATAATAAACTGTATCTTATTAATAGTTAGATTGTTTATTCTGTGTAATAAATTATTGCCAAATAAACAACTTTAAATATTCTGATGTGAAATAATATCTGGACGTAGCTGCAGAGAGAAACTCCAGATAAACCAAACAGGCTCCTCTCGGGTGTGACTGTCCGGATGAACATTACTAATAAAGTTGTGTTTAATCACACTTTCACACACAGACAGGTGGAGCTGACGGGAGCTGCAGACGGCAGGTGGGTGGGGAGGTGGAGGTCTCCACCTGACGGAGGTTCAGTTCAACATTTAGTGAACTCTTCTTCTCTTCCTGTCTGACCGCCAGATGTTCACACTGATTCCACTCTCATGTTTGTAGCCTAAATATGAAGCCACACCAGCTGCTGCTTAGTTTAGCTTAGCATAAAGACCAGAAACAGCTAGCCAAAGGGAACAGAATCCACCAATCAGCAGCTTTAAGGCTGCTTCGCAGGAAGTCGTGTGGACTGTTTCCTGGACGCCGAGATGACGTCATCTCACCTGTGAGTATGAGTGAACGAGTGAATTTCTAAAACTGAACTGTTTCATCAGTGTGAGGTCACATGATCAGACTTCCCATGAGTCACTGCTGCCCCCTGCTGGCTGCCACTGCCTCAGCTCAGCTGTGGAGATGAAAACATGAACGAATGAAGGGATGAATGTAGAGAAACGTGAGAGTTTCCTCATCAGAGCAGGAAGTCATGGTCATTTCTGCTGTTTCATCTGTCTTCACCAGATTGTTTATTGTTTGTTTATTTGTTTGTTTGTCTCCGTCTGTCCATCAAGACGTGTCTTCTGAATTTATTTCAGCTCAAAGTTTTTCTGTGGAACATTTTTTGGTAAAATATTAAACTCGAAGTGTTTTCATGAGTCGATACAGCCCGACTGAAACAAACGTTTACACTGAACTGACAGAATCGTGACCTCTTGGTGACCTCTGACCAGGTGAAAATGTGGCTCTCTGATTGGCTGAGCAGACTGACCTGCAGACAGGTGAAGATGGCGGCTCAGGTGGCCGCGGTGCTGTCGCTGCTCAGCGGCTCGGTGGTGCTCGGACTCTCCGCGGGTCCAGAACTCTCCGGCGGTTCAGATCGGGACTCTGCACGCGGCAGAGTGGAGCTGCTGCGCGTGCGGAGCCTCGCCGCTCAGCCCGGGTATGGAGAGTGTTGGGCGCGAGCTCTGGAGCACCTGGACACGCGCTGCAGGGACTTGACGTCAGAGAGCCAGAGCCGGATAGCGCTGAGGTTCACCCTGTGTCACCTGAGCAGGTAAAACACGCAGACCGAAGCCTTCAGACCGCCGCTCAGGTGTGAACTCAGCAGGTAGCTGCAGGTGGAGCCAGTGACCCGCAACGCGCTGCAGGGTGAAACTGAGATATCACAGATCATTGAGTTCAGTGAGAGTACTCACACCACACTGTGACAGTACTCTGTTACCAGTAAAAGTACCTCATTACCAGTAAAAGTACTCTGTTACCAGTAAAAGTACCCCGTTACCAGTAAAAGTACCCCGTTACCAGTAAAAGTACCTCGTAAGTAGGTAAATGTCCTGATGAAAATGTTTGATCAGAAAAATCATTCCTGCACTAATGATTCATTTTCTAGATGAATCAGTTTCTTCTATATTATCAGTGAATCAGTGAATCCTGTTAAAGAGTCGACACTCTCGTGTCTCCTCAAACCAGTTTCCAGAGAAGAAAAGAGGCTGAAACTGAAACGTGTTTGTGCTTCAAAATGACTTTGAAATGATCTTTTGACAGCTGAACTAATTGATTAATTGACTAATCAATCAGACCATAAACTTGTCAGTTGTTTGATTCTGTGTCTTTTAGAAGCTCTTCATATGTGTAAATGTAGTGAAGTAAAAATACCATATTTCCCTCGGAAATGAAGTTTAGTACAAATAGAAAGTGGAGCGTAACAAGTACCTCAAACTTGTGCTGGAGTAAAAGTACTCAGTTACTTTGTTGCGCTGCAGTTT
>JAPZEA010000002.1:28263126-28279004 GCA_029783685.1 Heniochus monoceros | reverse complement strand
TTTATCACGAAATGGTGCTATAACGATGTAATTTGTTCTGTGGCAGGTGATGTTTTAATATTTAATACATTTTTTAAGTAGGTGTTGAAATTGTGGTGATACGAGGTGTGAAAATTGTTGTGATCGATTTGTATAGATCTATTGTTTATTTATAAATCTATTTATTGCGTTAAAAATAAAAGATTTTAAAAATCAAAAAATCTCTCTCTGTCTCTCTCTCTCTCTCTCTGTCTCTCTCTCTCTGTCTCTCTCCCTCTCTGTCTCTCTCTCTCTCCTTTCTCTCCCTCTCTCTCTGTCTCTCTCTCTCTGTCTCTCTCTCTCTCTCTGTCTCTCTGTCTCTCTCCCTCTCTGTCTCTCTCTCTCTCCTTTCTCTCCCTCTCTCTCTGTCTCTCTCTCTCTGTCTGTCTCTCTGTTTGTCTCTCTCTGTCTGTCTCTGTCTCTCAGGGAGGTTATAACTTATCGTCCATCTCTGACTCCATGGCGATGTGCACCAGCGTGTTGCTAGGAGACCCTCCTCCCTTCTTGATGACGCCCCTCCCCCCTCCCCATCACAGCGCCGTGGCAACGATCAATGAGGTCATCCGACACCACGCCCCCTACTGGAGGTCGCTGAGGATACAGCGTCAGTACAGGATCTATTTTATTTTCTTTTTATGTTTATCGTGTTTCATTTGTCTCTGTTGAAAATCCCTAACATTTCTTCCAGTGCCAGAGTCTGTGCGGGTGTCCCTGCCTTCCCTGAAGCATCGTGGGAAACGTAGTTCTAAAGGACAAGGCAGGAAGTCAAAGCAGAGCACTGACCAACCACTGCTGCCCCCTACAGGACAGGATGACTCAATGGTAACGCACCGTGAAAATTCTGTCAGAGTCTTTAGGTTAATATCAGAAAGAAGAAAAGAATGAAATGTTTCCTATTTGTTGTTTTCATCCAATCAGACGGAGTGCAGTCTGGAGCAGCTTGCACAGGGACTGGCCAGTTTGGACATCAGTCAAACCTCAGCCAATCACACTACTGCTACCTCCACCCCAGTGGGCGGCGCCAGGCCGAAGGTCCGCCTCAGCCTGGAGAAGGTCACCTGTGAAGGTGAAGTGAAGACAGAGCCAGGTGAAGTGACACCTGAGCAGAGCCAATCAGCAGGGAGCACACTGCTGCAGACCCAGGTGAGCAGGAAGTCTCAGGCTGTTTTCTACTACATCCTGCTGATGAACGCAGTATACAGTCTGTACTACATATGTACTACATACTGCATACTGTTTTTCAAAGTAGTATGCAGAATGAACCTGTTAAATCGGTTTATTTTGCAGTATGTTAGCGTGTTAGCTCAGGCTGAGCCGTAAACAGTAACACAGCTGACCAACACAACTCAGGTGAACATTTACCTGAGAGATGGGTCAGAAGTGAAATAACATGACAGGCAGACAGACAGACAGACAGAGACAGAGACAGACAGGCAGACAGACAGACAGACAGTTAGCTCTGACTATTTCCATCTTGTCTTTTTGTGTCTTTTAACTTGTGTATCGTATATTTTGTCTTATGTCTTATTGTCTTTTTAATTCTTCGCAGACTGTTGCCATGGCAGCGTCACAGTCGGTTGCCGCTGGAGATGAGGCTGGTGGAGGAGGGGCAGAGCCAGAGACAGAGGGAGCCCGTGGTTGGTCGAAGCCTCAGACATCTCTGGAGCTGATGTGTGGAGGACAGACGGACGTCAGTAAACATTTTTATGTCAAAATCTGTATTACTGACCTGTCTGTCTGTCTGCCTGTCTGTCTCTGTCTGCCTGCCTGCCTATATGTCACTAACCCCGTCCTCCCTCCCTCCCTCCCTCCCTCTCTCTCTCTCTCTCTCTCTCTCTCTCTGTCTCTCTGTCTCTCTCTGTCTCTGTCTTCAGGCCACTCTGTATGTGGTGAACCCTCTGTCTTGGTGTCCTCACCTGGATGCTGTTAAGCCCCTCCCCCCCTCAGGTATAGATGTCTTCCTGTTGTGCCAGGACTGTGGCTCCGATGCTGAGAACTGGACGTGTCTCACCTGCTACCAGGTAACCTCACACCTTGTGTCTCACCTGCTGACGATGCTGTAGACGTGTCTCACCTGCTGACGATGCTGTAGACGTGTCTCACCTGTTGACGATGCTGTAGACGTGTCTCACCTATTGACGATGCAGTAGACGTGTCTCACCTTCTGACGATGCTGTAGACGTGTCTCACCTGTTGACGATGCAGTAGACGTGTCTCACCTGCTGACGCTGCTGTAGACGTGTCTCACCTGTTGACGATGCTGTAGACGTGTCTCACCTGTTCTCCTTCCTGTCTCAGGTGTTCTGTGGTCGTTATGTGAACGAGCACATGGTGACTCACGGCGTCGTGTCTGAACATCCGATGGTTCTGAGCTTCTCTGATCTCTCAGTGTGGTGTTACCTGTGTGAGGCCTACGTCCACAACCAGGTAACACTGATGTTCTGTGAAGTGATGCAGCCAATCAGTGAAGTCAGCTTCACATTTATGGAGATAATACACGTTACACACGTCATATGATCAAGACTCAGGAGAAACGTTCACACAGTGAAATGTTCACTAAATAAGATAAAACCCAAACAAAAGTTTGAACAGTGTGTATAAAGTTACAACAGTACACAGTAATATTAGACTACAGTGGAGCTTTGAAGTACTGTGATGTACTGTGAAGTACTGTATGATGTACTTCATATTTTACTGGTACACGAGAACAAAAGGACAAACAGAAGAAACATGAATACCACAGCAGAGGAAAACTCACACACACACTCATACATCAAACGTCCGGCCTTCATCTGAAGCTTCATCGCTTTCACACACACCTGACGGTGCGTTCAGGTGCTGCGGCTTCAGGTGAAGATTAATGACTCACCTTCTTCTTCTCTTCCTTCAGATTTTGTATGAAGCCAAAAACGCTGCTCACTGCGCCAAGTTTGGAGAGGAGATCCCTCCATGGAGCTGAGAGGAGGAGGAGGAGATGAAGAGGAGGAGGAGGAGATAAAGAAGAGGAGCTGAGAGGAGGAGGAGGAGCTAATTTCTGTCTCTCCTCCTTTAGTTTGATTGGACTGTTGAGATCGTTGTCATGGATACCACGTCCAGCAGAAGTGGTGCTTTGTGGGAAATCAACGGTGTCCCACAACTGCCAAAAAACAAACAAATAAAAAAGTATTTAAATTTTTCATATTTTTTAACTGCAGATTGGTGCTGATCATCTTCATCATCTTCATCATCATCATCTAAACCTGTCAGCAGGTTGTGAAAATGTGACCAATCACCAGCAGGCGTGCCGATCGTTGAGCAGAGAAGAAGATCTGGAAGTCACAGAGGTGATGATGTCAGCAAGAGGCCACTCCCACAAACTGACAGTTTTTTTGTAAATTTTTATGACAGAAAGAAAAACCAAAATCTGCTTCTCATTATTTATTTCACAGAATTTACTATAAATATTTCTCATCATCATTTAGTAACGAACTCTTTGAAATATGATCATCTGAGTTTTTTGTGACAAGATTTCAGAGCTCAAAGTGAGCAACAAGCAGCTCGTTAGAGCCGCTCGTTACAGCCACTCGTTACAGCAGCTCGTTAGAGCGGCTCATTACAGCAGCTCGTTAGAGCGACTCGTTACAGCAGCTTGTTACAGTGGCTCGTTACAGCAGCTCGTTAGAGTGGCTCGTTACAGCAGCTTGTTAGAGCGGCTCATTACAGCGGCTCGTTACAGCAGCTTGTTAGAGCGGCTCGTTACAGTGGCTCGTTACAGCAGCTCGTTACAGCGGCTCGTTACAGCAGCTTGTTAGAGCGGCTCGTTACAGCGGCTCGCTACAGTGGCTAGTTACAGCAGCTTGTTAGAGCAGCTCGTTAGAGCAGCTCGTTACAGCGGCTCGTTACAGCAGTTCGTTAGAGCGGCTCGTTACAGCAGCTTGTTAGAGCGGCTCGTTACAGCAGCTCGTTAGAACGGCTCGTTACAGAAGCTCGTTAAAGTTGGTCAGCAGTTTGTGAGGGAAGCGAATGTGTTGGAAGACGTTTCTCAGCTTGTTGTTGTTGACTGACAGAAATAATATTCAGTGACAGAAACCAGCAAACTGAAACTGTTTTCATGAAGCAGCTGATGAATCCAGGAAATAAACTTCAACAATCACAACAGATCAGAACTCAGACTGTTTATTTCTCCCGTAGATTCTTTAGAAGGAGACGTTTGTTTGTTGCTGATGATAAAATGATGATTTTTACTTCAGTCTGTTTGTTTTTCTGATCCAGATCTTCATCGCTCACATTTTAAATTCTGAACAAAACAACGAAAACGAAAAGTCTGTGGACGTCTTCAGTTTGTTTCATCAGACATTTTGTTTCTTTACATCTGAGAGTTTCTGTTCAAAGTCTCTCCTCACCTGTCCCTCTCCTCACCTGTCCCCTCGCCTCACCTGTCCCTCTCCTCACCTGTCCCTCGCCTCACCTGTCCCTCTCCTCACCTGTCCCCTCGCCTCACCTGTCCCTCGCCTCACCTGTCCCTCTCCTCACCTGCCTCCTCTCCTCACCTGTCCCTCGCCACACCTGTCCCCTCTCCTCACCTGTCCCTCTCCTCACCTGTCCAGGACATTTCATGTTTCTGTTGATGTTTTTGAACAGAACATCAGCCTGCAGAGGTTTCTTTGTGGTCTGAGTGAGAAACGGTTGATGAAACATGTGACTGAACTCTGTTACCTGTAACAAACTCTGAACACACATAAAATGGTACCTTTGATAAATGGTAGGTACAAATACCTAAAGGTTGTTTAGACTGAAAAAATCTGCAAGACGAAGCTGTAACACTGACCGCAATCATTTCCTCAGTAGAAGAAGAACGAGTGAACATGAAGCTGCTGAATAAACACACGCACACACACGTACACCGAAACATGTACAGCATCACTGCAACATGTAAGTCATATTGAGGTATAAGAGGTTTGCAGGTGCTGTGAATGAGTGCAGGTGTCAAACATGTTGCTCACTGTTGTCAGGTGACTGATCTGTCGCCATAGTTACACAAAACTTAACTGATTCAGAGCTCGTACGAAGTTTAACGTTACAATCCAGATTAATATGAATTAATGATTCTCTAACACACTTTCCACTCACAGACATAAATACATGCTGTATTCTTTCAGCCAGTGAAATCACTTCTACCACGAAACATTTCCAGATGACCTGAACTCAAAGTGCAGTTTGAACTTAAAGCACCTGAAGACAAATGAAGAGACGTTAAACATGGACATTAAAATTTTCCATGAAGGCTTCGCTCACAGGTAGAGACCACGTGGAGGACGGATGTCCAGGATGTGTGGACTGACTCACAGGTAGGAACTGTGTTAAAGTGTTCGTCCATTTTAAACACCCAGCCGAGGTGAGACAGCGTAGACAGTTGGACTTGGTCAGGATGAGGACGTCAGCTGGACAGTGAAGGTGAATTTAGGCGACATATTGAGTGTTTTACTGCATCCTGCAGTTTAAAAAGCTTCACTATGACGACTGACAGATGACATCACGATGACACAGTGATGAAGAGGAGGGAACAGCGTTTTTTTCAAACTTTAATTTCATTCTGTGTGTTTGTCACTGAATTATAAAAACTGTCAACAGCTCACCTGCGGCTCCAGGTGTGCACGGTGAACAGCTCACCTGCAGCTCCAGGTGTGAGCGGTGAACCTCTGATGTGTGAACAGTCTCAGGATGACTGAGATGAGATTAAAGCACAGGTGACAGGTGAGGTTTTATTAATGCGACCACCAGGCTGCGTGTTGACACTTTTGTCCTCGTGGACTCAGTGTCCGTCATGTGTCTCCTGATGGTTCCTGCTGCAGTTCATCAGCCAGCCTGCGGGAGGCGCTGTGACGTCATGTCGGACATCGGCAGTGATTGGATGAGCTCGGCGGACCGTGTTGATGCTCTGCAGAGCTTCATTGTTGATCATTAAACCGCTCTGATTCAGTGGAAATGATAAATTAAATGATTACTGTCGCTGCAGGAAGCTTCACATCCGGGCATGTAGAGCTGTCTCCCCCCTCCTCCCCTCTCTCTATCCATCCTCTCCTCCGCCTGCATCCTCTCATCCTGCAGACAAACGGACCGACCGACAGAGAGACGGACGGACAGACAGACAGGTGGTCCTCTAGCCGCAGGTTTGTGTCCGGTTTCTTTGTGTTTCAGCTGATGGTTCAGATCTCAGATCAGCGTCGTTTCTCTGTAAATACAAACAGTGTGTGTGTGTGTGTGTGTGTGTGTGTGTGTGTCGGTAAATAACACGGAGGTGATGATGTAACCGTCGGTGGGTGCGGGCTGTTTATGTTTGCGGTATCTTGACGCTGATTGGCTGTCAGGCTCTGATGCTGTTGTTGACAAACATTGAAGATATAAACAGAACACGTAATGTATGAAGTATTATCGTACGTATTTATGTATTTATTACGTCATCATATCTCCTTTAAAAATTCAAACAGAGGCAGAAAGTACATTTACTGTGGTACAGTAGGCTCATGTTGAGGTACTTGTACTTTACTGCAGTGTTTTCATTTCATGCCACTTTTTACTCTTTTTATTTAGTAACTTCAGTTGTTTTTCTACGGAAGCCCAGAAGCCGTTCAGTTATGAGTTCATGACTTCGTTACGTCTGGAGAACGAGTTTTGTTTTGTGGAGAAGAAGAAGAAATAGAAGGTTCCTTCTTCTTCTTCTTCTTCTTCTTCTACTTCTTCTTTTTCTTCTTCTTTTTCTTCTTTGTGTTGATCAGAGATCAGCAGCAGTTCCTGACCTCCTGACCTCCTGACCTCCTCGCCTCCTGACCTCCTCACCTCCTTACCTCTTCACCTCCTGACCTTCTCACCTGCTGACCTCCTGACCTCCTCACCTCCTGACCTCCTCACCTCCTCACCTCCTGACCTCCTCACCTCCTCGCCTGCTGACCTCCTGACCTCCTCACCTCCTGACCTCCTCACCTCCTCACCTCCTGACCTCCTGACCTCCTCGCCTCCTCACCTCCTCACCTCCTGACCTCCTGACCTCCTGACCTCCTCGCCTCCTGACCTCCTGACCTCCTGACCTCCTCGCCTGCTGACCTCCTGACCTCCTGTGTGGTTCATCAAGGCTGTGATGCTGACTTTCTGTCCTCTGGTGGATCAGCGGCTCTGTTTCATCTTTGAAGGGAAGCTGGGCTGATGCTGAATGTTTGAGACATGGTCTTCACCAGCAGAATTTATATGCTAGCTAATGTAAGCTAATGCTAATTTTTAAACTCTATGAGGCAGCTGAGAGGTCCATCTCCAGCTGGTCTGATCTTCAGTATGTTCTTGATGGCTGCGTATGTAATATGATGCTAAAGCTAAAGCTAAAGCTACATGTCCCAGCACAGCATCAGCATCCTCACCAGCTGTTCATCCAGGTCCTGTTTACCTGTTAGTGTGTTTAGGGCTAGCTCACCTCGTAGCAGCATGACGGCTTTAGTGAAGGGTCGATTCTGTGAGATCATTTTTCCTTCGTTATTTTAAAATGTATCCTAAAATCATGTTTTTCTCTCTCTCAGTCATGTCGGTGTCGCCCGCTGTCGCCGACCTCTCTCGCCTCTATCAGACCGAGTTTGTTCGGAGCGCCCGGGCAGTCGGCGTCCTCTGGGCTGTCTGTACGCTCTGCTTCGCCATCATCCAGGTGGTCGTCCTGGTGCAGCCGTCCTGGATCGGCACCACGGACACCCGCCACCAGGGGGCGGGACGGGCGCCGCCCAGTGGAACCCTGGGACTGTTTGAGGTGAGAAAACTTTATTTTTTCCCCACTCAAGACAATTAGTCCCACCTGTGCTGTGATTGGCTAGTACGCATCGCCTCGACGCATCCTGATTGGCTGCTGCCGTGCTGTGAGTGTACGTATTTTCTGTAAATATGAGTTTCCTGTGCTGAGGTGAGTTGAGTTGTTTGCAGCCGTTGGCTCCACATTTAAGACTCTTTCACAGAGTTTGTTTTAAAATGAGCCGCCTGGAGACGACGTTTCAGCCAACTCACAAAGCTGAAATCAGCTTAATTAACCAAGTAGCTCCTGCTACTATAATAATAACAACAACAACAATAATAATAATAATAATAATAATAATCAATGGAAATTACATTGGTCTGTGTGTGTCCCTGTGTGTCCCTGTGTCTCTGAGTGTCTGTGTGTGTCCCTGTATGTCTCTGTGTCCCTGTATGTCTGTGTGTGTCCCTGTATGTCTCTGTGTCCCTGTATGTCTGTGTGTTGTCAGGTGTGTGTGGAGTCAGAATGGCCTGTCCCAGACTGTCGCGGTGGTCTGTCCAGTCTGTCTCCTCTGCCGTCCTTCCAGTCGGTGGCAGTGTTGGTGGGAGTGTCTCTGTGGGCGGTGTGGACCAGCGTCCTCTGTCTCTGTCTCTTCAGGTTCTGCAGCGCTGCGACCGTCTACAAGATCTGTGCATGGCTGCAGCTCACTGCAGGTCAGTTACTGGTTCTACTGGTTCTACTGGTACTAGTCTGATGTCCACCGGGGGGGAGGGGGTGTTCTCATGTCAGACATCTCCTCTGCATCACATGACCGAATCAGTCACAGCGTTAGTTAAAAAAGGTTTGATTTAAGGAAGAACAAAGAATTAAGTTAAAATGCAACTGTAAATGACAAGAGCCAGCAGGAGGAGGAGGAGGAAGAGGAAAAGCAGGAGGAGGAGGAGGAAGAGGAAAAGCAGGAGGAGGAGGAGGAAGAGAAGGAAGAGAAGGAGGAGGAGGAGGTGCTATCTTAGCACTTGTCTTTGGTTATGTAAGTTATCTTAGAAAGTTTACCAAGTTTACCTAAAAGCAACTTAAGTTTGGTAATAATGGGAAAACGTGCAGTGAGGTCTTAGAACCAGTCTGAAGACACAACGTCTGTCCACTGAGCTGAGACACTGAGACTCTGTGGTTTGATCACGTCTTTACGACAGAATGTTGTTTTTAAAAATGTCTCTGAACTGAGCTCACAAACTGCGTCCTCCTTTCAGTGAAGAGACGAGGCAGAGTTATCATTCTGTCTCTGTCTGTCTCTCTGTCTGTCTGTCTCTCTGTCTGTCCCCTCAGGTTTCTGTCTGGCATTAGCTTGTCTTCTGTTTCCAGACTCGTGGGAGAGTCCAGAGATGAGAGCTCTGTGTGGAGACTCTGTGAGTATCAGAGGACATTTAGTGGATTAATGTGTCGGGACAGGAAGTAATCTGAAAGTAACGAGTAACTAAAGTTGTCAGACCAGGGGCTCCGTCAGACCAGGGGCCCCGTCAGACCAGGAGCTCCATCAGACCAGGGGCCCCGTCAGACCAGGGGCCCCGTCAGACCAGGAGCTCCGTCAGACAAGGGGCCCCGTCAGACCAGGGGCCCCGTCAGACCTGTATTTCTGCTGTAGACACACACAAAGAATTAATGACACTGATCCTGTGTTTTTGTGTCCAGGTGGGCAGTTTCTCTCCAGGTAACTGTTCGGTCCACTGGGCCTACATCCTGGCCATCCTGGGGGTTCTGGACGCTGCCATCTTGGCCACGTTGGCCTTCGTCCTCGCCAACAGACAGGACGCCCTGCTGCCGCCGGACGCCAAGGAGGGTGAGGGAGGGGTAAGGGCATCGGGGGTTTCAGTTAGCTTCAAGTTAGCTTCAGGTACAGTTAGCTTAGAGTTAGCTTCTAGGTCTGAACTTCTCAGTTCAGTTAGCTTACAGGTAGGTCTGAGTCAGGTTAGCATAGAGTTAGCAGCTAGCTTCTGGTTCCACTTAGCTTAGAACCGGTGGTGACCTTTAATGATGAGACTGTGTGTTTCTGCAGTGACCACAGGTCTGCTGATGTCAGCGTAGAGTCACCAGGTGAGTCTTCTTCTTCTACTGTCACTTTGTCTTTTTAAAACTTTACACAAACTCAAACTCTTTTCTTTCTTCTTGTTTCGTCGTCAGAGGAGGAGGCAACAATGAGCCAGAGGAAGAGTTCTACATTCCTCCTCCTCCTCTCATCATCACCTGGTTTCCTGGCAACCGTATCCACCTTAATATTTCAGGGTGAGGAAAAAAGGCTAACGAGGAGAAAAGGAAAGAAGAGACGTAAAGGCACAGAACACAGGGTCTGTTCCACTGAGCCTGTGTCTCTGTGGACAGTGTCTCTGTGGACAGAGTCTCTGTCCCCACTGAAGGTCTCTGTGTTTCCACATGTTTAACAGACTGAATGATGGTTCATCATATCCAATATCGTCCCTCAGTATCTTCTGTTCAGACAACGTTTAGAGCGTCTCCAGCATCAATAACATCAAGTTCAAATGTAGTTTAAACCAACAGCAACACGTCACAGGTGTGACGCTGTCATCAGCACCCACCACTCAAAACATGGTCCTGGAGAGAGGAAGAGGAGGAATGAAGAGAAGAGGAAGAAGAGGAGTTCTCTGTCAACACCTCAAACAGAAGCACAACATCTTCCATAAAACCATCCACCAGTCAGCTGTTTCGGATAAACATCTGCGTCACATGTTCAGTCACGTGTTAAGTCACATGTTCAGTCACGTGTTAAGTCACATGTTCAGTCACGTGTTCGTAGCCGAGCATCGTTTGATATTATGAGTCAAACGTGTTCTTATAATTCCGTCACCCCCCTCTTCCCTGTGCTGTTGGTTTCTTCCAGCGTGTCAGGACAGGATGCCCCCCTCCCCCCCGCATGTCGCTGAGTTTCGCCTCCCGTACCTGACGTTGGATTGTTTTGTAGAATAACGTTTGTATGCAGGTTGTTGTTGTTTGTTGTTTGTATTTACAGGCTGTTTCCTGCATGTACAGATCGTTCAGTAACTGTAACATAATCAGTATTTATGTACGTTTGTGAATGAATCATAGATTCAGCCAGTCGGAGACAGAGCAGCTGGTGTTCAGGTCATGTGACTGCAGCATAAAGAACAAATGCAGTACAGGTGATTTTACCTGATTAAACGTACCTCCACCAGTTTTCGGAAGTTAAACTGATGGCGGTATGTGGCCAGGTAAGTCGTCTACCTGGCCAGTTAATTAAGTAAAGTTACGTGTTGAAGTGATGTTAACTGAAGTTACCTGACCATCCAATGTCATCTGTTTACCTTAATTAACCTGGTGATGTTACCTAAGTCACAAGTTTAAGTGATGTTAAAGTAACCAGAAGATGTTACCTGGCCAGGTGAAATTTACTGTGTGACGTATCTAGTGGAACTGAAGTTACCTGATAATATTACTTGACCAGGTGAAGTTTGCTATCAGGTCAGAGGTTACCTATTTAACTGATGTTGCAAGTTTAACTGAAGTTACCTGATGATGTTACCTGACCAGGTGAGTCCTGGTCAACAGAGCAGATATTTCAAAATAAAGCTGATAGAAAACAAACTGAGTCTGTTTTAAATAATAGGCAGAATTCTGGTTGCCTGTTTTAGCGAAGGTGATGTTACCTGACGCAGTCATTAACAGATGTTACCAGGTGAAATGACAGTATCAGGTAAGGTTACCCGTGGAAGTGAAGTTACCAGTTTAGAAGATGTCACCAGCTTCACTGAAGTTACTTCATGATGTTACCTGACAGGTAATGCTCCATGTCAAACCATGTTTTACAGTTTGGCTTAAGCTACCTGAAGGTGTTACCTGACCAGGTGAGTCCTGTTTCACAGAGCAGCAGTTTCAGATGCCTCAGACTGTTTGAAGTCAAACAGCTGCTCTGAGGCATCATATTTATTCAGGACAGGAATAATCTCATCTCAAAGTCCATTTAGTCTCTGTTCGCTGTTCTGGAGCTTTTCATCATATCACACAGTCTTCATCATGCCCTCTCCTCACATCATACGATGAAGACCATGACATGTGACTGACAAGTTTTAACCCTTTACAGTATCATAGATCCTGTAAACTTCACAGGAAATCAAATTAAAAGCTGCATTTGGAAAATATCATCAGGAACAGAAGGCATTAAAATAACCGTCTAGTTCATTTTCATATGGATATATTATGTATATTGTGTATAACATGAAGAACTAGTAACAACTGCTAACTCTAAATATTTCACGATTCTGCAGCAGAGACAGAAGAAACCAGGCCGAGAGGTTTGTGGTGGATACTGACTTTAATTCAGAGAGTGAGAGAAATAAAAGGTTTTGTTTCGCCACAGACAGACGAGTGATAGCACTAACAGAGCTGCTGCACACAAGCTGAAGTACATGAACACAACAGGAACGCGCCAATCACAGTGCTGATGAGCTGTCGCCACGGTAACGTCGCTGTCCATCATCTGTCTGTCTTTTCCAGAGACAGATTCACACTGATGGAGGGAAGATGGCGTCAGTGTGAAGCTGTTTTTAACTGTTAATCTTTCAAATTTGGACCTTTTTGTGGAGAAGCAGAGTGGGCGGGGTCGACTCCAAGTCCCAGAGGCCATTGCTGTCAGAAACAACCAATCACAGAGATTCAGACTCCTTTGATCCGATTATCTTTGGATTCTGCCACAACTGCTGAGGATTGTGGGTACTGTAGTTTTTAAAGCCGCTGCACTGACCAAACTGAGGACCAAATCTAGAGTGTGTCAGAAAGTTTGCTACAAAAAACCTTTTCATTTAAATCTGGCACTAATTATCGATCAAATGACAGAGTTTGGGGACAGTTATTGGTTTAGTTACACTGAGTTTGTTATTTCTAGAGGAATTTCTTTGAAAGAAAACTCAATTCAAGCCCAAATAAATATTATTAAATCTAAACTTTCATACACAAAATGTTGAATTGTCTGTTCACCTGTCGATGTGTTCTTACATGTTCAGCTGAGCTGCTGTGCTCTGACGTAAAGAACAGTTTAGTTCATGTGGAGGACGGTGTCCCACAAGGTTCAGTCCTGGTGCTGTTATTGACTCTGAACTTCTCGTCCATAAAGACATTGTTAGAAACAATAAACCAAGCTCTGGACGTTCTTTACACATCCAAACAGTTTAACTTCAAATGTCAGAAGAGCATCTCTGCCTGTTTCAGATCACGTCATTAATCATCATCATCATCATCATCATCATCATACAGCTTCTTCTTCAGTAGATTTTTTGGCATGTTTTCTCTATTTTCATCAACTTTCTGTGTGTTTTAGTAAATGTGTGTGACCTGTTGAAAATATGACCTCGATCTGAAGAGACTCGTCCTGTAAGAAACAGATTTAAGTTCATTCAGTGGAAACGTATCAGTTAAATCCTTGTTTGATACTCAGTTAAACTATGTTCGTCATGAATAGAAATGAATTACATTTTTCTTTCCAGGAAACTTTTTTTTAGGAAATTAGTTTTGATAAACTGAAGTTTTGTCCGCTTCACTTCATTTCTTCTCATTTTAGCAACAAACAACTGATCAGATACATTTTCACCAAAAGCAGCAAAAAACAGAACGATACAGGAAAAAAAACAGAAAGACGACAAAATTCACCCCCTCCTCATTCCTCCTCTCCTCTCCTCTCCTCTTCCTCTCTCTCCCCTCCTCCTCTCTTCTCTTCCTCACCCTCTCCTCCTCCTTTCTCCTCCTCTCCTCTCTTCCTCTCCTCTCCTCCTCTCTTCTCTTCCTCACCCTCTCCTCCTCCTTTCTCCTCCTTTCTCCTCCTCTCTTCCTCTCCTCTCCTTTCCTCCTCCCCTCTCTTCCTCTCCTCCTCCTCCTCTTTTCTCCTCCTCTCCTCTTTCTCTCCGTCCTCTCCTCCTCTCCTCTCCTCTCCTTTCCTCCTCTCCTCCTATTTTCTCCTCTCCTCTTACTCCCTCATGTATTCTACTATCTGATCGATCAGTATCTGGGGGTCATAGTTCAGGGCAGCTCTCCTCCGACGCCTATGACTCCCATGATTCAGTTCTTCCACGGCGGTGGTTGCCATGGTATCGATGCGTTTCATCCTCTGCAGCCCGGCAGCCAGGGGGCGGAGCACCTCTTCCTCCTCACCCTCCTCCTCCTCCAGCCTCTTGACTCTGAGCAGTGGGGGGTCGTTGCTAGGCAACGGAGGAGCTACGTCATCAAGGGAACGGCGGGTTCTCCTGTGGGCGGAGCTAATGGGCTCAGCCGCAGTGACTGACAGGTCCCTCCTCGTGCGGCGACCAGAGGACATCACCTGGACGCTGTTAGGGCCGATGCTGGACAGTAACCTAGCAACCAGACGTCTGAGGAGGAGCAGAGGTACGTCAGTGCTCTGCTCATCCAATCAGACAAATGAGCATCACAGGAAAACAAGGCTACATCCAGGGCACTTCTCACTGTTATTATATCAGCATATGTTAGCATGTGGTACGCAGTATAATTCATTCTAATTAGTTTAGCTCGTATTCATAGTTGATGTCATGTTGGTGAGAGCTGTCAGCGCTCGTAATGTATCAACAAACTGTTGAGAAAAAAGTTGGTATGTGTTGAAAAATCATTTTATTTTTACAAGACAAAAGTATTTATGTGAAAGTCTTTTTGGCAGCAGGTTTGGTGTCTCCTGTCTGAGCTGACTGTGGAAAACAGTCTGATATATTTATGTATTTTAGATGTAATATGAATTTAATGTATAGTTTCTATTATCGATGTGTAACATGTTAATTTGGCCTTAAACAAATGGAAGATTAAACAAATAATAAATGTATTGTGAGCGAATTAAGCGACATCAGTTATTTTAGTTAGTTAATGAAATTTAAAAGCAGTTGATTCTGTTGATGTTGTTTCTTTAACGAGTTCAGTGGTAACAACCAATCAGAGTTACTGTAGCCCCCGGAGAAAGGAAACTAGAGGTTAGAACAATAGAACAGCAGAACAGCAGAACAGAAGAACAGTAGATCAGAAGAACAGTAGATCAGTAGAACAGTAGAACAGAAGAACAGTAGATCAGTAGAACAGAAGAACAGTAGATCAGTGGAACAGTAGAACAGAAAAACAGTAGATCAGTAGAACAGAAGAACAGTAGATCAGTAGAACAGAAGAACAGTAGATCAGTAGATCAGTAGAACAGAAGAACAGTAGATCAGTAGATCAGTAGAACAGTAGATCAGTAGAACAGAAGAACAGTAGATCAGTAGAACAGAAGAACAGTAGATCAGTAGAACAGTAGCTCAGTAGATCACTAGATCGGTTGTGTTTCCTGTTGAGTTTCTGAGCCGCTTGTTCAAACTAACCCTTCGGTCTGTGGTCGGTTGTTCCTGAGTTCCGGTTCCAAACTGCTGCTCTGAACCTGGACTCTGGTCCTCGCTGTCTGTAAATACCTACAGAGCCACACCTGTATGGATTTATGATCCTGTGTCTGCACACACTGCTGACATCAGTACATCCAGAGCGACACCAGCAGCTGAGTCTGTGCTCACAGCTGCCAGAGATTCTAACGTTACAAACCTTCAGCTGATTTATTGTATCTGTGCAAACACTGATTGGATGTTACTGTATGTGGAGGCGTGTCTCACCTCAGAGCGTCCTGGTCTCTGTTCAGTCCTGATGAGGCTCGTCCAGCCTGTTGGAGTCTCTCTTGTCTCGCTCTCTCCAGCAGAGTCTGAGCCACCTGAGGCTCCATCCTGACGACCACAGCCCACATGTTACCATTTAGAACCTTTACAACCTTAATTACTGACAGATGTTGCAAACTGAACCTGAAGACATTAAATACAAATGAATCAATATTTGATGAAATGTTCTCACAACCCAACCCGGTCATGCTGGTGTGAAAAGAAATAGGAAGTGGTGTTCACCTGTCCAGCAAGGCCTGAGCCAGCTGAGGCTCCAGGAGGCCCCACCAGGCAGCCGGGGGCCTCCCCATGTTCAGCCCCCGCCCTGTCTCATCGTAGTCTGGTAGGGCCGGACCCTGGAAGTCCCCCTGTGGCCCCTGATCATCCTCCTCATCCTCCTCTTCCTCAACCACTTCCACGTC
>JAPZEA010000002.1:28031161-28047133 GCA_029783685.1 Heniochus monoceros | reverse complement strand
TGCAGTTACTTAGAATGTATGAAAACGCACGCGCGCGCGCACACACACACACACACACACACACACACACACACACATTTCCTTCAGTTCATCTTGTCTGTGTGTAAAACAACAGTTTGTTGTGAGCTCATTAACAGATAAATGAGTCTGATTTCTTCTCCTGATGGTGAACGTTCTTCTGTTTCGCTGTGATGAATTACCCATCAGTCCTTGCAGCTCATTGAATATTTATTAACAGGCTGATCAGGCCTCCACTCTGTCTGAATCCATTTCCTGCCCTCTGCTCGGCCCCATAGGCTCCACCTGAACTCCAACCAGCTGGTGGCCATAGACAGTCGCTGGTTCGAGTCCCTGCCGTCCCTGGAGATCCTGATGATCGGGGAGAACCCTGTCCTGGGTCTGGAGGAGAACAACTTCCTGCCTCTGGCCCGCCTCCACAGCCTGGTACTGGCCGGGATAGGACTGGCCTCCGTCCCCTCCGCCGCCTTCCTGGGCCTCGACTACATGGAGAGTCTCTCCTTCTACGACAACCGGCTCAGGTGTGTCTGAACGTGGTCTCTGGATCAGTTCACCTGAAACTCCACCTGTAACCTTCGCTCACTGTAACGCTGGCTGACGTGGGTTGTTCTCCTGGCAGGTCTGTTCCTCGGGACGCTCTGAGCGTCCTCCCTAACCTCAAGTTCCTGGATCTGAACAGGAACCCAATCAGCCGAATCCAGCAGGGAGATTTCCAGAACCTCCAGCACCTGGAGGAGCTCAGGTCAGTCCTGATCAAGGTTTTCTTTGGTCCCACATCCTGATCCAAGTCCTGTACACTGAGTATCTGTTGGCTCGATTGACGTTCCAGCTTTAGACAACAGACGTCAGCGAACACAACAGACCTGTTGTATTTATGTGAATCTGATGATGATGATGGTCATCTTCATCCTGATAATGTTGGTTGTGTTTTGTCTTCAGTCTGAACAACATGGAGGAGCTGCTGATGGTGGAACGAGCAGCTTTCCAGAACCTTCCAGAAATCGCCAAACTGGAGCTCTGCAACAACCCACGACTGTCCTACATCGACCCGCAGGCCTTCAGGTGTCCGTCTGTCTGTCTCTCTGTCTCTGTCTGCCTGTCTGTCTCTCTGTCTCTGTCTGTCTGTCTGTCTCTCTGTCTGTCTGTCTGTCTCTGTCTGTCTGTCCGTCTGTCTGTCTCTCTGTCTCTGTCTCTCTCTCTGTCTGTCTCTCTCTGTCTCTCTGTCTGTCTCTCTGTCTGTCTGTCTCTCTGTCTCTCTTTGTCTCTCTGTCTGTCTGTCTCTCTGTCTCTGTCTGTCTGTCTGTCTGCCTCTCTGTCTCTCTCTGTCTGTCTTTGTCTCTCTGTCTCTGTCTGTCTGTCTGCCTCTCTATCTCTCTCTGTCTGTCTCTGTCTGTCTGTCTGTCTGTCTGTCTGCCTCTCTGTCTCTCTCTGTCTGTCTCTGTCTCTCTGTCTGTCTCTATCTGTCCCTGTCTCTCTGTCTCTGTCTGTCTGTCTGCCTCTCTATCTCTCTCTGTCTGTCTCTGTCTCTGTCTGTCTCTCTCTGTTCAGTGATGTCTTCAGTGAGACAGTTTCCTCTTTAACGTTTTTGATGTTTCCTGTAATTTTTTTCATAAACTAATGAAAGAAACCAGATGATGAAGGATGAAAGATCTAAAGTCTTCCTCCTTCTCTTTTCTCCTCTTCTCCTTGTTTTCCTTTTTCCTACTCTTATCTTTTCTCCTCCCTTTCCTTCTTCCCTCCCTCCTGTCCTCATCCTCTCTGTCTCGTCCTCCTCCTCCCTCAGTGACCTGTCCTCCCTCCGGACTCTCCTCCTCCACAGTAACCAGCTCAGTCTCGTCTCTGGAGACCTCCTGTCCTCCCTCCCCTCCCTGGAGGAGGTGTCTCTTCACTCGAACCCCCTGCGATGCGATTGTCTCTCCTCCTGGGGGCCTCACCTCGGCAACCAATCACATCTCAAGATGCTGGAGTCCTCCATCACCCTCTGCTCCTCCCCGCCTCACCTGATTGGTCGGGAGCTGCAGGAGGTGGTGGCGGTCGGATGGGGCGGGGCCGACAGTGGCGGGGGTCGGACCAACAGCTGCCTGCCTCACATCTCTCCTCACGCCTTCCCGCCCGCCATGAACGTCAGCGCCGGGCAGCCAATCACACTGGAGTGCTGGGCGGACGCTGACCCCGCCCCCCAGTTCTACTGGGTGACGCCCACTGGAGACAAGGTGCGTGTAGTCACAGGTGTGTGTGTGTGTGTGTGTGGGGGGGGGCAACCTTTCAACGGCCATGAACTGCATGCTCGCCGTCGTTCTCTCTTCATGTCCTGCAGTCATCCGTCTTCCATCAGACATCATGAAACGTGATCACATGTTCACTGCACGGATTCTCCTTGTTAAACGTCTGTTTAATCTGACGCTGACGTCTTTTTCAGGGTCAAAATATTAAATAAAAACTGTTCTGTTTCTTCCTGCCTGTCAGGTGAGCTCGGAGGCGATGGCTGCACCAATCATATCAGAGGAGGGGCGTGGCCTGAGCAGAAAGAAGAAGAAGCATCGCGTGTCGGAGCCCGGAGCGTTGGTGATCGAACACGCGGAGCCGTCAGACGCAGGTCAGTCTGAGCTGCTGGACCACATCCGGCCTGCAGGGGGAGCTGTCCGGCTCAGAGGCGTTAGCTCCTTCAGGTCGTTCCTCGCCTACCTCAACACAGCAGAAGTTGCTACAGAGCTGTTAAAGCCGACTGACAGCTGACGTGGCTTCGCTCAGGCTGCGCTTCAGGTGCAATCAGGCTGCGCTTCAGGTGCAATCAGGCTGCGCTTCAGGTGCAATCAGTCTGCGCTTCAGGTGCGATCAGGCTGTGGAGGAAGAGAAGGAGATGTGGAATAAGAGAAGTGGGATGCACCCCGGGCCTGAAGTCAAACAGGAATGCTTGTTGATAACAAAACAAAAGTCTCAAATGTAAAAATAATAAACACAAAGCTGAACAGTAAGACTTAAGTAATCTTCATCATATCAGTCGCTCATTCACAGATGCATTAATGAATTATCTGTGGCCAATCAGACGGCTCTCTCCATTTCAGCCAATCACATAAACGTAGATGTGAGAGTATCATTTAATGTGATCATGAAGCGTAGACCGCATCATGTTCTGAATTGGAACATAAAGAGAGAACAAACAAACGTAGAAACACACCTGTCTGTCTTCTCTCAGGTGTGTACACCTGTGTCGCGTGGAACATGGAGGGAGCGGACACGAGGAGCGTCTCAGTGTTCGTGGACTCTCAGGGATCTGCAGGCTGGCGGTGGGGCCGGGGGAGCCGGTGGGGCGGTGAGCCCAGCAGAGAGCAGCCCTGGCTGGGGAACTCGTCCAGCGCTGCAGCCTCTCTGGTGGTGCTGGCGAAGGTACCTGCTTTGATCCGACAATCCTGCTGTCAGAATCATCTCTGATCCATCAAACTGACATTTACTGATGTTTCCTGTTTCCTGTCAGGTGGTTCACGCCCAGTCGGTGGTGTTGGAGTGGAAGTTGTATCCCAGTGGAGGACCATCATCGGTGGGTCACAACCAGCAGGACTCCCCCCTCCCTCTGCCCCGGTGGATCAGTGCCACCGTGCACATCGACAACCCCCAGATCAGCTACACCGCCAAGGTGAGCACATCCACCCTGTCTGTAAACCACTGCTACACCCACCTGTGGTTACTTCACTGTCTGTAATAACTGCAGGACAGACCAGTGTCTGCGGTTAGTTCACTGTCTGTAATAACTGCAGGACAGTCCAGTGTCTGCGGTTAGTTCACTGTCTCTAATAACTGCAGGACAGTCCAGTGTCTGCGGTTAGTTCACTGTCTCTAATAACTGCAGGACAGACCAGTGTCTGCGGTTAGTTCATTGTCTGTAATAACTGCAGGACAGACCAGTGTCTGCGGTTAGTTCACTGTCTGTAATAACTGCAGGACAGACCAGTGTCTGTGGTTAGTTCACTGTATGCGGTAACTGCAGGACAGATGAGTTATGATGATGTAAGAACCCGAGCTGTCAAATTGTCATATAATCTGTACTTTTTTCAGAGCACACGTTGATTAACAGATTTGATTTTTTATTTAATTGTTGAATAGTTATTAAAATCACAAAGATTTGAATGTCTGTTATCTGGAGCTGATCGGTTTGATGATGAACTCAGGGAGTCTGATGAAAGACGAGCTGAAGAGATTATTTTGATATTATATAAACTGGTGAACGGTGGCTGGACAGGAAGTGATGTCATGATGATGTCCTCAGCTCTGTGACTCATCGCTGTCTCTCTCTGTCCCTCACAGGTTCCCGTAGATGTTCAGGAGTATAATCTGACTCACCTCCTTCCTGCCACAGAGTACCACGTCTGCCTCACCGTCTCCTCCTCTCCTCCCTCCCCCACCTCCCCCTCTGCCTCTCCCAGCTCCTCCCCCACACCCATCAGTCCCTCCTCTTCCTCCTCTGCCGTCCACACTTCCTGTTTGAACGTCACCACGAAGGAGGCGGGGTTCTCGGTGGAGATGGTGGCGTCGCGGCGCAGCAGCGTGGCGTTGGCGGCCGTCATGGGCTCCATGTTCGCTCTGTCCATCATGGCGCTGCTGGTGGTCTACATGGGCCGCCGCGTGCAGCAGCACAAGTCCTGCGGACACTCGCTGAAGAAGTACATACAGCACGCCACGTCCATCCCTCTGAACGAGCTGTACCCGCCGCTCATCACGCTGTGGGAGAGTGAGGCCGAGAAGGACAAGGACGACAAAGAGGAGGAGGAGAGGGAGGCAGGAGAGAGGGGGGAGGACGCAGGGGGGAGTCAGATCGATACCACAAAGACTTACATGTGGTAGCTGGGTGGGGGTGGGGGGGGGCAAGACAGACATTAGAGGGTCTTTATGGAGGGACGAGGAAGGAGAGAAGAGAAACCGGATGGATGAACGTTTCCAGCAAAGACCGAGGTCACATGACTCAACGACGAGCCTGACAGACGCACAGATGGGTAAAACACCCACCGGAGAATGGAACTGACTGAACAACAGGTAGTCAAACACAGCGACACGCCTTCAGTTTTAAAGGACCACTCTGCTGTTTTTTCAGCTTGTAGCTCTTTAATTAGAAATCCTGTATCCTTCATCGTCCTGCTCATCATCATCATCATCATCATCACTTTCAGATTGTTTCCTTTCTTCCAGCAGCCGTAGAAATGAACTTTACAAACACTTTTATAAAGACGTATGAAGATAACAGTCTGTAGCATCACAGCACAACCACTCAGGTTTTTATTTCTAAAATCATCTGAAAACAGTGAAACAAGAAATGTTCAGACTTTTAGTCGACTAAACGTGATGAAAACACTGACTGTTGATCTCAGGATGAAGACTAAATCTAAAAATGTTAAGATGCAGAGAAACACAGAAACACACCAGCAAGACAAAGAACAAAATATGTTTTGTAGAGAAACGCTGAGTGTCACCAGAAACTTCCAACTAACTTTAGTTCACTTTGACTTAAAAGTATCAAATAAGAATGAGATCAAAAATACAAAAGGACAAAGAGACAAAACGTGAGTTTTCCAATATTTTGTATTCTTTTGTATTATATTATGTACAATGTTAAAATGATTTGAATAACGTAATGAAAACAGGCACAAAAGTGGAACAGACAAAATAATGGAGCCAGTTTCCTCAAACAGAGCGTTGACGTTTCTCTGCTGATCCGTCAGAAGGTCAAATCTGTCCAGAATAATGTCTTCAGGTGTCAAAGTAAACAGGATTTGTGGTTAATGAGCTAAAACACGAAAAAACACCTGTTCTGTGTTCCGTTTCCTGTTTCCATCAAAGCAGGTTTCTCCTGCACTTTCCTCACAGCTTCAGTTCGCTTTCAGTCAGACAGCAGACAGGTGGACAGCTGGTGTCCTGCAGAGACATTTGATAAGACGAGGACGTGAACAGGACGATGGATTTGATTTCACTCAGACGCGTGTCTCAAACTGTGGGTCGTGGCCTGGTCTCTGGTCTGTCAGCTGGGTGAAACAGGACAGTTCTTCCTCCAGAAGAGGATTTTCAGGCCAGCTGACCCGTGAGTCCAGAGAGTCTACATCTCTCTCGTTTCCGTCCTTCACTTTCTCTTCTGTCCTCCTCCCTCGTTCTCCTCTCTGTCAAGCACACTGACAGTAGCTGTACTTTAAAAATCTGATTATTGTAATTTAGTTCATCTGATGAACACGAATGCAGCACAGGCAGCCATATGGAATATTTCACTTTAAATGTTGAAGAGTAGCACTCAAAGGTCCCTTATTCAAATCTCCTGTTTTATCGACAGAAGGTTCACACATTTCATAGCTTTAGGAAGAAAATCACGTTGAATTAAGCTTTAATTTAACATGAGGGTGTATGACAGCGATGTCCACTCCTTCGCTCCTTATTTCCAGTTTTCATGGAAGCACTGACTGCAGCTCAAACAGCAAAGTAATACAAAGCTGCAGCAGAGGTCAAACTGTATGCAGACGACTCACTATTCTACAGACACAAACTCATATATATATATATATATATATATAAACACATATTTTTTGCATGTTTTTATTGAAAATAACAACAATCCATTTCATGCAGTGAACATGAGTGAGCCCAGCCGGGAAGTCAGAGATATATTTACATGTTTACAAAGAAATCACGTGTTTTTGTAGCTTCCATTTATGGGAAAGATAAACAGCAGCAGTGTGTCCGACACATTCAGACAGTGGAGTTTGACGGGAGAAGTGAGGACTGTGTGAGTGTAGTACTTTGTGTATAGAATGGACAGATTGATTTGACAATAAGCATTTGGTCTCTGTAATATGTGAAATCAAAAATCTTTCTTTTCAAATTTGAGAGTAATGTTTGGCACTAAGTATAGAATTACACAAACTTTACGGGACAGTAAATTCAGCATCAGCACAGTTTCCATGTGCTGTATGATCGAGTTTAGATCCATAGCGTTAAATAAAAGTTTAACAAAAGTTTTCCTGGAAAAGAACAAACCTGTCCCTCACAAATCTATTTCAACAGCAGGTGACATCAGATAAAGAGAAGACAACTGAAGTTACACAACACATCAGACACACACTCGTTTGTCAGCCGCTCAAATAACAGTGTTAACAATATTAATGTTAAAAAAACTCCAAAACTGTCCAGTAACAGACGGAGATGAGCTGGATAATGTTGCTCGTTTGGTTTTTCTCAGGGCCGAAAATTTGTCTTAACAGAAGAAAGATGAAAAATCACCAAAAGCTGAGATAAGAGGTTTAAGCTCACGATCAGAGGAAGATTAATATACATACAGACAGAATTTACTGAGGGAGCTTTGAAGGTATTTACAGAGTCCTCAAAGATTCGTCTGATCATGTGAATCAAATGATTCTGACATAAGAAGCATTAATATACATAACTGATAACTGATAATGAAACACACAAAATGTTGATGTTGTGTAAATGTAGACAGGACGTATGTCACATCCTGCTGCCTTTGTTCGGGTTAGAAACAGAGTCACAGTCGGGGTTATGGGTTAAAGTCTCAGATCAGTCTCTTCAGATCCAGGGGAAGCGTTGAGTCTGTCAGAAACATGGATGCTTGACGTTAAGATGAAGCCTTTTTAGGCAGATGATGGACCTTTTTCTCCTGGTTTACCGGCTGCACCTCCTCCGGTTCACACCTGTCACTGTAAAGCAGCCGTGACGGTGACTGTGCTTCGCCTCACGTTCAGGACGTAGTCCTACGATCAGTCTGCACGTTCGGTCACTTTCAGCTCAGCTTCGAACCAAACCAACACGAGCTTTCTGTCTGAATACACGATCTTTAATCCTCCCGTCTTCATCTGCACAGCATGAACGCATCACTGCAATATTTTATTCCACTTCCTCCTCCAGGAAGTTACCCTGCGTCCATCCTGCAGCAGTGTGGATTCAGGTGACAGACACCACTGTTACATCCAGGTCCAACTTTATCGACACCCATGGCACGGACACTACCGGTGACCACGTTGTGCTTTTGTTTGTTCGCTGCAGACTTATAACATCTGTTTTATGTCCTGTAACACTGACTTCTTTTGGATTTGTTGAGTTTTAGCTGTTGATGACGTTGCACTGGTGGAGGTGGGTGGTGCTGCATGCCTTTGCACTCATATTTAGGACTGTTTGTATAAAACCACGTCTGTGTGACAACCTGCAAACTGCTGGAGGAGCGTTGGGTTCAACCAGGAAGACACAACAAATCTGTTCACACCGATTTCACCAAAGAAAAAAGACTGTTTGTGACTCAGCATCATCACAAGATGTCAGAGTTCTGCAGAAAGGTCCCACAGTCACGAGATCAGTGTGGACAATTTCACGACCGTACGTGGAGGATCATAATCAGGATGTGGTTTTCTTCTAAGAATGAGATCCAGGTCTCACAGCTTTAAGACTGTTTACAGGAAACACACAAACCTGCAGCTCTGCACAGATCTGACCGGTGACACTGTGGAGTTCAAACATCTGTCAAAGTCTTGGCAGGGACAGTTCAGCGTGGACATGTCTCCATCACCTTTCTGATCCCATAACTCTGAGACACAAAATCATACACAGACGCCATAATTACATAATGATTCTGAGCTCTCGTAGGCGTAACGTGCAGATCTTTCTATTGCTGTGAGATCCATGTGTCAGAACGAGAAGCACCAGACGTCGTCAGCAGAATCATGAGACAGCATCGACAAATTTACCTGGATTCTCTATGATTCTTCTTCTTCTTTCACTCTAAACTGCTGAAGTCTTTCTGAGTATCAGCCCCACGTCCTGAGCTGACATCCCTGAAGCTTCTCCTGTGTCGATAACGTTGATCCATCAGTTTGCAGGTTTGTTGTTCAGACTTTCAGCCAAATATTCCCTCAGCTGTCTGTCAACCAAAACACTTCAGGAACAAACACCCAAAGGATGCTGTGGGCATTTTACAGAATATATCCTGTATATACACACTGAAGCTGTGCTCAAGATGTTTCTCTGGTTCTCTGGCTGCAGCTTCTTCGCTGTGATGATGTTCTGCTCTTCTGTTTCCTGTCACAGCAAACTGAATCTCTGTTGGTTCAGACATTTGAAAGAGACAGTAAATGATCATGAAAATCTGTCAGTGGCTGTCCCACTCCAGATCTAAATCAGCTGCAAAGCGAGGGGACTTTAAGGCTTCTCTGAGGTTGAAGCTTGATCACTGAGTCTCTGACTGCGTCCATGAGCAGCTGATTCTGGATCAGTTTGACTGCAGAGGACTGAAAACTGTTCTTTTCTCTGATCTGATGGAAACAGCAGTTTAGTAAAACACGAAGTTCACTTTCTTTGTGTTTCCGAAGCTTTCGACCACTAACGCGACAAGCCTTTACCATGTGACTGAGAAAACAAACCTCATTTGCTGAGGAAGACCACAAGATGTGGCCGAAAGCTTCGGAAGCATCAAGCTGGGAATTTTCTCTTTTCTTTTTATTCTGGAAAATCATCAAACACTCTGCAGATGATTCTTCAGAGATGATTATTGATCTGAACAGAGGTCGTCAGTCTGAACCTTCAGAGTTAAGTGTGACAGCAGAGCGATGGCGCCCCCCGCTGTCAAACCAACAGAAACACTCATCACACGGCTCCTCGTGTCATTTCAGTTACACTTGACAGTAATATGCAGGGTATTTTGTATAAAGTGTATCGCTCTATATTTGAAGACAACTATTGCTTATTATTATTATTATTATTATTATTATTATTATTATTATTATTACTCAACACTGAGCACCAACTGTAACTAAAGATGTGTGTGTGTGTGTGTGTGTGTGTGTGTGTGTGTGTGTGTGGAAGAGGAAGATAATATAAATACACTTTGTCACTCCACAGTCTGGTGTCTGATTTCTAACTCATGGTCAGAATAATAATAATGTGCATCTTTTCAACTGTCCTCTCACTTTTATAATCTCAGGTTCATTTTTATAGTAAAACTTCTCTAGAATTATTGATCTGAATATTAATTCATGTATTACAATTCTCTGTATATTAAACTTCTCTGAACATTATTAATATGAATATTAGTTAATAGTCATTAATAGTGGGTCAACAAAGCCGTGTGGACAGATTTGAGTTCAGCACCATCAAGGCGATGATGGCTGACAAGGAGCTGCCTCTACGTCTGTACAGGCTTCATTCATTGGGCAGTCAAATGCTGAGAGTTGTTTTTGATTGGTTCTTGGTTGAATTTGCACTGTCCCTTGTCTGCCAATCAAATCAGGGTGCACTGTTCAAGGCCACCTGACCATGATTTCATTTTGTAAAAGCAATAAAAGGGTGAAACATCCAAGGGGGGTGAATACTTTTTACAGGCATTGTACTGATGAGAAACTGCCCCTCCTCTGGACCTGAGCTCTGCTCCGAAGCCTCTGACGTAACCACACACCTAGAATATAGCATCAGCTTCCACGCGTTCACCCCAAACTCCCAGCACTCCCAGCACTCCCAACACTCCCACTACATACGCTAAGTCAGTTTCAGTCTGCTGTAGAAGGTGGCTGGGTTTTATTTAACTTCTAACTGACATCATGCTGGTCTGGCAGAGGTCTGCTGGAACAAGGGCTAACCTCAGCTAATGCTAGCTATCATAGCTAATGCTAGCTAATGTCAGCTATCGTAGCTTATGTTAGCTAATGTCAGCTAATGTTAGCTAATGTTAGCTAATGTCAGCTATCATTGCTAATGTTAGCTAATGTCAGCTATCACAGCTAATGTTAGCTAATGTCAGCTATCGTTGCTAATGTTAGCTAATGTCAGCTATCATAGCTGGCATTAGTATCAAAATCAACCTGTTATGTGCACTGAATTTGTGAGATGTTGGGATTGGAAGAATAAAGCACAGTATCATCTGCATGTAGTTGAATATGTGAGAACAGATTTGTGGAACTGACATCTGTGGTGAAGATTTGAATTGAGCCAAAGACTGTTTTGAAAGACCAAATGCACAAAGTTTGTCGAGGAGGAGGAAGTGATCAACCATGTCAAAAGCCTTAGAGGGATCTATAAATATCACACCTGTAAACATGTTCTCGAGTGAAGAGATTCATCTTTGGTAAATTCTGAGCAGTGGTTGTTGAGAAGTTTGGTCTCAAACCAGACTGGTGTGGAGATAAGACATGAAAATCATTGACATATTGAGGTAGTCGATAAAAATTAGTTTTTGCTCAGCTGTTAATGATGGAACTCAGGCTGTCGTTGCTGAGATTGAGCGGATCACCGCCGTATGTATCGGGGTAACTCCGGCACATTTCCTAATGGATGGAATTTCACTTGTGGATAAAGATAAACTGAAAAAGTCAGACAAACATGAGAGGCATTGGGCCTGGATTGACCTTCAAAATAGCAATAAATAATAATTAACTAATTGATTAATTAATTGATAATAAAGGAATGCAGTGTCAGATTTAGACTCCACAGGGTTCAGTCTGCTGGACGACTCTTTGAGCTGATCTACATTCTGGGGGCTGAGTTTAATGTTCTAATGTTCTGGTGTCTATTATGGTATGGATCACTGTTCACTGGTAACTGTTCTCCAGCTGTTGCAAAGATTCTCTGAAGAGGTTTTTTGTTGTTCCAGTAGCTCATGTAGTTGAGTTATTGACACACTTTCACTCACTTTGATTGTTTTATTCATCATGGTTGGGGTAAAATTTAAAGTACCTTTGACCCTTAATGAGTCTTTCACTGCCAATAACTCACATTTCTTTACACTCGAGGACGTTCAGAAGCCTTAGAGAACACATGGATTATTATTATTGTTTATTCTAGAGCACGATATCGGATATCTGAGCAGAATCTGTTAAAGAGTGGTGTCACTGGTTCATGATCATTTCTTGTTCTGCTGTTATAATTTCAAAGTGCTTTTTCAAAGTGTGTTAATATGATGTTTAACGGCTGCGTGAGGAGGACGAAGCTGGAAGGAGAAACTGTCTGAAGCTCAGAACATGGACCTCACGCTCCAGCAGGTGAACTAACGAGGAGCTCCAGCCAGGTTTCACTCCAGACCGTTAGCACAGAACGTACAAAGAGCTCTGATAAAAAGTTGACTGAAGCCGTTTGGTAAAGGCAGTTACTAACAGCTTCTACTTACACGCTAATTATCAATGAGCCTCTTCACCTTTTGGAGTAAATCTGATTAATCATGTTCATGTAACAGGTCATTAGATGAACCTTCTGAGAAAACCTCCAGTAAAAATGGGGACAATTGTTCCAATATCGTCAACCTGCAACAGTTTTCTTTCCCCATTCTTTAAACTTTATTAATAACACAGTAATATTACAAAATGCTACCAGTTTATTGAGGTGTTCCCAAAACAAGAGCCACACCTAAAGAATAATAATCATTTTTCTTTCTTCTGCTTCTTTGTTAAATAACATTTAATTGGCTGAATGTGGGCCAAAGACAGAATGCACCTGAAAAGCAAAATCGTTTTATGTATTAAAAATATCAAAATACAAAATAAAAAAATGTGTCTTCAGCCTTTAACGAGCTCTGACTTCCTGATACAGGCCTGAAGCTTTGCCTCTTTGATGCTCTGCTGCACTGCTGCATAAATGTTGTATTTTACTTGATTTTATGGATTCTATGTTCTCTGTTTTAACTTTATCACTATTGTTCAGTGGTTTTATTTTCCCTCTTATGTGATGCATTGTCTTAATTTCTATCCTTATTCTTTTATTTTTACTCTGATGGTAAAGAGGTTTTTAGTCTCCATCTTATTTTACTTTCAATGTCTCTCCTGCTTTTATCTTCATTCTGTGTCTTTTTATGCAACGCATTCACTGCATGTGATTTCTTTGTTGTAAAACACTTTGAGCTGCATTTCTTGTATGAAAGTTGCGATACAAATAAAGTTTATTATTATTATTATTATTATCATTATTATTATTATTGTTGTTGTTGTTGTTATTATTATTATTATTGTTAACTTTTAAAGCTTCATACTTTAAAACTGAACTATTTCAGTCTGAAGTCTGGATATGAGAGGAGTGGATAAAAGGAAAATTAATATGAAAATCTTTGGTCAAAATTTGTGTTGTTGTTTTCTCTTTTTGGTTTTTGGAAACCAGCCAATAATCAATTCCATATCATAAAGATCCTGTGTTGTTAGACCACTCTGTCATTTGGAGATTTTTCTCTCCAAATATCAAATGAAATCCTCGCATGAAAAGCTTGACATTATCTCTGAAGTTGGTTTATTTCTCCTTGATGTCCATCTGTCCGCAGCATTATCAAGACAAAATGTTGAAGTGTCCAGCAGGTGAAAGGAGGCCTGGGCGAACGAACCACAGTAATGACTCTTCTTCTGTGGTGTGTTGCATCATAAACATCAGTGAAAATTATAACCTTGTTAAAGTGAATTATTGAGCCTGTACACTGACCTTTAACATCAGCAGTACACACCTGTACGGTTGTTTTTCAGTGAGCCCTCACCTGCCGAACATTCTCACAATGTCCAATAAAACGCACCCGATAAACGGCATGACGTAAAAAATGCCGTCGCAACCAGGAAGTGACGTCGCTGCCCTCCGTCAGATTGTGTTGATGTTTTGTGGACTGGACGGGCAACAGAACGGGAAGAGGGAGACGCTTTTTGTTTTTGTTCAACTAAACCGTCGAAAAGGAGCCGAGTTGTGGTTTCTGTCGTCCGTTTCGGTTCGTTAAGAGCCTTAGCTCGGTGATTAGAGCCGAACGGCCGGGCCGGAGGGCGAACACACCGAAGCATTTGATCTAGAAAGGGAGGACTCGTCACCCTCTGACCCCCTCCCTGCTTCCCTCACACAGAGACACCACCATGACGATTCTCCCGAAGAAGAAGCCCAGCTCCGGTGTCGGCGTCTCGGACCACGCCGATGACAGCGACCGTCGGAGCGGCTCCGACCCGCACCAGCACCCGCACCCACACGCAGGGCGGACCGGAGCCCGACCGAGGGCTTCACCTCCGCCGTGGTCCTACCAGCCCGCTCCACCCTCCGCAAGGGACGACAGGCGGAGCATCGAGGCGAGCTCCCGGCCGCAGCAGGCCTCTCCGCCGCCCGTCGGCTCCGTGTCTCCGGTAGGGCCGGGCGACGGGCGGGACAGCAGCGGCGGAATGGTGGCCGGGTCCCGCGGGGAGCTCGTCGTGTCGGCCGGCGTCGTCGGCTGTGGCGGAGGCATCGGGAGCTGCTGCTCCGGGCCCGGGCTGAGCAAGAGGCGGCGGCAGGCAGGCACCTGCTCCGGCGGAGTGGTGGCGGCTCTGGCCGGCGGAGGCCAGCCCGGGGTGACAGGACCGGGAGGAGTGGGGTCCAGCCAGGACACGGAGGAAGGAGCCGGGAACAACAGCGAGGACGAGTACGAGAACGCTGCCCGGCTGCAGTCCATGGACCCGGCTACTGTAGAGCAGGTAGGAAGCTAACGTTAGCTAAGATAACATTAGCAGGAATGCTAATGCTACTGTGGCTACACAGGTGGGATAAACAGTGAATGTTGGAGTTTTGGTGGGTTAGCGTTAGCTTGAAGGGGCTTAAACACGTTCACCGGTAACCGGTAACAACCGTCAGCATTACACAAACAGTCAAAACGGGTTTTTAGACAGAGAAGAATGTGAAATATGCGTCAGTTATGTTCAATAATTAACGATTTTTTTTTTAGTTTTATCGAGATAGAATAATGTGAATAAAAGTGAATATCACCATGTTCGTGTTTGGCTGTCAGGTGTGTGGAGATGACACCTTTGTTCATCTCAAACATATTTCAGGTTAAAGGTTTCACCTCGGTCTTATTAAAGTGCTGGTGACCATAGCAACGACACTGATGCTTCAGTTACCTGACAGGTGACACTAACCTGACGACGAGTTGAACTGACCACAGACACACTGTAAACATGGTGGATGATTTAAAAACAGCCACACTCGTTCCTCTGATCAGTGCACATGAGACAGAACGGACATGTAGGTGTCCACATAGAGACAGACACCAGGTGTCCATGACAAGCTGGTTAAAGGCTCTGTGTGTGAGAGTTTGACCATTAATACAAAGCACTGTTCACTGTGTAAAGGCACAGTGGAGTGCTGGTGTCCTCGTGTCCTCTGGTCACGGGTCCAGACCTGCGTGAATGTGAGTCCCTCCCTGTGAGACTGTTGGTCCTGCCCACGTTTAGAGCAGGATTCAGACCAGAGACGTACATGCTTTTAACTACACGTTCACGTAGACAACCAGCTGCGCCATGAGCGGAATTGTTCATGTTCTTGTCCATGTGCTACGCGTGTTACTGGAGGATACCACCAGAGGGCACACCAGAGAACTCAGGCAGTACAGAACTTCCGGATTTGCATGATGTGAACTAAGCATGTCTGGAGGTCACTGTGTTGTTAATTCTGAGATCACCACAGAAGAAGAAGTGACCGCAGCCCCATCATCGATGATGGCGAGGATGTTTCTGTTGTTGTTGTGTGTTGTGGAACTCCACCAGTGTTTGAGTGTCGGCCGCACAGCACACACACACTGAGTCAGTCAGTTCAGCACAGCGGCCTGCCATCACTCCTCCTTCACTTTCTAACAGCAGTCGTCTGCTACCGTCCCCACACTGCCCCTGCTGGTCATGTGTGTACTGAATCTTGCATTACATCGCTTTAATTTCTGAGGACGTGCACAACCAGACAGACACAGGAGACATGAGGTAGCCATCATGTGAATGTGAAGTTAAAAGCAGGTATATCTCCAGCCTGAGAGAGTGACCTCACACACAGCACTGTACCAACCCGAAGACGCTGTGACGCTGTGTGATGCATAAACCAATCAGACTGTGATCACCTGCTGATCCTCTCTGACAGAAACTGACCTGAAAACAGGCCAAAGTCAATATATTTCCTGTCTGAGCTCATCAGCTTCATTGATTGTTGTAAATATCTGCTTATTGTGAATCTGAT
>JAPZEA010000002.1:27996122-28007428 GCA_029783685.1 Heniochus monoceros | reverse complement strand
TGTTCAGTGTGTGTGTTCAGTGTGTGTGTTCAGTGTGTACATTCAGTGTGTATGTTCAGTGTGTGTGTTCAGTGTGTGTGTGTTCAGTGTGTGTACATTCAGTGTGTGTGTTCAGTGTGTACATTCAGTGTGTGTGTGTTCAGTGTGTGTCTTCAGTGTGTACATTCAGTGTGTGTGTTCAGTGTGTGTGTGTGTTCAGTGTGTGTATGTTCAGTGTGTACATTCAGTGTGTGTGTTCAGTGTGTGTGTTCAGTGTGTGTGTGTGTTCAGTGTGTGTGTGTGTGTGTGTGTGTGTGTGTGTGTGTGTGTGTGTGTGTGTGTGTGTGTGTGAGCGTGTGTGAGGTGAGGCACAGGTCAGTGTCGCCCTGTAAACAGTTTCAGTGTTTTTGTATCTAACAGTTTAATCAGACGTTCACAGTGAGCAGCAAAGTGTTTTTGTCAGACGTCTCTCAGACTGATGTTTCTCTCTGTTTCATGACTTTGCTGCTCATTAAATTGTATTTTCGTGAGATATAGTAACGCGTTATTATCCAGAGTCCTTTGATTTATTCATGAGCTAAATGTAGACACGAGCAAAGACAAGAGTTTACAGCCGAGCCAGCAGCTCTGTGAGGCTCTAACGCTGAGTTTAGATCTCCGGCAGCAGTGATGGAGGGTTATCGTTGTGAGGACAGTGTCAGCAGGAAGCTCATTATCTATAAAGTCTTCACCAGAGTCCAAAGTGACGTCTGCAGACGTGTGGACCAACAGTCCAGAACCCAAGAAGGTTCAGTTTACTGAGGGAAACAGGAAGTAGACGCAGTCCAGAGGCTGGTTCAAGCAGGTGTTTGACAGTTCTGCTCAGGAAGTGATGTCATCATCTGTTTCAGGTCTGACGGACTGGGAGGACGATGAGATTCTGGCGTCGGTGCTGGCCGTCTCTCAGCAGGAGTACCTGGACAGCATGAAACACCAGAGCGCCGCCATGCATCGAGAGAGAGAGCCGTCACCCGACAGCAGCTGATAGCCGGCTGACACGCAAAAACACACAAATACAACGATGACCTTTGACCTCCCCGTGCCCCCTCCCACCCTCCAACATCCTGCCCCCCCCACCTCTGCCCCGCAGGAGGAGATCGACCAGGGAAAAAATAAAACATCAAACAAAGAAATGCAAACTTGTTTTTTTCTCCAGACGTTTCCACTCATCCGCTCATCACTCTCCATTCTGTCGTCTCCTCTTCCTTCTCTGTTTCCCTCCCTCCTTTCCTCCCTCTCATTTCCTCATCCACCTTCCAGCCAGTAGTGATCCAGCATCATCGACACCCCCCTTCCAGGCTCTGGTTTCCCCTCTGACGGAGCTCGGTCTTAAAGGTGGAGTCATTCTGCTCAAAGATGGTTGATTTTGGCTTCATTTGAATTCGGCTGATATCTCCTCGCCGTCGCTGGCTGTCTGCTCTGAAACTGGGCAAAGTGGCTCCAACCGAACCACAACACTATTCCAGCCAATCAGTGACAGGCGGCGTTCGAGCTGGTGCACAGGAAGTGGGTGGGGTGCTAACGTGTGGGAGACGCTCACATCAACAGTCTTTCTCCAGAATGACTCGGTGCTCCGCTAACGCTCGCTGAGTGTCAGCTGTCAGTTCATCTTCCTCACGTGTAAACGTCATATTTTGCAGCTTTCGGCTGGCGCTGATGACCTTCATCATCAGTTTACATTTTAATATTTCTGTTTCGGTGTCGACAGATTGGATTGGTTATTCAGGCTGTAGCAGGCTGTTAGCTCTCCGGCTATCAGGGCCATTTCAGTGAGGGACGCTAAACAGTGTCAGTATGCTGTTGGCTAAGTTAGCATGCTCTTTAGCTAGTATGCTATCACCTGAAGTCTTACTATGTTTTAAAGATCGTTCCTTTTAGCACTGCTACCAAGCTGCATTGAAGTTAGCTTAGCTAGCTATAGTATTTTTTCCTGCTCATTCTGACTCTTGTCGTAGCTCCCGCCATTTTGTGAATTTTGTGAAATCTTATCAAAATTAAAAACTGTCTCATGCTAATCAAATTTGGAAAAGGCAACCAGTCTGTATCAGTGTCCTGACGGCTAAGGTAGCATGCTCTTTTGTGAGCAAGCTAACACCTGAAGTCTTAATAATGTTTTAAAGCTATTTCCTTCTAACAATGCTAACAAGCTGTGTTGCTGTTAGCTTTGCTGTCAATAGCAAAATCATTTCCTCCTCATTCTTTCTCATCTTTTAACCATTTAGCAATTTTGTGCGAGGAGTGCTAGTTCCATGCTAATCAGAACTGAAAATGCCAACCACGCTAATGGTACTGTATATGAGTGTCCAAAGTTAGCACGCTCTTCATAGAGTAAGCTATCAGCTGAAGTCTTACTATGCTCTAATGCTAGCTCCTGCTCACATGCTAACCTGCAATGCTCTTAGCTGCAAAGGGCCAACTTGTTTTACCCCATTTTTAACCTCACAGCTCCCACCAGGTGAGGAATGCTAATCAGAACTGAAACTGTCCCATGCTAATCAGAATTGAACAAGACGACCAACCTAAACCTGTATCAGTGTCCTGTAAACTAAGCTAGCAAGCTCTTTAAAGAGCAAGATATCACCTGAAATGTCAAACTACGTCCTGCTAACACCACCAACAGGCCACATTGCTGTTAGCTTAGCTGCTGACGGAAAAATTGTTTAGCCCTAAATGACACTGGCAGCCATTTTGTTTGAGGAAAGCTAATCTGTGGTGGTCTGTGGTGTATAAGCAATGTAATAAGCTATCACTTGAAGCCTTATTATCTACCTTATTAAAGCTGCTTCTTGCAGAATCCAGGTTCCTGACAGCCCTGGCAAGCTTCATTACAGTTAGCTTAGCAGCTAGCAGTGAAATCATGTCCCCCGTCCTCGTCACAGCTCCCAGCGGCAGCCAACACACACTCACTGAAGTCATTACCTGAGAAACAGCCAGCAAAGACTCCACGGTCTCCAGCTTCTCCTCTCTCTTTCTCCTTTATGTCTTCCTCCTCTTCCTCCTCCACCCCCTTCTCTTCCTCAACCACCATCACCTCCATCATCATCGTCATCATCATCGGACTTATTTAGCTGCATGTTTAATTGACCACGACCAATATCATCATAGAGAAAAAGCAACAAATAAAAAAGGAGAGAAAAAAATTGAGAATTGTCATACTTATCCTCTTAATGATTGATTATTGTTGTTATTATTAATATTATAAGTTTGTTTTATTTTATTTTCTTGTTTGGGATGAAAAGATCTTTTTTTTCTTGGAATAAAAAGAGGAAAATGTTTCTGAAAAACACGTTCTGGACATTTATTTCTTCTCTGCTCACAAACACACTGAACATCGTTTCTTTCTCCACGTCATTGTTTCCTCTTTTACTTTTTTGCTTCATTGTTTTTTCTTCCTTCTTTATTTCCTCTGTTTCCTGCCGATTTGACCTCGACCTTCCTTTTCTTACTCTTCACTTTCTTTCTTCCTTCTCTTTTGTCGTCTCTTCCTCATTCATCTCTTCTGCCTCTTTCTGTCAGTTTCATGTCATCCCAGTGTTTGTCTTTCATTTTTCTGCTACATCCTTTCTTCATTCACAGACTCGTCTGTCTTATCTTCCTGTCTTACGGCACTTCTGTCTTCTCATTTTTTCTTATCTTATTTCCTCCTTTTTCTTCTCTCTGCCTTTTTAAACAAACTTCATGAATACAGAGCAAGTGTCAAACAACAGAATGTGTCAAGCACAAAGAATTCATGCAGATACAGTTACAGCAAGAAGCAAAGAGAAAACAGGCTCATGCTTCTTTTTTAATATGTTTTTGGACATTTTACTCTTTTTTGCAGATAATATGTGATGTGCAGCAGACAGGATCACGTCTTAAACCCTCGAGGCCTCCAGGACGTCCAGATTAAATAACAAAAAACACTAAATGTCGTGATCGTTCACACTGTCAGCAGCAGCAGAGGTGAAGTATTTGACTTAAACACTCAACATGAAAGATTATAACATATTGTCTGTTACAGGAATGTGAAGATTCTTATATTTTGTGCTGCTGTGACATCTTAAATTCCTCACATATAGAGAAGACTGACTGTTCAATCTTTGGAGTATAATTTCATAAATCGATATTCATGTTCACTGTTAAAGATGATAGAAGTTCACTTGGATAAGCTACAATATTAAACTGCTGGGTGCACACTGAGTTTAATATACAGTAATAAAGGCTGTTTTACTGCAGGAGGAAATGTGCGTTTCATACTTCAAATACATTGAAATGATAATAACATCAATAATACTTGAGTTAGATTTTGGATACAAGTAATGGACTATTTGTATTTTTAGTCAAAGTAAAAGATCTGAATTCTTCCACTCGTGTTGAACGTGTCGCCTTTAAGATAAGATAAGATAAAACTTTATTGATCCCAAAGTTTCAGGTGTTTGATGGCATCACAGGTGTTAGAAAAGGTGTTATTTAAAAAATTTCAAAGCGTACATTCATTACACTTCGGAGGTTTTAAAAACTATTAAACGGAGGTATCTTCGTCTAATGGGGACTTTCTTGTAAAATCTTCCATCAACGAAAACACATTAACAGGATTTTCTTGTTCTTATTTTGTCTAACAGTGACTCAGACTGTCTTTACGCTTTTATACCAGGAAAACTCTGCCGGCTTCACACAGTCTGACAGGAAGTGAACGCGTCTAAGTGCGCATGCGTGAGGCAGAACGAGAAAGCGAGCGGCACGTCGAGGAACCGTTGATACAGCTCGCGCTTTGTTCAACCGATGTGTGCGTCTGTGTGCGCGTGTGTGTGTGTGTGTGTGTGTGTGTGCGTGTGCGTGTTTTGGGGAAACCGTCCTCCTCTTTCCCGCCATCAGCGCGAGCTGCTCTGAATTCTACGATTTCCCCTCGTGGGATTTGAATATTCATGATTTAACCGCAGGCTGAATGTGGTTGGCGGGACGGTTCAAAACATTAAACACACGCCTCAGCTCTGATTGGACAGCGAGGACGTGTGGGCGTGGTCCAACAGAGATACATGAATACAGAACAAAACAGTAGCGTAAGACACTGGAGCAAGAAAGAGCGGTGGAAACTTCGGCGAAGCGCCTGAAGTTAATATTTTCTGCTTCTTAAAATCGTTTGAAGAGGAGAAAATTACTTTGGTGCTGTTTGTTTTTGCTGAAATTGGATTTGAAAAGCGGGAAAGAGGCGGCAGGAAGAGGCAGCGTCAGTCCGTTAACGTACCGAAGGTTTGAAAGCCACCGAGGAATTAAAGCAGCAACAGGATGGATTTTATCCGCGTTAACTAACTGAAGTCTTCAGAAGATGGCGGAGAAAAGAGCTGTGGAGCTTCATATGGAAGAAGAGGTCCAAGGAAAATACGGTAAGAGCCGCGGGAAAGAGGACTGTGAGGAGTGGGTTCATGTCCGGTCACTTTCTCTATATATAGTCTATAGTCTATAGTCTATAAAAGTCCAACCAACAGTCCAAAGATATTCGGTTTACAGTGACGCAGAACAGGAAGTGTTTACACTGCAGCTGTGAATTCACCTCAGTGGAAATATAACGTCACACTGAAGTCGTCCCGCTCAGATTTCTGTGTTCAGTGTTTCTCTTTGTGTTCCGTCTACTTGCCTTGTTCCTGACCTTTCAACCACGTCTCTCTGACTTCATGAGCAGACGCACCTGATGTGTTTGACCTGTTGCTTTTTACAGTGTCACTGGATGAACCTGTGTGTAGAAAGTGTCCACGGTGACTGATGTGATGTGTTTCTGTCTCGCAGTGAAGGAACCGTTCTGCACTCAGTACAGCTGTGGTTCTCTGCTCGGCAGCGGTGCTTTCGGTTCAGTGTTTTCAGGCCAGAGGCTCTCCGATGGACTGCAGGTGAGACTACAATCCTTCAGTCATACCTGTCTGTCTCCACTCACCTGTCCCTGTTCTTTATATTCATGTCCGTATGTTGGATCCGTTTTATTTTGACCCTGTGAAGCAGTTGACAGTTAATTTGCCACCGACCTCGTATTCAGTGATCAGATCAACTTTAATGGAGGAAATGATGCTCCAGTAATATTCTGACTTCTACTTACCACGTCCTTTCTGTCCATCCAGGTCGCCATTAAGCAGATTTCCAGTGACAGAGTTCAGCAGTGGGCCAGACTGGTGAGTTACTTTCATGACTGTTTAATTATTTAGTCTGTAACATGTCAGAAAATAGTTTCCCAGAGACCAAAGTGACTTCTGCAAATGTTTGGCCTGACCTACAAATATATTCGGTTTACTGTGAAAAAAACTGGATAAATGCAGTAGCCAGTAGCTGTTTGAGCTCCCTGTTAGTTTAACCACGTTTAGACTGAGCGCAGGTCAGCTCTGCCCTGTGCTGGACTGACAGGTGTATTACAGCCGTGGGTGGGGGCCGGCCCCTGTTCCCCACAGAAACCTGTGATGTCGCGGTTCAGTAAATGATGCTGCAGGATTTCCCCTCAGTGAACAAACTTGTTTCTTATTCTTGAGAACTTTAAGTGGGAGTCCCCCCCCACCACAGAAAAGCCACCTGGAACACACCTGCGGACGATGACTCAGGGCAAAAAATACAAAAACACACTGAGAGGAGCCAAAGTGGAGTTTCTGTTTGACTCACTGACAAATGAGAAAACACCTGTTACCTGTAACCTGATGACTCTGAAAGCCTGAGCGCCACAGTGACTGTTCTTATTGTTTAATAGATGCTTTAACTGGATGGAGTTATGAACAATGTTTGTATTGATCACAGCAGACATATTAGGATTGTTGACTAAACAGCTTTCATTAATAACTTTAATTTGCAGTTAGTTTGTATCTTATTTTCTTGTTATCAGTTCTGTCGCTGATCAGTCATTAGATTATTAATCTGTTTCTAACCCGCCTCCCCCTCAGCCCGGCGAGGTCAGCCCTGTCCCCATGGAGGTCGCTCTGCTGCAGCGCCTGTCGGAGGTCGGGGGTCACGAGGGGGTCGTCCGCATGCTGGACTGGTTCGAGGTGGAGGGGCGGGGCTTCCTGCTGGTGCTGGAGCGGCCGCCGCAGTGTCAGGATCTCTTCGACTTCATCACTGAGGCCGGAGCTCTGTCCGAACGCCTCGCGCTCAGGTTCGACCGTCTGAACACGTGGTCTCTGTGAGTGTCGGACTCTGTCGGTGGACTCTGGTGTTGAACTTCTCTGCACGCTTTGTGTCCACCAGGTTCTTCCGGCAGATCGTGGAGGCGCTGCGGTTCGCCCACGCTCACGGCGTCGTGCACAGAGACATCAAAGACGAGAACATCGTGGTCGACACGACGACGCTCGACGTCAAGATCGTTGACTTTGGATCAGGAGCTCCACTCAAAGAGACGCCGTACAGCGAGTTCGAAGGTACAGATGACGTTAAATCTGCTGCTGGGTCTGCTGTCAGGTCCTGTCAGTGTTTCTGCTGTGTTTCCTGAAAATGGTTGTGCCAATAAAGCTGTTTGAATTTGAAAAGAATGAGACAGAGACACGCTGCAGCCTCACAGCTGTGTGAATATCCTGTCCTCTGGTGTCTCCTCAGGGACTCGAGTCTACAGTCCTCCTGAGTGGATCCTGTCTCGGTCCTACGAGGCCGTCTCCCTCACCGTCTGGTCTCTGGGTGTGTTGCTCTTCGACATGGTCTGCGGTGACATCCCGTTCGAGTGTGACCAGGAGATCGTCAAGGCCACGCCCATTTTCACCAGACGGGTCTCTACAGGTGAGCAGAGGCCCCGCCCACCGCCGTGCTCCTGTGAGATCTGATTGGTTCTGTCATGCTAAACCACAACCCGCCCTCACTTCTTCTCTCCCCTTTTCTTCCCAGAATGCCAGTCTCTGATTTGCTGGTGTCTGTCCTACCGCCCCGAGGAGCGACCGACGCTGGAGGAGATCCTGTCTCACCCCTGGATGGAGGGAGGAGAGACGGGGGAGAAGGTGGAAGGAGGAGACCTGCAGGAGGACCACAGCTCTCTGCCCAGCCAGTCCCTGTAGCCGATCACATGTGTGGACCCACAGTAAGTGGACCAGGTCCTCCGACTGCAGGACTCTGCTCAGCCAGGAGGGCGGCACCAACCTCACCTCACACTGGATTGTCAAGGATCAGATCGCTGGTGTTTTCATGCTTTGGCTCGTTACGTTCCAGCGGAGGACGGAGATCAGGTCCTCACTGTGCTCATTGAAGAGTTAACGAGCTAAAACCTGAAGAAAAGTCCGGACGGGTCGTCACACTGAAGCTCGTTTAATGTTCCTTTCTCCTCACGCTGCACTCAGCTGTTCTTTGTTTATTATTTAACTCTTCTGGTGAACGAAGTCTTTTGGCAGCCATGTCTAATTTGGGCTGAATGACTTCCTGTTTGGTTATTTATTGAACTGAGTATTTATTTGGGTTTGAAGATTAGTTTGTTTCTTTTGTAGAGAGCAGGTCTGTTTTTAGCTCCAGCTCCGTCACAGAAGTCTGGTTCTTTCGTTCTGTCCTCGTTGTCATTTTCTAGAAACCAGCTGGTTTGTGGCTGTAAAGAAAATGGAGAAAGTTTTCGGCTGCTTGTGAAGGAGAATGAAGCAGACCGTTCATCACCTGTGGAGCTTCAGCTTCAGGTGAACATCACCTCCAGCTGAGTTCAGGTTCAGACAAAAAACAGACGAGGGATCAGCCGGACGTTCAGGACAGCTCAGCTCCAGCCGTGAGATCACATGATGTTCTGTTAGTTTTCACAGAACGTCCTCACAGTTGAGATGCTGCATCTGGAGAGTTTTTCTTTAAAAATGACACAAACAAAGACGGATAGTTGAGAAAATCCTCACCTGCTTCCTTTACTCGACCAACTTCTCGTGTTTCACAGGCAATTTCCTAAAATGTCAAATATGATAAGCAGGCTGTAATCAGCTGAGCACATTCTCCATTTTCCTTTCACGCAGAACCAAAGGACAGAACTCGAGGGACGAGGAAATGTCCTCAGGATTAACTGTTACACACCAGGACGTTGCTGTGACATTTCCAGGAAATGGTTTGGAAATGAAGAAAATGTAAAATTTCATGTAATGTCCAGTAAAACTAGAACACAGCAGAAGCTGCAGAAGTCACACAGTCAGATCTCAGGTCAGTTTTTAGTTTAGTTTATCTAAGACATGAGAAAACAGGAAGAGTGAGTTTGACGGTAAAGTCAGAATCTTTAATGTTTGAACAAAGATATTTATTTTTATCAGAAGTGTAACAGATCTGAATCTGCTTCAGATGAAAACCAGTGGATCTGGTTTGTGGTGCTTCGCGTCCTGTTGATGTTTGGATGTGATGTCACTGTAAATACTTGTGTATTCTTCTGCTTCTATAAAGTGACTCGTTCGTCACTTGTTTCTGTTTATTTACATTAAATAAGAAGTTATGGATCGAGGGAAAAGAGATCCAATGTTTGAATTAAAGGTTTCATCACTTCATCCTGTTGTGTTCTGACTCTGATTACCCACAATTCATCGTGTTCAAAAGACGACCAACAAAACAATCCAGACGTGTGACAAACTTAAAGTAGCTTCACATTAAATGAACAAAAACATCCAAACTGAAGGAAACAGACAGTGAAGTTTGTCTCATTAGGCCTCACATAACTGCTGCCCACTGACCTTAGAGTATATTGATTGATTGATTGATTGATTGATTGATTGATTGGTTGAATCCATCTCCACATCACCAGTTTAAGAAATAAAAGAACTCACATCAGAGGTCAAAGACAGTAAAATAGCAAGTTTCATTAAAGTTCTGTTACCCACGTCCATAAAATCCTGACCCTCACACCCAAAACCACAACTTAAAATAAACAGTCAAAAAGAATAATATGAAGAAAAAAACAGTCAATGTGGCCCAAAACTGGAAACTGTCTGTTAGTGAGATAAAGCCAACTCCACTCACTGATGAAGAAAGTCTCAATTTACTGTTTACAAGATCAAGAAGGAACTTTCATGCTGTTTTCACATCAGTGTCAAAATTATTGGTGTTAAACATAAAAATTCTGAATAAAATATCTGCAAGATGATGCAAACCTGTAAAATATCAACAGTCACTGCTGGTTCAGTGATGGTTTCACTGCAAGCGGACATGATAAACCACATCACGTTACATTACGTTATGTCACATTATATTACATTGTGTCACGTTACATTACATTACGTTATGTCATATTACATTACATTATGTCACGTTACATTACATTGTGTCACGTTACATTACATTATGTCACGTTACATTACATTATGTCACGTTACATTACATTATGTCATGTTACATTACATTATGTCACATTACATTAAGTCACGTTATGTTACATTATGTCACGTTACGTTACGTTATGTCACGTTACGTTACGTTATGTCACATTACATTACATTATGTCACGCTACATTACATTATGTCACGTTATGTTACATTATGTCACATTACATTACATTATGTCATGTTACATTACGTTACGTTCATGTGGCAGATGCTTTTGTTCTAAACTACTTACATGAAGTGCATTCAAGGTATGCAGGGGCGGTTTGCATTTGGATCAGGCTAGTTGACATGCACATGGATTGCAGGTGGCTGCGGTGCAGGTGTGATGGCTGTTTGACTTGGCGGTTGAGGAGCTGTTGTTTGAAATCATGGTGGCGGTGCCTGGATTTGAGATGGCTGTGCCTGGAGTCGTGGTGCTGCACGACGAGTCGACACTCCTGCCACGGGCCGCGTCTGAGGCTGCTCCACAGCGACCACCAGGGCCTGAATCCTGGCTCCGTCCCTCCCCTGTTCGGCGTTCAGTTCAGCTAGCTGCAGCCGTGCCAATCTCTGTCCAACCAACATGAGAACACCGACAGCCAGCCGCAGCTCATGCTTTCATCAGTGAAGTTGTTGTTGACTTCCTCGATGAACGCCACAGATTTCACCAACGGAAGCTGATGTCGAATGGTGGAGATGGAGGGAGTTACGACGCTGTCCCACAGCTCTCCAAAGGAGTCCTGGCTCAGCGACAGGCTGTCGAATCCTTGCTCTTCCATCATTAATTTCCCTCCTTTCGCCGCTGAGAGAAAATGAGGAAGAGCCAAGATTGCAAGAGCGCTTGTATGTCCCGCTACTGCTGTTCGAGATCGATGCGTCACTTGTTTGTGTCCAGGAGAGAAGCTAGCACAGCCGAAAAAGTCAAAATATTTTGGGGTTAAATCGGAGCACGTTGCTGTCAGGGATTCCCTCTTTAGGCCATTATAGCCGTCCAGTAGTTCTCTTATGCCACTTTTTCATGCAGTGTCTGATCTGCTTTTCATGGTCTG
>JAPZEA010000002.1:27649435-27660996 GCA_029783685.1 Heniochus monoceros | reverse complement strand
CACACACGCACACACACTCACACACACATTCACACACACACACACACACACACACACACACACACACACACACACCATCCTGCTGCCACAAACACCCACTACAGCACTAAACGTGGATTCATCCGCCGCTGAAAGTAGTCCCCAACAAACGCTCCACTTCCTCCTGTTTGTCTGATAAAAACTACATCGAGCAGCTGTTTGAGGAAACTACTGAAGTTTTTAAAGATGCAACTAAATATTTGTGGGGAGTTTTTAAAGATTTACAGAATAACTCCAGACAGATCCCTGAGACTCAGTTTTAGGTTTGGTGTCAGACTTAGGATCAGCTTCAGTTTAAATGCATCATGTTAGTGAGTATAACAGCACAGGTGTGTGGACAGAGTGTCTCTGCAGGTGTCTCTGACATTGTTTCACTCACCTGTTAGTTTGTCTCTTCTTCATCGTCTCCTTCCTCTGTTTCCTGCCTTTCATCCTTTCATTATCTTTTTATCCATCTCACTGCTACCTTCTGTCCTCCCCTCCGTCCCTCATCCTGACTTATTTCCATCTCTTATTTATCTTCTGTTTTTTCATTTGACCCTCTCCTCTCTCCTCCTCCTCTCTCCCTTCTTATTTCTCTCTCCATTCTTTAGACAACTCACTGTCTCCTGTCTGCTAGTTTCTTTCTTCCTCATTCATTCCTTTTCTCATTTGCCCTCTTTTTCCTTACTTTATTTTGTCTCCATTCCCATTTTCCCATTTTTGTCTCATTTGTCTTGTTTTGCTGCCCATCCATCATTTCTTCTTCCCTCCGCTCCTTCTTCCTCCTCTGCAACTCCTTCTGCCTTCCTCTCATCCCATTCCTCCCTCTATCCAGTTTTTTCTATAGATTCCATCCTTCCACATTCTCTTTTTCTGTGCTTCCTCTCTCCTTCTCCTTCCATTTTCTAAATGTGTGTCTCCTTTCTTTGGACAAATCAAATCTCTTTTCTCCTCCGTTCTCCTGTCAGTCCTGCTTCTGTCTTCATCTCCGGTCAACTTTCTCTTCTTTCTCCATTTTTTAAATTCCAGTTTTCCTTTCCTTTCCCTTCCTTTGCTTTCCTTTCCTTTCCTTTCCTCCTGGTTTGTCTCTCACTCTCTGTCTCTTTTCTGTTTGTGTGTTTTCTGACAGGACGACCATACATGGACATGGTGTAAGGACGGCCTGACGCCTCCTCCTCGCTCTCCAACACAAAGCCGCTGTCTCTCGACCACCAACACTACCGCTAATGCCCCACCGACTTCAGCGAGAGAGAGAGAGCGAGAGAGAGAGACAGTAAAACACAGAGACAGATAAAAGAAAATTAGACAGCGCAAAACAGCAAGCAAAAGCAAAACGAGAAAGAGAAGAAGAGGAAGAGGGAGGCTGCACATCCATAATCTCCACAGCGGAGAAACACTTAGAGGGAGGGAGGAAACACAGGCGATTCTGTCTATCTTGCAACTTCAGGAACCATCATCACAATTTAATAAGAATTTGAAAGGCTGCGGCGCTGCAACAAATCAGTCTTCAGAGGGAGAGAGGGCGGGCGAGAGAGCTCGAGACAGACTGAGAGAGAGAGAGAGAGAGGAGGCTGCTGCGAGGTGGAGGCCAGACACCACAGTTTTAACGCTTTCCTATCTGGATTTATATCTTTTGGCTTTTTGTTGCAAGTCCCAGCGGCAATAAACCTGTGACGGCAATATCAGAGAATAACTTTATTATTATTTTACACACATTTCGCTGTGCTCAGACTGCTGAGATTTCAAGAAATTATGTTTTTCTATCAAGAGAGTCTGTGTTCTGAAGTGGAGGACTGACATTGGCTCGTAGGCTGAAGTTTGTCATCTGCAGTCGGACGAAAACAACCAAAACAGGAACTATTCCAGCTGATTCCTGAGGGTTTCCGGGTTTTTAAAGTGTGGCTTTACCCTGAGGGCCGCCTTGCAGGCCTGGAGGAGCTCTGCTGTTATTTTAAAGGGCAACAGGACGGCTCCGTCCCACCAGAAGGACATCAGAAACTCGTCAGAATAGAAGACGAGCCACATACCTGTCAGATGCATCACCTTTCCTCCTCCTTTACAGCGTATTTTTCATGGCTTGACACCTAACTGCCATCTGGCCCCTCCCTCCACCCCTCCTCCCCCTTCCTTCCCCCTCAACATGTCCGACCACCTCCTCACTCGCTGCCAGTCTGGGCGGGAAAAGAAGTTAGCAAGGATTTAGTTCAGGCGCTTATCCCAAATTCATTAGCTCCACCCTGCTCCGAGGACAGAACTTGACTCTCTATCGTTGAGACGAGCTGATGCAAGATGGCGGCCGGCGTGGCGACGTGGCTGCCGTTTGCGCGGGCTGCGGCGGTGGGTTGGCTGCCGTTGGCCAAGAAGACGATGCCCAAACCTCCCGTGGACAACTCGTCCAGATCAGATGAGATCCTGTACGTCAACGTCAGCGGGGTCAGGTTTCAGGTGAGTGCTGCCGTCGACTGAGCATGATCCAAAAGAGTGGTAGCAAAGTGGGGAAGATGTTTCACCTTCCTTCCAAGCCCAGCACACCTGGAAATAATGTCATTATTGGGCGATTTAGAGTTACTTACTTCTAAGATACGTGAGGACGGAAAAAAGATCTGACGAGGTCAAAATTCCAGCGACGTTATAAAGAACAACTTTATTGTCAGACCAAAGCATTTCAGCCTGTGGCCTTCATGGAGTTTTGACTTCTTCATACTGGATGACTCCTCACCTCACAGATTCAGTACCAGTGTTTGGTGCCAGTGCAGGAAGTAGTTTTATGTAGAGAGGTGAAAGGTCAGTGTGAAGGGTTCTGCAGTGTTGTCCCATGTTGGCCTTCCTGTCAATACTTGTCCAATTATGCAAAACCATGTCTTAATGTTCAGTGACAATTTTTCTTAAAATATTTTCACATGGCAGCTACAGTATGGTTAAGGTTAGCGATCCCAGACAGCTGGGATTGGGAATGAACTATGAGTTGCAGATTTGTTTAGTATGAATATAAATCCAAATATTCCTGAACCTTCACCTAGACAACGTCTAGATAATGTGCTGGATAATTCTGTAAAACCCCAAACTTACTGATCCACGTTCAGCAGAATAAACTCTTTTCACACACAAAGTCAGACGAGCTCCAGCTGCAGGTGACTTCTGACAAATCAGGGACGTCACTGATCAACCGTGTTCACACAGTTTGTACTTAAACGGTGTGAAACTGTCCCACCCGACAGGTTCATCACTTCCTTCTTTTGTTTGAGGTTGTGTGTTGATATGAAGCGTCTCCTGTCCCTTCAGGCGGAGACAGATGTCCCAGTCTATGGCTTAATGTGTCTCCTGTTCAGACACAGTGTTGGTGCAGTACGGCTTGGACGAGGCACACTCCAACATTTTCTGCTGAGTTTCATTTAGAACCAGCAGCTTTCTGCCTTTAAAATTGTCTCACACAGGGTTGAAGGCACGTCTAAGGACGTCGTTTCTTTGGCTGAAATGTAATTCTTTGACTTTACGTTAACCTCCTTCTGTCCCTCTTTCATGTCAAGAACACTTCTTTCATGTTGTGTTTCTGGAACTGCATCACCAGCATCTCCACACACATACTGTACTGCAGTCCTGAAGGATCTGTTAACGGCATTCAATTATAATTTCATTACCGATAAACTGAATAAACACAGCGGCCTTTTGTTAATTGGGTTAATTAAACTGGATGCATGTCTGTTCAGCTGCAGCTGTTCAGAGCAACAATTGAAAAGCAAATTGCTCAAATGAGTTTCATCCTCAGGTTTAATGCAAAGGGACTTCAAGCCAATCACTTCCAGTATTTTGTCTTCTATCAAAGACACTGAAGTGGTTTTGTGTCCACTGTGCCATCATTGTTAAGGTCAAACTAATTTTCTCCACCTCTGCTGCAGTCTGCTTATTTAGCACCTTAATCTCATCATCTGTTTGTCTTCTACATTTTTCAACAAGTATTCGTACAGTAATGGTACAAGGTTCTGCAAAGACACGCTGTTAGATAGTCAGATGTGATGTTTTTCTTCATGTTAAACCCCATATGTGCAAAAGCAGATGCACGATTACGCATAGATTAGATGTTCAGTAAATACTGACCTTCTGTCTGGACAGGAGGTTCTCTTCACAGATCTTACGTCTTGTTCTGTGGAGGTTTGATGAGCACCAGGTTCTTTCCTTCAGTTTGGCTCTAAATGCTACGCTACCCATGAGTAACAGGTGCTTCAGTGGCCATTCCAGCCAGAGCCAGGACATCAAAGGTTTTACTGCATCACCTTCAGATCGCTTTGCTGCTACAATCTGCAAAATATTTCCATAATCCATCGATTCACATTTCTGAATTTATCCAACAAAGATCAACCTCGATCTTCAGCCTCCGTTAGAGGCAGAATCTGGAGCTTTCTGATTGGATGTTTCATGCAGCAGTGCTCTTTGGGACTCCTAAAGTTATCGTGGACATGTTCAAATCATACATCAGAAAAAGTTAATACCTTTTTTAATGAAGCAGAAAATGTCAGAAGTCCAGTAAAAGTCCAAGTGAGTCAAAACTTCCAGAACTAGAGCTTCATGTTGCCCCTAATGTGCTCTGGCTCTGCTCCGACCTCCAAGGCTGAGGGCTGTGAACACTGTACTTCTAATCAGCGCATTGATGTGCATTTGGGCTGAAATAATAACAAAATGGCTCCACAACAAAAATAGATTTTGGTCCCTTTCAGGAATTAAGCAGCACCAAAGCACTTTCTGCTGCGGTGGCAGAACAAGAAGAAAGTTCTTGTCAAGCCTTTGACTTTGTCCTCATTTATAAAAACAAAATTCAGCAGCTTGAAGCTCTGGTGATATATATAGAAATACAAACATACAGTAATGCTGGCTTTCAATACGGAATAACATCTAAGCATGAAATCGGTCCTGCTTCACTTTTACCATCAGTGAAGGTTCAATGCTCTCATCTTACTCAGTAACTCTTTCCAATGGGTGTTTTTAACATAGAGTGGAGAGCTGAGCGCCGTCTGTTCTCTGTTAAAGTGTTTAAAGTCTGTATGATATGTGCTGATGACCACAAGGAACGCCGCTGACTGTTACAGGTTCTGCAATTTTACGAACATTAAACCAAAATCCAAATGAATTTTTGCAAACAAATGATGTGTCAAAAGAAAGAAGGTTGTGTGGATGCTTTGCAGTGGACATGAAGTTTTGGTGCTGACTAATGATGTCGCTCTAATCTGATGGTCTGTGTCTTTATGAGCGAGCATTGAGAAGAATAGCATGGAGCTAACGGTAACGTAGTGGGATTCAGTGCTAGCTGGCTTGGCTAACTAGCTTCTACTTTCAGACCGGAAAACAAACGTAACAGCACAGTGTTGAATGTTGTGGCTCGAACACTGTGACACTTTCTGAAAAGGAAAAGACATCGTAAGTCAACGCGTCATCATACGAACTTCTTCAGTCGGCAGCAGCGTCGACCCTCAGCTGTCAGTCAGCTGAAATACTGAAAATCTGATAAAAAAAACTGTGGAATTATTATAGTTAATATTCCTTTCAGGTCACCTTTAAATGTCACAGTATGTCTTGACAGTGATGGATGAAGTACTCATATATTTTAGGCTACTGAAGTAACAGTATCGATAGTGTAGAAATACTCCGTTACAAGTAGACTTACGTCTAAAATTTTACTCAAGTAAAAGTACAAAAGGCTTATGATTTATTATACTTAAAATACCAAGAATAAGAATACTAGTTTTACAGAATGGTCTATTCCCACAATGAAACACGGTATGTTGTTTGATTAGGATTATTTATGCATTAAGATAAACACAGCAGTGATCCAACCATCACTTGGTGATGTGGTGATAATGTTAATGCAGTTACAGTCTGCTGGGTGTCTTCACCTATAATAACACATCAGAATGTATTTCTTTCTTTCTAATTTCCTTTTGTATTAATAATCAGAATCTGCACAGTTAGAGTAGATAAAGCTGTAGTGCAGTAATAAGGACAGTATTTGTTAGCAGTGGAGTATTAAGTTACATAAAATGGAAATACTGTCATGTAAAGTACCTGGAAATGGTGCTTGAGAACAGTACTTGAGTAAATCTACTTCATTACTTTCCACCACTGCCTCTTCAATCTGTGAAATCTCATCTAACAGAAAAGCCTCATTCTGAAATTTGTGACTAAAACGACTGCCTGCTGAATGTTGGTTGGCACTTTGTTGACTTGTTCATGTGCGATCAGCCGAACTGCCCTGAAGTCACAGCGTAATATGATTAAAGCAGATTCTCCAGGTAGACCTCAGCACCGTGAACACCTGCAGGAGAACCAGTAATGGATGTTTTTATTCGTTCCTCTTCCGTCTCTCCAGACATGGAAGAACACTTTGGATCGTTACCCAGACACGCTGCTGGGCTCCTCGGAGAAGGAGTTTTTCTACAACGAGGACACGCAGGAATACTTCTTCGACCGAGACCCCGAAATGTTCCGGCACATTCTGAACTTTTACCGCACCGGGAAACTCCACTACCCGCGACACGAGTGCATCCAGGCCTTCGACGAAGAGCTGGCCTTCTACGGCATCGTGCCCGAGATCATCGGAGACTGCTGCATGGAGGTAAACCTGCACGTCCTGTTGTCGGGAACAAATTCTGCTCTTACATTTTCAAACTTGGTTGTTTGAATGTCTGAAAGTCAAAGATAATCACTTGCATGTTCCCGGTTGAGTCTTGACAGAACTCGAGGAAACTCTCGGCTCTGTTTCGGTGTTCTAAAAGTCGTGATGATTGGCTGAGAGTCGGCTGGCCTCGCTGATGTGTCATGTGACAGCACTGTAGCAAGTTATGAGACACTGTGATGGAGATATGGAGCTAAAATAACAGGTTTATTTAGTTTTGAGCTTTAATGACAAAGTGCATTTAACTCTACCACTGAATATAAACAATGTGCAGCTTAATGTGCCTTTAAAAATGTTCTTTGTGATATAAAAAAACTTTGTAAGTGTTTTTTATGCATTTACAGAAGAGTGCAGAAGATATATATAGATATATATAAGCCGTAGCATTGGGTGTCTCTGTGCTTTGGGTTACCAATCAAAATGCCTCTGTAGCATTCAGTGTCAAAAAATGTCACGTATCAAAAGATTAAATCAGAATATGTCTGACTTTGGACAATTTGACAGTTTGACATATTTTGACAAATGATAAAAAGGTTAAAACGTGTTTATTTTCCAAAAACTGAAAGTGCCTCCTCACCTGCGAGATATTCAGAGAAAAGCCAGCAGGTCGTGAAAAGCTTCCCGCAGACAGATGGTGACTTCAGGTGATACACACTCAGAGGTGTTACAGCACAGGTGCTGCTGCTGAAGGGTTTCTCTGCTGAGCCTCGCAGCTGTAACAGCTCTTATGTAAGACCCGCCCTTTTGAGGCCTGCGACGAATCGCCTGCGAGCGTGACCGAGCTGTGCCGTCTCTTTCAAACTAACTCAAGAATCAGAAAAGAACTTTTGATTATATCTGTGTTGCTTCAGTGATGTTATGAGATGAAGGCGAGGCACCAGCATGTGTTTGCTGTTGTGTCCACTTCTTACTCAGTCAGTCATCAGGCCGAGGCGGGGACTCAGGTGGACTCAGGCGGACTCAGGCGGACTCAGGCTTGAGAACTAAAAAGGGCAACAGCGTGTAGGAAGTCCTGCTGCAGCCTGAGTACCACTGTGATACTGGAGGGAGGGCACTTCATCACCCTTTATCCACCATAGGGGGGTCCAAGAGGCCAATTTGCTGTGTTTTAGTTTTTTTTTTTTCATGCACTGGGGCAACAGCCACATGTGTAATCACCTGTAACACCAAGATCAAAAATATCATCATGGCTGCCAGAGCTTGGAGACTTTTGACCTGAAAAGAAACAGAAGAAGAGTTTCATCACAGACTTTGTGCACATTGTTTCACAAAGGAATCTCGTTTCAGATCCAGTGTGCTCAGTATCAAAAACTCTACAGTATCTGGTATCGTTACAGAAACTCAGGCAGAAGCACTGATATCATTTATTTTTCAAATAACAGCCAACCCTGATAAATCCTCATTGAGAGCAGCTTCCTCCAGGCGTTAGCGCGGCCGCAGCTGCCTCAGATTAAACGCCCGCCTTGCTTCGTTCGCCGGTTCCGTCAGATTTCTGGCAGCGAGACGACTTTTCCTGTGAAACAGCTGCAGGCACGTGTTGTACATGGACGTACTTCAGCTGGCCCGGGACGCTTTGTCTCTCAGATAAAGAGCTTTCTGTTAGTAAAGGAGGACAGCAGCTTCCAGATTTATCAACCTCTGTTGTGTTAATACAGATTACAGCGTTTAGAATATCGGCATCATTCCTCGTGTTCTTACTGTATGCGGATGCTGAGATTTACTGCTGGTTGACTGTGATGTTGGTTGTTCTGCTGCTGCATTCATTAAGTCTCTTTGGAGAAGAGCGTCATCAGCTAAATGACTAAAGTGTCAAAACATGGATGTGTGTGAGGGGGATTACTAACCAGCGCTGCTCTCAGACTCCATTATAAGACTCCAGCTCATTAAGGCGTCAGTGATGAGCCCTCTGAAACACCAGCAGCTCAGATGCAATCTGATTTGGCTCTTCATTGCTTCTGATTTTGGCAAGCGTCGCTCCCCATGTTTCTGCTTTGACAAGTCATAAACAAGTTCCCGGCTCGCTCTCTGAACAACAAATCACCTTCAGAGCTTCTTTATATCTCCATTTGTCATATTAGCCTTGTCTTCAGAGGCTTTTATATCTTTGTTTTCATAACCGAAGCGTCCAGTGACTCATTAATGGCTAATTTTCTTTATTTTCTCACATTTGTTCACAAAATGTTGATTCAACTACGAGAGATTCTAATTTCTGGATTTCTTTTTTTTTTTTACCTGCTAAATACTTCCCCTCGAGAAACAGTCTCTGTGCTTTTTATTTTTATTCTTGTATTAATTTCACACATTCTGCTGTTTTTCTGCTGCTTCTCATCATCTTCTCTCTCTGTAACTTTCAGCATTTGTCTTGACATTTCGGATTTGAGGTGAAATGTTTGAAGAAGAAATTTAACTACCTTCTAGACCTCCTTGTTAGTCTCTGTGGGGGTCTATGGCTGCTCTTAAATTTATTGCTATAGTTAGCTTGATGTCGTGTAACAGCTAACAGGAGAAGCGGCTAACATTTGTGAAGCTAATGTCAAAACATTATTTCAAATGAAGCAGCACAAAGTGACTTATTGGTTTTTTGGTGCAGACGCAGCTCTGTTCTCTGGTGGGCTTCTCACTTCCTCCAGGGGGGGTTTAGAGTTTAGAGTTTCGTGTTCACTGTTAGCTTAGCTGTTAGCTGCTGGCTGTGGGTAAAAGTTTGTCCCAATCTTAGCTCACTGTCTTGCTAGTAGCTAACAGGAACAGCAGCTAACCTTAGTGAACTAGAAAAACTGGTAAACCAACAGTTAACAGGGCACAAAGCTAATATAATATTAGCCAGCGATCAGCTCATAGCACACAAAGCTAACAATATATAATCATAATATGGTGATGCTGAAGCAGGTCTTCACAACATAAGTAAGAGCAGCTAAGAGGACAAACTGTTAGCAGCAGCCTTCTGGGTAATAACCTCGAGTATGTAATATGACTAAAAATACATCATCTAGACTCTCCATTTATCTGCTATGACAACAAGGCTAGCCGTCTTACTATGACGTGTGAAGATGTCCATGCTGGAAGAAGCTGTTGTGACGAGGCTAGCGAGCTACATATATCATTAAGCTAACATTCTGTATCCATGCAGTGCAGAGCAGGACGACCTGCAGCCATCCAGGCTGTTTAGCATTCATGTGTTATTCTAGGAGTAGTTAGCTTTGTAATCACATTAAAAATAGCCCCAAATAGCTCTATTTATTGTGCTACACATTTTTTGACGAGCTGAATGAGAGTTGTTATTATTATTTCTGTAGTTGTGTCACAAAGTCCTGATATCATATGATAGAAAGCTGAAGTCAGCGTCTTGTCTCCAGCTGCTCAGAAGGTTCAGTTATGCTAAGTTACCAGATATTCTGGACTGGCTCACAAGACGTGATGCTAACATGACGTTAGCAAGGCTAGCAGCAAGCTTGTTAAATTAAATATGTTCAACCCTCTTTATCCTTTGTTAATTTGATGCGTCTGAGCATTTGAAGCAGCAGTTTGGCCTCTGATGGGCTGAATAGTTTAAAACGATGCTTATTTGCAGGGTTGGAGTCCCACTTTATACTGGTGTTTTGTCGATGTTTGAGATTCCACCAGTTCCCCCAGTAGTCTAACTTTCAGCTGCCAGATTTAAGAGTTCGTGTTGGTCAAACAGACATCTGGACTGTCCTCTGCGTTTCTTTCCTCTGAGCGTTTCCTGTCTGTGACTTTCTGTTGAGCGCTGTGTGTTTTTAGTTGCACTAACTCGATCAGAATGATAAATAAGTTGGCTAAACGTGTCTCCTCCATCCCTTCCTGCCGCTAAAGGAATACAGAGACAGGAAAAAGGAGAACCAGGAGCGTCTGGCAGAGGACACGGAGGCCAACGAGGCGATGGACGCCCCCCTCCCTCCACACAGCACCTCCAGGGAGCGGCTGTGGCGAGCCTTCGAGAACCCCCACACCTCCACCATGGCGCTGGTCTTCTACTACGTCACCGGCTTCTTCATCGCCGTCTCCGTCATCGCCAACGTGGTGGAGACCGTCCCCTGCCGGCCTCCCAAAGGCAGCGTCAAAGACCTTCCCTGCGGGGAGAAATACCAGCTGGCCTTCTTCTGCATGGACACGGCCTGCGTGCTCATCTTCACCTTCGAGTACCTGATGCGTCTGTTCGCGGCGCCCAGCCGCTGCAAGTTCATGCGCTCGGTGATGTCGGTGATCGACGTGGTGGCCATCATGCCCTACTACATCGGCCTGGTGATGCCCGAGAACGAGGACGTGAGCGGCGCCTTCGTCACCCTCCGGGTTTTCCGCGTCTTCCGGATCTTCAAGTTCTCGCGTCACTCGCAGGGTTTGAGGATTTTGGGCTACACGCTGAAGAGCTGCGCCTCTGAGCTCGGCTTCCTGCTCTTCTCCCTCACCATGGCCATAATCATCTTCGCCACCGTCATGTTCTACGCCGAGAAGGGCACCAAGGGCTCCACCTTAACATCCATCCCGGCCTCCTTCTGGTACACCATCGTCACGATGACAACGCTCGGGTGAGTTAACATCAGTTTAATGTTGTGTGTTCGCTGACTGCTGTGATATCTGACATTAAGCAGATCTTATTTTGCTACTGATGACTGCACTGCTGTTAATATCATTGCCATGGCAACACAAACGTGTGTTCCTCGCAGGTTCTGGGCTGTAATCGTCGTGTTCTGTGTTGGGACACGGATGTGTCATTATTATTGGTTATGAAGAAGAGTTTTACAGTCTGTTTCCACCATGAAACGAGATGAAGTGTGAAAAACCCAAACTGTGTGTGTGTGTGTGTGTGTGTGTGTGTGTGTGTGTGTGTGTGTGTGTGTGTGTGTGTGTGTGTGTGTGT
>JAPZEA010000002.1:27572690-27583621 GCA_029783685.1 Heniochus monoceros | reverse complement strand
GAGTGGCCCTGGCAGGTGAGCCTCCACGTCCGGGGAACAGGTCACGTGTGTGGAGCGTCGGTGCTGAGTAACCGCTGGCTGCTGACCGCCGCTCACTGCGTCCAGGACAACGGACCCAACAAGTACGAGCTCCTCTGAGTGTGACGTGTGAACACGAGCTGATCAGAGATCAGATTTATGTCCTTCTCATAATAACGAGTCTGTAATCATCACAGATTACAGTTCAGTCCAGTGAACGAGTGCAGATGCAGCTCTGGAGTCCAGTCAGTCCAGTCTAACTGGCTTACAGCTAACATACAGTTGCTACACTGGTTTATGGGATGGATGAACACAAGCGGTCCAGCAGTCAAATTTACCTGCAAGGTGAAGATTCACCTTTAATGGCGAACACACCTGGAGGGACTCGTTTGGCTGCTGGTCGTCAGTTTTAGGCTGATTAATCCTCGTCGGCAGGAATCAGCGTCTCACTGCAGTTACAGTTTGGTCTGAGCTCAGAGTTCCTCCTGCAGACGTGACCTCTGACCTCCCGAGTGTGTGTCGATGCAGGTACTCTCAGGCGGACCAATGGGAGGCCTTGCTGGGTCTGCACGTGCAGAGTCAGACCAACGAGTGGACGGTGAGGAGGAACGTGAGGCGGATCATCGCTCACCCCGACTACAACCCCCTCACCTACGACAACGACATCGCCCTGATGGAGCTGGACGCCAACGTCACCCTCAACCAGAACATCTGGCCCATCTGTCTGCCCTCCCCCACCTACGACTTCCCAGCAGGCCGAGAGGCGTGGATCACCGGCTGGGGCGCCACCAGAGAGGGAGGTGAGTCGACGCAGGATGAAGCTCCTGCACAGGAAGTGATGTGCTGCATTGTCAGCCCCATGCAGTAAAAGTACAGCAGTACTGTCAGCCCCATGCAGTAAAAGTACAGCAGTACTGTCAGCCCCATGCAGTAAAAGTACAGCAGTACTGTCAGCTTCATGCAGTAAAAGTACAGCAGTATTGTCACATACAGGCGACCTGGCCCCGTTGGAGCATCGTCTTGAAGCTTTGTCCATGAACACATTGTGTGTGTGTGTGTGTGTGTGTGTGTGTGTGTGTGTGTGTGTGTGTGTGTGTGTGTGACAGGCCTCGCTGCGACCGTCCTGCAGAAGGCGGAGGTTCGGATCATCAACAGCACGGTGTGTAAGAATCTGATGAATGACGACGTCACTGACAGGATGCTGTGCGCCGGCGTCCTCAGAGGAGGCGTGGACGCCTGCCAGGTGAGACTCAGAGCACCACCTTCACCTGTGTGTCTGTGCGTGTGTCTCTGTGTGTGTGTCTGTGCGTGTGTCTCTGTGTGTGTGTCTGTTCTCACTCTCCTCTCTGTCTCTCAGGGCGACTCCGGCGGCCCGCTGTCCGTCACCGGCCCCGGTGGGCGGGCCTTCCTGGCGGGCGTGGTGAGCTGGGGCGACGGCTGCGCTCGCAGGAACAAACCCGGCGTTTACACCCGAGTCACTCGTTTCCGCCGCTGGATTAAGGAGAGCAGCGGCGTGTAGCGGTAGCGGAGGTGATCGATCGCTGCCACCGTTTTTATTTTCCCACCAAAGCGTCCTCGTTAATATTCACAGCAGAACCTGAGAGTCCACTTCCTGTTTATACTGTCTGTCAGTCAAAGAGCAACAAAACAGATTTCCTTCTTTTTCTCGATGATCAGAACTGAGAGATTCACATCGTTCATTAACATTCCCAACAAAAACGAGGTAAAAATGACAGAACGTGAGAGATGATGAAGGTCTGATCTTTAGATTTAAAAACGATGAAGAGCCTCAGCTGCTGAATACTCAGGAAATACACAGAAATACACAGAGTATCACTGCCAGCCAGTGTGACACTTGATGTGTTTCCTCTTGAATGTAACAAAGTACATTTACTCAAGTAGTGTACTTAAAGACAGATTTCAGGTACTTCATTTGAGAATTTCCATTCTATGAAACTTTATACTTGTAGTCACCAACATCTCAGAGGTGAACGTTGTACTTTTTACTCCACTACGTTTGTCTGACAGCTTCAGTTACTCGTTACTTTTCAGATGAGTTTTTCAGCCACTTCCTGTCCGGTGGTAAAGTCGCAGCAGCAACACTGACAGGAGCGTCTTACTCCAACATGAGTACTTTTACTTACTTTAAGTACATTTTGCTGATTATATTTACGTACTTTTACGTCAGTGGGTTTTTGAATTCAGGACTTTGACTTGTTGTAGTGTATTTTTACAGTGTGTATTAGTACTTTTACTGCCTACTTCTTCAGCTGGAAGCTTAGCTCTTTTGTAAATAATGACCATCAGAATATTCTCAGGGCTGAAAGGAAAGGTCTTGAATATTCTGAGAGTAGTTTCTGTGGACGGAGGGACAGACAGCTGCAGCTCGTCCTCTGCGGCGTGAACGAGTTAAACCGGATCCACAGGTGAAGTCGAGACAGACGGCGCACCTGGTTTAGCTCCACGCTAACGTGTTAGCCGGCATTGAAAGGTTTCCAGTGCACCTGTAATCGTGACTAACACTCACATGAAATCAGGATTGGCTGGTGTGTTGCCATGGCAACAGACAGCACTTTTTACTCAAACTTATTCCAACCAGGAAATAAAACCGTTCAGTCGTATCAGAGATCAGTAATATTACATACTGTGTGTACTTTACCCATAATTCATTTAACGAAAATATGTCAAATATGAATGTATTTCTTAGTTAACGTATTTATTTTACTGTGAAAAGATTTTTTACTGTTTATCGTCAAAGTTGTAGATTTGGATGATTTCTCATTAATTGGCGTCTTCCCATCATAAATAATAATTATGATTCATTTCTGTATCAGCCTGTAACACAAAGGAAGATGACTTGTGTTTGAGGCGTCTCAGTCGTGGACGAACTTCAGCCGACCGGAGGACGGGTCCTCCGGGTCGCTGCGGCCGGCCGGAGGACGGGTCCTTCGGGTCCTCCGGGTCGCTGCGGCCGGCCGGAGGACGGGTCCTCCGGGTCGCTGCGGCCGGCCGGAGGACGGGTCCTTCGGGTCCTTCGGGTCGCTGCGGCCGACCGGAGGACGGGTCCTTCGGGTCCTTCGGGTCGCTGCGGCCGGCCGGAGGACGGGTCCTTCGGGTCCTTCGGGTCGCTGCGGCCGACCTTCAGAGAGCTGAAACGCGTCCAGTGAAACGGATGAATGTGGAGCGGACGGTCCAATCCACTTGGATCCGTTTCAACCTGAAGGAAGTCAGATGACACTCGTTTCGGTTTTCCTCTGATCTGTATCTGAAACTCTCTCTTTGTCTCTGTTACATTTCCTGCTTTGGTTTTGTGCTCTTTGTTTCCTGCTGAATGTATTTATTTGTACAGTGTTTCCTGATTCATGTGACGGTTTTTGGTTTTCGGAGTTTATCGTAGCTGCGGTGTACTACTGCCAAATCTCATGCAATAAAAAATCCTAAACAAAATCTGAACTCTGACACCAAGTCTGTCTTCTTTCTTCTTGGATTAACTGAAGTGAAGTGAAACGACGCCGCTGGAGGAAACTGAACAGACGTGAAGCTTTGACTCAGACTGCAGTCGAACCTCCTCTGAGCTCACTGGTTGTAGTTTTTTTTAAGGTGGGACCTGAAGTGACAGATTCCTGTTTGACAGGTGTTTATTTTTAGGCTTTTTGTGATTAGAATAGTGAATTTATTCAGTATAATATTTCTATTTCGACTTGGACGTAACTGCTGAAGTGCAGATGTTCCTCCTGGTGTTTGTGTCAGAGTCCAAAGAGCTTCAGCTGCTCTGCACCTGTTTGTGGCTGCCAATCAGATGTGTGATGCAGCTAACAGACACCTGTATGTAGCTAAATGTGGACTGAGGGGACTGGTTATACTGGGACACACAGGCCGAGTGGACAGGTTATACTGGGACACCAGGCCGAGTGGACAGGTTATAATGGGACACCAGGCCGAGTGGACAGGTTATACTGGGACACCAGGCCGAGTGGACAGGTTATACTGGGACACACAGGCCGAGTGGACAGGTTATACTGGGACACACAGGCCGAGTGGACTGGTTATACTGGGACACACAGGCCGAGTGGACAGGTTATACTGGGACACACAGAGTTTTCCACAGGTCATCGATCTGCCACGACCTCTTTGTGGAAGATGAGTCAATATTTCAGTCCGTGTGAAGAAAAGCGTTTACAGGAAGATGACTGTCAGGCTCTGCGTTGTGAGGTCAGCCTTCGTCCTAACCCTGACAGGAAATATATGTTTCCTGTTCCACTCAGAGACGCAGCAGCTCGCAGCAGATGCAAACTTTGCTCCGAAGATGAAGAACATCTTTCCGAAATTTGCTCTCAAACACCTCAGCACCTACATCTCAATCTTTGTGATTTTTGTTTACAATGTTGTGCTTGACAGGGATTTGGAGTGCAGCTGTAAACAACAAGATTGTCACTGCATGGTCTACATGATTCTGCCTTTTTTTATTGTATTCATCTTACAACTCTGGATTGACAAGTCTTTCCAGAGAGCACTCAAATACAAATGCACGTTTTTCTGGGTTTTGCCGTACGACCTCCTGAAGGCAGCTTTGGTCGGCCTGCTGTGGGTTTCGTTCGTGTACATCGATGGTGACTGGTACGTCTGCTGTCGCAACGATGGCTCTGACAAACAGGCAAAGTTAGCCTGCAAACAGAAGACAACCCTCACGCCGGAGGAACAAGCGATCGTCGCCAAACTGAAAAACAAGTCTTTGGTGAGTTTTTCTTTGAACGCATCACGAGCATCAGATCAGTTCGACGCCGTCTCTGAGCGCAGAGCTGACCTGAGGCTGAGGCCGTGGTTGGAAGACGTTTATCTGTTAAGTATCTGAAATAAAAAAAGAGAAGGTTGCTTTCTGAAGATGACCTGATTATTAAAGTCATCGTCTTGAGAGAATGAAAACTGTTATTGAGAGAAGATTGATTCAGTGAGACGAGGATCGCAGCAGTGTGTGTGAAGGATTCGTTGGGTAGATTATATGTGGCCGCTGATTTGTGATGAAGACAGAACAACACGTCTTTTTCAACTCTTTTTCAGGTCATCGGCCTCTCTCTGCTCTTGGCTGTAGTCTTTGTGGCTGCCTCAGTGTCGGCACTCATGAAATGTTGTAAGAGCTCAGGATGTTGGAAAAGAGAACTTCTGTATTTCAAACTGATTTTGGAGGAGGAGGAAAACGTGCTGACGGAGATTTTGAGAACAGCAGCAAAAGAGAAGTTGAGCAAAGGAATCAAGGACAAATTAGGTGGAGCGGAGTGGAAGGACTGTTTTGATGTCGCTGGAGGACTGATTAAGGTTGAAGCTCGACCTGAACTTCCTGAAGACCAGGTAAAAATCAACACCTGTTGGCTCCATGTTGAGCTTCATGTGTCGTCGTCGTCACTTTGCTCCAGACTGAAAGAGAAACTTGAAAATTGGATTTTTGTTGATCAGATCAGTGTATTAAAGATTCTAGAATAGTGTTTCAAAGATTCTGTTAGATTCTGAATTGGCTGTTAAGAGAAATAGAAAAGTCGGAATTAGAGAATTGGCCTCAACTTGCGTCCGATTGGTTGACGGGCCACATCTCGCCCTTCATCACGTCTGCTTTCACATCCTGTTTACTGACAGTGAGCTTCTGTACAAGGGTTACGCTGTGTGTTCTGTTTTTTTCAAACTAAATGCACTTTGTGATTTTCATCCTGGTTTTGGGCGCATTCATCAGGCCACAGGTACAGACCAGACGGCCGGAAGAACAACAGGACGAGCAGCTGGAGCAGCAGGACAGGTCTGACAGTTCATCTCTTTCATTAAAATCACATTTATTCCATGGTGGGCAGAGACAGAAAAACAGCAGATAAGCAGGAAGAAGGGTTGAATAATGTCACAGCAGCAGCAACTGTAAACATTTCTCTCTTTTCATTTTTTCTTTCTGAATATGGAAAATTCACTGATGGTGTAACTGCTGGTGCACCATCACCACATCTCATACACCCACTTACACCAGGATCTGGACAAGTTAATTCATGCTAACAAAGCCCAGTCAGCGTTAGCCTTGTCCACGTCCTTATCATCAATGAGGTGATACACAGCACTGTCTCATATCACACCACCATCAGGTATTTATATTACTGCTGCCAAGGGTACTTGTACACCATTGTGAGGCTTCACAAACGCGCAGCATAAAGCCTGAATGACTTCATTCATATGTAGAAATCACTTGTGTGGATGCTTGTGGGTAAGAAGGTCAGCTGTTAAACCTTTTCTCTGCGCTGCTGCTGTGAGGAAAAGCAAATGATGTGAAAGCTGCGTATGTCTGAAGATGGTGGAGATTGCTTGTCGGACTACAACCTTCCTCTCTGCTGCTGATACATGTGTGTTAGTGTGTGTGTGTGTGTGTGTGTGTGTGTGTGTGTGTGTGTGTGTTGGACGGATGGCTGCAACCAAGTGCGCACTGAGGTGCTGAAATTAAGTGTGAATGTTTGATGGACTGCCAGGTTGGGGGTGAAATACACACACACACACAAAAATGCACACAATGACATGCACTCTAACACGTATACACACACACTCACACTCTCTCTCTCACACACATACAGTTCGGGGTTGTCTTAAGCTAAACTGACAGGGGTTGTCTGTGATGGTGCTTTGCATCTCTGCATCCAGCTGTCACACATGCAGGCACACACACACGCACACACACTGAAGGTGAAGGTGGATGATGGCCGTGACAGTGTTGTCGGCCTGTGGTTCCGCCTGGCATCGTCTCTCCTTTACTTCTGTCTTCCTCTGTCTCCATGTTGCAACTAACATACCCCTTGACAGCTGTGTGTGTGTGTGTGTGTGTGTGTGTGTGTGTGTGTGTGTGTGTCAGATCTCCTCATTAGCTTAAGTTCCTGACATAGATAACGCCTGACGAATAGCATCAGTTGGCAAGCTGTGTACACACATGGAAACATGCACACACACACATTGTGCAATCAATTCCACTTTATGGCTCGTGGCCATTATAGGTCAGTGGACCACTGATAGCATGAGTAGCATGAATACACACACGCAAACACACAAACACACACATGTAGGGGTGTAACAGGACATCATTCACTGGAACAAAGCAGAATGTGCTTTCCTGTAATTAACCATCAGGCTTCCCTTTCTCTTGGTCTGTCACTCTTTCATTTTCAATTCCTAAACCATCTGACGGAATTATTCTGTTAGGCAAGTCAAACAGGCAGCAGCTCAACATGTGAATGAATGAGATGGCACAAAAAGCAGAACGTAATGTTAAAAATAGGAATTTCCAAAAGAAACTGAAAATACTTAATAATTCCTAAAAATGGCGAAATTCTAGGAAGATTTCAACTGCAGGGTAGTTACTCATTAACACAGAAGTGTGTATGCAGTGAGTGTATGCATCAGCGTTTATTTGTATGTGGTCGAAGATTCGGTCACACAGACCCCAGGAAACACCTGGCCCGAGCCGACAGCACCCACACGCTCCAAACAGCCATTTAAAACCACCATCGTTCTGGGTTCCCACTTCCTTTTTCACCCAAAATCTCAGCCCTGCATGTACAGTACACAGACCCGTGCAATACACTGTCGACTTTGAAAGACAGACACACAAAACCTACTCAGCTACTACGGCTTCCTTTGGATGATGAGTCATTGTGTTTGTGCCTTTCCAGAAGACAAAACAAAGTGGACAGAGAGAATAAAAACAGGAGGGTGTCACGGAGAAGGAGACAGAGGGACAACTGGAGGAACAGATCAGAGTTAAGTAAAACTCAGAGATGTGGAAAAAGGGAGAAAATTTCCAGAAGATCGTCTTCAGGCTCAAGTCTGAGAATATCAGCTGAGGTGTGTGAAGTTATCTGTGACAATAAGCGTGTTTCCTCCACCTGTTTTCATTTAAAAAACCTTAAGTGCAAATGTTGGGAATTTGAAAAAAAGTTTTTGCGCTTGGCTGTGCAATGAAGGTGACTTAGCAAATAAATCATGCCGTAGGACAAGCATGTAACTTAAATATCACACAAGCCTCTGCCACACTGGAGAGACAAAAAATGGCAATTAATTAAATGCCATGGTTTCATGTGTATTCATTACATCCCCTTTTTGCACACATAAATCTTAATATTGGCATAACAGAGTCACAAATGGAAAACACATTAATTTGGATTTTCTTTTTTCTTATTTTCTGGGAATTCAGTTAAAATATGTGCTACATTTAGATGGAACATTGACTATTGAGTAGTTGATGTAATTCATCTTTTTTTCAGATGGTATTATCTTTCAAATTTAGAAAGAACAACCGGATATCATATTGTATGATGTTAAAAAAAATGCCAGGACACAATAAACAATGGATGGACACTAAAACAATAACAACACAGTGGTCAGTCTTAGGGACTGGGCAGTCAGAAAAGAAGCAGAGGAGAGCTTCAAAAGATGTCTTACAAAAAAGGATCCAAAAACACATTTATACGCAAAGTATACTGAGCTATCAGTTGTGTAATTTTCATTCAGGGTTCAGAAGTGTCCTTGGGCAAGACACTGAACCCCCAGTAGTGCTATTCTACCGTGCTGGCCACCACGTGACTCTCCCTGTTAAGATCACTTCCCCTCTCTCCGTCCTATCATCTGCATCTCTGAAATGAGCTTGAAACCATAAACACCCTCTAAAAAAATATACTGTGGACATCAGAAAACACAGAAAAACTCAGCAAGCCGGCTACATTTCTGGAGCCAAAACACTCAACCTGAGAAGTCTGACATGTTTGAATTTCAGTTAAAATTGTTGACTTCACTACCATGCTAAGCAAACACAGTCAACGTTTACCGGTATTAGGCCGGTGGTAATTTCCCGCTCTGGATTGAGGCCTGCAGCAGGAAGCAGATGTGAACAAACTGCATATAATCCCAATCATCTGGGACAGGAGTTCATTGTGTGTTTAGTGCGTGCTTTGTAGTGTAGTGCATGTATTAATCACTTCACTGCTCAGATATTCACAGCTCGGATGGGGGGTCAAACCGGTGACCTTGTGTTCACAAGCCTGATTATCTCACTCTCACTCAAATCTGGACATTTTTGTGTGTCTTTACTGACATTCTAATAATTTAATACACCACTGGTCCCAAAAGATATTTTTCTTCTGTCTAACTCAAAAACGGTTTAGCATGGTGGATGTGGCTAACAGGTTTGTATGTGTGTGTGTGTACGTTAATGTGTGTATGTGTGTGTGTGTGTTTCCATGTCTATGAGGACATTTTGGCTGTTAGCACTGTTAAAGGAGGAAAACGTCTGCTCTGTGACATCCAGACTGTGAGTCTGACAGCTTGAGGACGATGTCCCTGAGGTCAACAACACAACACACAAACAACCAGATAAACAAACCCACGCTAACCCACGCTAACTGTTTTAGCGAAACCAAATCAAACTCCCACAAAACGTCTTTTATACGCACGTGAGTGTGTGTGTGTGTGTGTGTGTGTGTGTGAGTGAGTGTGTGTGTGTGTGTGTGAGTGTGTGAGTGAGTGTGTGAGTGAGTGTGTGTGTGTGTGTGTGAGTGTGTGAGTGAGTGTGTGTGTGTGTGAGTGTGTGAGTGAGTGTGTGTGTGTGTTTGTGTATGTGTGTGTGTGTGTGTGTGTGTATGTGTGTGTGTGTGTGTGTGTGTGTGTGTGTGTGTGTGTGTGCTGTAAATCTGTGTACAAACACAACTACAGCAGGTCCACCAGGTCAAAGTTGGATCAAACTAGTCACAGTTTGGTTAAACTGATGGTTTTGATCATGAGGACCAAACTCACCACTAACAGACCTTTTTATCATTAAAGCTAATTCTGCTACGCTAACGCCGCCGGTGTGTTAGTCTTCTCTGAAACATGTTTCAGTCTCCACAGCTGCATGTTTATCATGTGCTTCTTATAATTTACTCCTACCGAGAGATGAATTAACTCTCCTGTGTGACGATATCTCACTCATTCTCTGACATTTGTCTTTGCCTTGTTTTATTGATAGATGTGATTTTAAACAGGAAGACGAGTAGCAACTAAAATCACTGAGATGAGTAACACAACAAGTTTATGTTTTCATCCTCCAGAGGAGATATCACAGTCTGTTTCACATGGTTTTATAATCATCACTGTTAGCTTCTCCAACAGGCTAACGTCACTGTTAGCGTCTCCAACAGGCTAACGTCACTGTTAGCCTCTCCAAAATGCTAATATCACTGTTAGCCTCTCCAACATGCTACGTCACTGTTAGCTTCTCCAACAGGCTAACGTCACTTAGCTTCTCCAACAGGCTACGTCACTGTTAGCCTCTCCAACAGGCTAACGTCACTGTTAGCTTCTCCAACAGGCTAACGTCACTGTTAGCTTCTCCAACAGGCTAACATCACTGTTAGCTTCTCCAACAGGCTAATGTGACTGTTAGCTTCTCCAACAGGCTAACGTCACTGTTAGCCTCTCCAACAGGCTAATGTGACTGTTAGCTTCACTAATAGGCTAACAATGTTAGTTCTAACAACGGGCTGACTTTAGCTTCTCCACCAGGCTACAGTCAATATTAGCTTTTCCAAGAGGCTTTATGGAACAAGCAGGTTGTATTTTTAAGCTAATTTATCAGCTAACACAACAGAAATAATGTTTAAACTGTTTATTTACCTGACAGCCAACATGACGTTAATGCTACGGAAAGTGTCGAGCAGAGACGTGACGGTTTTCAGATCTGGGCTAATGAATGAACAGCTGATGATAAAACGCTAACACCCACATTTTATTTGAATGAATTGTGAAAATAATAATAATAATAATAGTAGTAATAGTAATAAATGCACTCGCTCTAACAGCATGAATGGTTCCTGCTCTCTGCACAGCAGCGATGTGCTGGTTCAGGAAGTATTTCTTCTCTGCACACA
>JAPZEA010000002.1:27187597-27200435 GCA_029783685.1 Heniochus monoceros | reverse complement strand
TGTGAAATGAAAACAAACCAAGTTGTTTGTAAAATGCCAATGAACCTGAAAGAAGAAGAATCAAAGCCAGTCGCCTCGGCCATCCACGAGAGAACAACTGAAAGGTCTTCAGGAGGGGAAAGAGCTGCTTCTTCTTCTTGTCTCCGAGCAGAAACAACTGATCAGTCACATGAGTTAATGTGCGTTATGTCAGAACTTATTCAGAAAAGGTGTTTCCATCTACGATCTCCCAAAAAAACTTTTTTTTTTCTTTTGCCTTTTTCATCAAATGCACAAACAAATAACAACATCTGCAGGCAATGAGATCTGAGCCCATCTCGGGAGAGACAGCCATGTTTCTGTCACAGCTGTCAACTTCTGTCAGGCAAAGACCAAAATCACAGAGCATAAAGGGGCCTTTGCTGGAGACAAACCTCGTATAATACAATTTGTTTACTTGGAAAGTAGCTCAATGCTAGTTCAGACTGTGCAAGTACCCTGGTTTTCAGAGTTTGAGAGAATCTACAACCACTGTTAGCAGTCCATTATCTGTGATTGACCTGCTGGCTGCTGTACTGATCTGCTGCCTTCTACAGAGAGAAAGATAGAAAGAGACACAGAGAAAGAGACAGAGAATATAAAACAAGGGTTTTTCTTTTTACAAGAGTCCTTTAGAGGGTTTCACCAACCCCTCTCATCTCCTTCAGACACACACATTCCTCTACTCTTGTCTGTGTGTGCGCAGGTGTGGCCAAGTCCATGTGTTTACTTCCTACCAGTGTGTGTGTGTGTGTGTGTGTGTGTGTGTGTGTGTGTGTGTGTGTGTTAATGAGAAATGGGAGGGTAGAAACTCCTGGCTGCTTGATTGCTCAGATAGTCTTCAACATCAGAGCTGGAAGGAGTCGTCTGGAGTCTGCAGGCTTCACACAGAAACTCTCCAGAAGACAACAAGGCCTCAGGAGGGACCTGCCCTCTTCATCTCCACATCTCCACTCATCATCACAACAAGGCGTGGTACAGTCCAATTCTGTCTTTTTGGAAACTTTGCAAACCATTTTGTACCTTAAATTTGCAGATAAAAGGGGAACTCCACCGATTTTACACTTTAAAGTCTGTTTACAGGGAGTAGTACTGTGTATGTGAAGACAGTTTTAAAGCCTTTTGATGCTCCAGAGGGAGCTGCATGACGTCTCATAAATGTCCTCAAGTGACATCAGTCAGAGTCACTTTGGGTAAGTTTGTGGAGTTAGAAAGATGTGAGTTTACTCGAGCTCTGCAGCTCCTCATCTCTGCTGCAGGCCAGAAGCTCCAGGCTGCATTAACCGCTGCTTGTATAAAACACCTGAATGTCCAACCAAACTGTCAGTTCTTGTTGCATTGTGGGTAATGTAGGCTCCAGGGTTTGAATAAGACGAAGAAAATGTGCAATAAAAGAGCGGATATCTCTGATTCAGCTGCACTGATTTGGATGCTTTTCTTTTTAAACTGTCCATTGTGAGTCCTTCAGTGTTACAGGAGCGTAGTGAATGAGTGGAGTCCTCTTTCACTTTAACTTAACTTTAATTCTAAACAAATCTAAGCATGTACTAACTGAGACATTCATACTCTCTGAACTGCATGTTGTAAGTAATGAGATGAATTTCTAAGGAGCTGCTGTGGTTTTAGTATCCATCTCTCAAAGTTGTTTGAGTAACATTTCGACCCAGCCGCCCTCCTCCTCCTCCTCCTCCTCCTGTGTTTCTGTTATGTAACATCTGAAAACATAATCAGATTAACCCCAAAGTAAATCTGAACTCTGTCCAGATATCAAACAATTTCCCTCTGCTTTTCACTCCAGACCATGAGCACTCACGGGCACAACCACTCATTAGACTACTTCAACGGCACACCGTGGTTCATCTACGAGTGCACCATCGAGCTGGATACGGACTATCGGCGCATCGCCCTCTTCCTGCTCTACCTCTTCATCTTCATGGTGGGCCTGCTGGAGAACTTGCTGGTCGTCTGGGTCAACTGGCGTCGATGCCACTCGGCCAGCGGGGTCCTCTTCTGCATCATCAACGTGAGCCTGTCGGACCTGATGGTGATCGTGATCCTGCCTTTCTTCATGATGGAGGTGACCATGGACAAGGTTTGGCTGTGGGGCCGCTTCCTCTGCAAGGTCACCAACCTCATCTATGTGGTCAACTTCTACAGCAGCTCCTTCTTCCTGGCCTTCATGACCGTGGAGCGCTATCTGTCCCTGACCAGACCCTTGTTTCCAGCCTTCTTCCCCGCGGTGGGTCGGCGCCGCTGGGTGCTCTGCGGAGGCCTGTGGGCGCTCTCCTTGTTCCTGGCTCTGATGGAGAACGTCCACGTGGATCTTCTAGAGTGGGACGAGCCAGGCTGTTACATGCTGCCCGAGTACAGCTACACCGAATGGTTAGTCTCTGTGGCGTTCCTTTGCCTGCTCTTCCAGTTCCTGGGCCCTGCTGCCGTCATCATCACCTGCAACGTGCTGATCGCTCGTGCAGTTAAAACAGCCCCGGACGTGCAGAGCCGGCGGGACGTGTGGCTGGTGCACGTGTACTCCCTGGTGTTCGTCATGTGCTGGCTGCCCTACCACCTGGTCTTGTTCCTGATGATCATAGATGACCTTGAGCCCTTCCTCTTCAGCTGCAACACGGTGGAAGTCCTCTACTTCTCATTCAGCGTGGTGCAGAGCTTGTCTCTTTTCCACTGCGTCGCCAACCCCATCCTCTACAACTTCCTCAGCAAGAGCTTCCGCAACAACCTGATCAACACTGTGGTGAACTACATACCCAGAGAGCGAACGGAGGAGCTGGTGGGAGCAGGGACCCAGCCCAACGCTCCCAACGGAGGCGGCAGAGAGCCGGGGAAACAACGCAGGCTAAGCAACGCCAGCACCAGCCAGTCTGATGTCGGCTCATAAGAAAGAAACTGAGATGAGAAAAGAGTTTGCTTCAGGAGCGAGACAAAGTGAAGAAAGATCTGACAGAACTGAATCCAGGCTTGGTGCTTCAGAACACCAGAGGCACAGATTGTACAACGTATCATCTCACAGACTCATTGTGCTGATTGTTACGTAGCAGATGGGCTCTCCAACACCTTCCTATAATAATCCGCTTCCTGTTTTTTTTATCATGTATCTGATCAGAGTTTGAAACAGAGGAAGGCAAGAAATGTTTGATGTTTTTTTTCTCAAAGCAGCTCAGCTCCCACAGGAACTCATGGCAACCTCTAAAATCTCACGGCACAGCACCAAACCAGGAATGTGTGTAAACAACTCTGTCCAGCGCCAGATAAGAGCGACCCTCATAACCACAAACATCTCGCAAATATGAAAATGTAACTGAACAGATGAGTGCTTTCTTTCATCACAGATAGTTCACATTACTCGATGCTTATTTATCTGTTTCTGGATGCTGCTGTAAACGTGGTCACCTGTTAACATGCAATAAAACTCCATCAAATACTGCTTGTATCCATTTAAGCTGAGTTGAATTTTGTACTCAGAGCAATGAAAAGGCTTTGCGACGTGCATGTTTGGAAGCTTAATGTGTTTATTTCACTGAGACACTTTGCTGCTCTTGCACTTCAACTATCTCCTCACAGTTACTGTTGATCTTCATCACAGTTACCCCCATTTCTGCCTCCAACTGGAATGTGTCACGTTCAACAGTTTAAACGATAAGAGGGCAGAAAAAGGAAAAGGGGGTGTAAGTCCACAGATGGCACAATAACAGGAAGAGACGGGGCTTTAAAAGGGCAAAGGTCACAAGCCCCTGGAAGCAGGAGGTTCACAATACTACACACAATTCTGCAAGTTCATCACTGAAATTCTGATGATGGATGAATTTTGTGGCGCGGGACGCTTTTAAAGGTCACACGAAACAGATAAGAAAAGTCATTCAGGGGTAGTAACAGTCTTCCTAGAGGCATTTATTATTTATTCTTTTCAAAAACAATATTTAAAAAAGGCCAACATTCATAGATAGCTTTTAGAAACAGATAATGAAATGTATAAAGGCATAAAAATAATAAATAGTTGCACTGTCATCATAAATATGAGGTAAGACACAAATATTACACTGAAATGTGATGGGCACTTAAATATCATGTTTTTTACAGCGCGACATGCTCCAAGTGAACACAGCATGTGACTAAACAGCAAATCCTTCATGAAGACGCCTCTAGAGCATCAAAAACACGTCTCAGCGAATAGAAATCACTCTGATATGTGGCTGCTCATGTTTGTGGAGTGAAAAATGAAACTTTAACAGACACATAAAAAACCGTGTGTGTCAAAATACTGACTGCAAATATAGGAAAATAATTTCTATGCTACAATGAGGTGCTACTTTAATTACAGTGTAATTATCAATCACTGACATAAAAACCTATCCTGATATTGAAGTTATAAAGATACAGACTTGTTCAGAAGCAGAACGCTGTGACGTCCCTTCTGTCACTGACACACAACAGGATACACACTGCCACCAAGTGGCTTCTTTTCATCTTAGTTCAGAGAGATAAACCTGCACATGTCGACTCCGTGAACGGCATCTGACAGGTAATATGTCCACTACATTCTAAAGTCTAAGTCTATTACAGAGCTGGCACGATTAATCGATTAGTTGACTGACAGAAAAGAAATCCATAATTTTGATCACTGATTTCTTTTTAAGTCATTGATCAAACAAACAATGCCAACAGTCTCTTGTTCCAGCTTCTCAAATGTGAGGACTTGCTGCTTTTTTCTGTTTTATATCATTTTAAACTGAATATCTTTGGGTTTTGGACTGTTGGTGGAACAAAATTTGAAGATGTCACCTTAGAGGGACGTGCATTTTTTTTATTTTTTGACATAAACAAATAATCGATTAATCAAAACAATAAAAAAAATAATCAATAATGAAAATAATCATTGTTGCAGCCCTAATCTATTATATGCAGTATGTGGTCCACGACAACCAGACACAAGTGTCAGAGGGAGGGAGAAGGGACGGGGAGAGAGACGATCAGGCGTCCACGGTGGGCAGCGGCTCTTTCGAGTGATCGTTGTACATGAAGGTCTGCTCGATGTTGAAGTCCGGGGGCAGGTGGTCCTTGTGGAGCTCCATGTGTGACGACACCAGCTTCAGCGTGGAGAAGTAAAGGCCGCAGACGGTGCAGCGGTACATGAGGGCGCCGGCGTGCGTCTTCAGGTGGCAGATCATGGTGGAGCGGCCCCTGAAGAAGCGCAGGCAGACTTTGCACTGGTAGGGCTTCTCCCCGGTGTGGATGCGGAGGTGATAGGTGAACTCCCCCGAGTGGGCGAAGCGTTTGCCGCAGTAGCGACAGCGGTACCATTTCCCGCGGACGCCTGCCGCTCCGCCGCCCCCGTCCTGGCCTGAGCTCCCGTTGGTCAGGGACAGGCTGTGTACGGACCCTTGAAAAAACTTCTCTGGTATGCTGAAGCCCACCCCCAGCCCCAATCCCATGTTGCTCATTTTAACGAGGCCGCCGACCTCCCGCGGAGAGGAGGAGGAGCAGGAAGACGGAGGGCACTCCATAGACTGGTCGGCTTTACGTTTGCCCAGCCAGCCCTGGCCCCCAACACCTCCGCCGGACCCCAGGGACTCGCTGGTGTGCAGGCTGAGGTGGTACTGAAAGGCAGAGGAGGAGCGGAAAGTCTGCGGGCACAGGAAGCAATGCAACTCCTCCGCTCCCGCCACACCACCTCCCCCGGCTCCATCTGCCCCGACTCTGAGAGCCCTCAGCTCCCTCTCCTTCGCCGCCGCCTCCTCGGCGTGCGCAGTCATGTGTCTGTCCAGCAGGGAGCGCTCCACGAAGCAGCGTCCGCAGTGCGGACAGCTGAAGACGGGCAGGGAGAGGTGGGCGAGGGCGTGCCACAGCAGGGAGCACAGGGAGAGCTGGGGGAGGTGACACACAGAGCAGCTCAGGCTCTGGGGACACACATGGCTCAGGAGGTGGTCTTTGACAGTCTGTGAAGGAGGTAAGAAACAGAAAATAAACGTGAGAATCTGAGGAGAGCAGCGGGGCTAACAGTTGGTTAAAGAGTGATTCCACAGTCTGATTTTCTGTTACTGTCAGATGTCGCGTTGTGAAATCAGTTTTTTGGTGTTAATTATACAAACAACAGACGCCTCAACACACTGTATGTTTCGTTTCACACAGATTTCCATTTTATTCGCTGTTAGTGTTCAAATGAGAAAAGTGTTTCAGTTTTATCTGGTTCTTATATGATTCCAAGAATAAGAATCACTCTAATCTAAGATTCCTGCCAAATTAAAGGAACGTATACATGCACCATACTCGGGCTGCAAGTCACACTCATTCTCATTATTGATTAATCTGCTGCTAACTTTTTTCATTAATCAGAATCAGAATCAGCTTTTTAGCCAAGTATATATGCACATATAAGGACTCTGACTCCAGTTTAAACATTGCACTCAATGGACAGAAAAGGACATACAGTTCAAAGAGGACAAAAAAAGACCAAAAACAAAAGACTGAGACTAGTAGTTAACTGACTGTTTGAATGTCAGAAAATAATATATATTACATTCGTACATGTTTAGTTTACTCTGACTTGTTGTGTCTTGATTGTCTCAAATAAAGCCCTGTGTAACTCTGTTTTGAACCATGCTTTATAAATAAAGTTTAGTATTATTATTATTATTATTATTATTAGTAGTAGTAGTAGTAGTAGTAGCAGTACTAGTGGTAGTATTACTACACAGTCAGTAACTAATGTCTAAGAGTGACCTGATGTTCTTTGCAGCTAGAAACCAGCATACCCTGCACCCACACCCACTAACCTGGAAGTCCCTGCTGAGGGTTTTGGTGCACACTGCACACTGCAGCTCAGCGCTCAGGCCCTGGCTGCTGCTGGTCAGCGCCCCCGGTGGTATCGTGTAACTGGAGGCTGCCTGCCGGTGGTGGCGCAGCAGTTTGTTCTGGCTGCAGAACTGCGAGTGACACATGTCGCAGGTGAAGAGCTGCACCCCGACGTGGGAGAGGGAGTGGGCGACGCTGGCGGCGCGGTCCGGGAACGAGGCCCCGCACACCCTGCAGAGCCCGAGCTCCGTCAGGTGGGCCTCGGCGTGTCTTCTGATGGCGGCCGGGTCTGCTTGGAGAGGAGCTGCACAAGCTTTACATGATAGCAGGTTCCCCGTCACCTGGAGGAGCGAAGAACATTATTCCTGCTGTGTAGACTCACAGTTACCTAAAATATACTTGTATATACTGTATATATGTTGTGTCTACAATACAAACATTACCTGGCTGCTTGAGTTCCCTCCTTCTCCATTCTCCACACACACAAGGTCGTCTTCATCGTCCTCTTCATCTCCCTCCTCCATGAAGTTCTCATCGTCGCTCAGCTCGATGATCTCTCCTGCCAGCTGTCTCCACTGCTCCTCCTCCGTTCCCTCTATTGTTCCATTCCCATGCAGAGCCTCCCTCTCCTCCTCATTCTCTCCCTCCTCCACCTCTCCAAACATCAGCCTGCTGTCCCTCTGGACGTCCACCATGCCGCCCTCCACCGACCCCACCTGCAGGCTGCTTAGAGGCTCTCCCGAGGACGATGTCGGGTCGCAGGCCTCAGCTCCGAGCTGAGCCGAGGAGTCTGGGAAGGAGCAGGAGTCAGACGGTGCGGGTGCGGCGTCGCTGCTCTGAGGCAGGGAGCTTCCTGCACTCCCAGAAACCATTCGTCTGTCTCTGTCACCATCCTCACAGCTGCCGTCTGCCTCCTCTTCCTCCAGCCCCTGCTCGGTCTTCAGCTGGAGCACTGGGCCCGGAGGCAGCACGCCATCACACTGACTGGAATGGCCGCTGGTTAAAAGACTGTGTCCTCCTGCTGGTTGATGATCTGCTGCCATCTGCCCATAGCCGATGTGAGACTGGACGTCCTCTGCCTTCAGTTCCAGAGACAGAGCCCCGGCGTGAGCGCCACCGCCGGTCCTGGCTGTCCTGGCTTGGAAGAGAGGCGAGGGAGCAGCAGCGGGGGTCGGTGCAGCAGACGAAGACAGAGACGAGCAGGAGGCGGCGGAGGAGCAGGCAGACGATGCAGAAGCTGCAGCCACTGAGGACGCAGCAGCAGCGACCATGCTGGAGTCCAGGGTGAGGTCTCCAGAACTGCCGGCTTTACAGTTTGCAGACACAGACGCCTGCAGGTCAGGGAAGGTAGCGTGACAGGCCCTCACCAGCTCACTGACGCCCAGCCTCTCAGCCAGCTCATACAGCACCCCGACATCTATGAGATCGGTGAAGATCTCCCCCGTGTAGACGAACGTCAGCACCTTCTCAAAGTTGGCCGGGGAGATGAACTCCAAAGAGAAGGCGGCAGTGGATGACGCCGGAGCCCGAGCGAACAGGTTGCGGAAGTATGTCCCGGCGCAGGCCAGCACCGCACGGTGCGCTGCGAACGTGCGGTTGCCAACTTGCAGAATCACGTCACAGTATCGACGGGATTGTCGGCAGCGGTTGAGCTCGGCGAGGAGGCTGGCAGCATGGCCGGGACCCTGCAGCCGGATCCTCATCCCTGCTGCTGCAGCTCCTGGTGCGCTACAGTCCAACTGTAGGGACAGACGAGACAGTCAGAGCCAACAGAGGAGGAACAGGTGTCACGGTGTGTAGCTCTTCCTTTCTTTCAGAATGATACACTTCATTTGACTTGAATGTACAGTCAAGGACAAAGAATTTATGTTTAGTTAACTGTCACCAGAATAACAACTAACAACAGTTTCCATTGCCGATTCATCTGTTTTTTATTGTCTATAAAATATCAGATAGTGGAAAAATTTCAATAATCCAAAACTCCAAGACATTCAGTTTACAGTGACATCAAATAATATTACAAGTGCATAACAAAGTGCCCGTGGTCCCATACGATCACTGAGTGGGTGCAGAAGACAAATCAATGCCTGGATGAGTCAAAATGTCCTCCAGGTAAACAAAGACAAAACAGAGTGACTGCGCTCAGCTTCAGTCGCCATCTTTAAAAACCACCTCTTTGCACTGGCTTCCTGTGGGTCAAAAAGCTGATATTTAGGGCCAAAATACATCTGTGATCTGCTGCTCTGTTATCAACCATCGAAACTCAACATGCAGGAGCAGCGTTCAGATTTAACGCAACATCTGGAACAAACTCCCAGAAAACTCGACTCTCAAGTTCTTTTAAAGGCTGAGAGCTTTTTTGCTTGGTGCTGCCACATTCATGTCTTACACTGCTTTTCTGTTTTCTTCTATTTCAGCTCGTTTATTTATCTTCTACTGTATTTTACTCCTTATTTCATATCTACATGTACTGCTTTGTGTTTCTTTTGTATCTTGTATTAATTCCTTTTTATCCCTGATGAATTGTCTTGTTGTTGATGCCTAATGCATCAGCAAAGACCGACAGGAACAAGATGACAGAATCACCTTATCTTACCTTGAATCACCTTGTTACTATAGCAACAACTCTGACTTGATGGATGTTTGTCATTTTGTTTGCTGCCTTCATTTATTAGTCGATCACTTGATTCATTGACAGTGAAGTTGAAATATTCAGAAAATACAGACAGTTTGCACTTTGTCATTTATGTGTATTTAGAAGTTTGTCGTGAAACACTTTAGGACAAACATTTGTTAAAAGACATGAACGTGTACATTAACTATAATTACCCACAGTGATGTAGAAATAAATGAAGCTGTGAGCAATGTCACCTCCATCTCACCAGTACAAACCAAAACAAATACACTTTTCCAGAGAGCCGCAGACTCACATCAGCTTTTTGCTGTTGTTGCTGCCTGTTTTCTACCCTGGATTTCAGTGTTAAGTGCAGCTTTCCGACAGGAAGCTAACGAAGCTTAGCCAGTTTTCCCAGACAGTCCAGACACGTTACGGTAACTCTGGTCACTAACAGCTAAACCAGACAGATTTTACAGATTTATTCCTTATTAAAACCACCTTCCTGTTCAAGTGTTCGTGTCGATTGTCTCATTTTCAAGACTCACCCATTGAAATACGTTTGACGCTGACGGACATTCTTCTTTTATGTTTTCAAAGGGACTCCGGTGGTCGTCCGCGGATTATAAATGCTGTAATTAAAACCCGTCTGATCGTCCGTCGCATTTTAGTGACGTATGTCAACAAAAGTGCACCGCAGGCGCCCCCTGCGGCCTGGGTGAGGCACTGTAACGAAAAGGCTCAGCCAACATGCTGTGAAATAACAAAACAGAAGTTTATTGTTTCTGAACAGAAGAGAGGCATTTCACCATCATATCAATAACACACAGATAGAGGTGAAGAAAATAAATTAAGAATAATAAAAACAAAATAGTGCCATCCACCCTCAACAGAAATAACAAAGTTAAAGAGATCCCTTCAGATGCTTCACAGAATTTTATCAATTTCCATCAACTGATCCATTTATCCATAATCATTATTTACAGAATTAAAGACGTTAATGTAAACTGTAGCCAACTGGTTTTGTCAGTACACAAGTGGAATAAATGTCTGTGAAGATTCTCATCCAACTTTATTTGTATGGTATCTTTCATACAAGAATTGCAGCTCAAAGTGCTTCACAATAAAGAAATCATGACATAAAACAGGGATAGAAAATTATTGCAAAGTAAGATGGAGAATAAAACCCCCTTGATAATAATAATAATATAAATTAGATAAAACTAAGGATGAATATGGACACATCAAAGGTCTCCAAACTCTCTCTTCCTTTATTACGCTGGAAGTCAGCAGTTTGAGACTTAACAGGCGAGAGCTCAGAGAGTATTTCATCTTGTGTGCACACTCTACCACAGTTATCCAAGGAGCGTTGGAATGTAGTCTGCAGTTTTCCTGCCTGTCTTTTTTTATTCCCAGAGTATCCTGACGGTCGTCTGCTCAGAGTGTCTGATAAAATGTCTGTGAAGAGGAATCCAAGCAGGAATTCAACTCTGTGTGGGTAAAATAAACTCAAATGATCATGTTTTCATTTTAATTTTTCATTTAATTTTTTAAATTTAGATTTGAATACTGTATTTTAATCTGTCGGTTAACTTTAGCAGATTAACCTGTTAATCTGGTTTAGGTTTGACAAGTTTACAGTGATTTTTGAATTCTAGATGTGGTCCTTAAAAGCTTTCACAAAACTGACACATGCTTTTTAAGTGTCTCTGGAGTCCACTTGTTAATCTCTTTCTGTTCTGAAAGTCTGAAACTGTGTTTTAAACGCTGCCTGGAGTCTATTTGTCAATCTAGTCCAAATCTGACAGATAAAGTAAATATAGTTTAAACCTGGATTCATGTGGGCTTGATGAAGAAGAAGTGTGAGATTGCCTATTTTCAGTTTTGATAAATAAAATCAGCAAAACTAAAAGTGTTTTTAAAACAAATTTAAACATGTTTCTGTGATGTCTGATACACTTTCACAAATATATGTAGTGTAACAACAGAAAATTGGACAGGAAGTATGAATATGTTACCTCTCAAACTAAGCCCATTTTGGCATCGTGACATTTATTGCTATATCAAAAAAATCCAACCGTCAAGAAATACAGCTTTAAATGCAGAATGTGAAACTCCCTTCATTTTTTAGATAAGCAAGCATGCATTTTAGGATCATCCACTTCTGTTCAAAAGGAGCAAAGTGTTGGACTGAATCAGCAAAACACACAAGAAATCCTTTAAATCACACTAGACAGATGTGAAAACAGTGTAAGGCCGTTGAGATCCATCCAAACACCATTTTTTATCATCCTGTGTGTCTTCTCATATTTTTGCTGCTTCTTGCTGTTTTATTTGTTACCAATCATTTGTTGGCTTTAGGGCAGAGAAGGAGTGGGGAGACGGCATCCGTGGCCTGTCTCTCAATGCAGCACGCTACGCCCTCATTCGCCTTGAGGAGGCTCCACCACACACTAAGAACTGGAGGTACAATATAAATGTGTATATAGTGTGCATGTGCGTGTGTGTGTGTGTTGATGTGGTTACAGTTGACATCGTGCCACCTGTCACTGCTGTGATGGTGAAAAGCGAGACAGGAATAGACACAGAGGCTGCATTTGATTAATCTCTTGGTCCTCTACCTAATCTGACAGAAAAGGCTGATGAGCCTTCATAATGTACTGAGGCCCGCACTGGCTGACCTCACAGACTGCCTGTCCAAAAACCAAACGAGTTTCATTTACTTTCTTGGCTTGTGAAGTGTGGATACTCTTCTCTGGGATGTGATGTTTCCAATTATACAGATGGTTCTCATTGAACGTAACAGCTCTCTGGCTCTCCTCTGTTAAACTCATGTACTGTAGGACTATAAGGTCCCTATTGTACTCCAGTTAGGGTCTCCCTGCATAGCTGAGAGAGAACCAGTAATACTCTGTATGTTGTCAATGTTGTCACACCTACTCTAAAGAAATAATGGTCCTTTACAGAGGTGTTACTTTACGAGGTAGTTGTATTCCTTTATTATAAGCCTTGGAAATGTGTGACTACAAAAGAGTACATTTGTTTTGATTTGCAGGTGCAGGTCTTTCTGTCTTAACACTAAAGTATTTGTTGCTGTTCTTCAGCCTTCTGAGATGTTAATCAAGGAGTCTCTCCTGTCCCCCTCCACCTTGCATAACAATCTCCTTTTTCTCCAGGCCTCAGTTGTTGGTGCTCCTGAACCTGGACTCAGATCAAGGAGTCAAACACCCTCGCCTGCTGTCCCTCACCACTCAGCTGAAGGCAGGGAAAGGCTTGACGATAGTGGGAAATGTCTTAGAGGGAACCTATCTCACTAAAGATGCAGAGGCCAAGAGGGCTGAGCAGGTATAGTGGAAATGCATACATTGACAGAAAAGCACAAACACACATGCAAAATGCAAA
>JAPZEA010000002.1:27092270-27103230 GCA_029783685.1 Heniochus monoceros | reverse complement strand
GCACACGGTATTACTTATGTGTGATAGCATGATAAAGTGATACGATAGCATGATAAGTGATAACATGTAGCATAATACAGTAAACCAGAGTGACTTAGTGCAAAAAAACAGTGTGTATATCGATACAGTGCTACATTAGGCAATGCTGGAGTTGAACACTCTGACGGCTGTTGGTGTGAAGGACCTGCGGTAGCGTTCCTTCTTACAGGGTGGATGCAGCAGTCTGTTACTGAAGGAGCTGCTGAGGGCCCCCACAGTCTCATAAATCTATGTTAATAACTTATATAGCTGTGATGTGGCCTCTTTGAATGAATGTATTTTTCTTTGTAAATCGCAGACATGCAGGAGTGTACACAGCAGAGGAGGTGGCGCTCATCACCCGAGAAAAACTCATTAGGCTTCAGTCCCTCTACATTGACCAGTTCAAACGGCTGCAGCACCTACTTAAGGAGAAAAAGCGAAGATACCTGCACAACCGCAAAGTGGAGCATGAAACTCTAGGTAAATATCCCACACCCTTTCAGGTTCACAAAGCCTCACAGCCCTCAGTAATATCTGTATTTGTTTATGTTGATGTCAGGGAGCAGTCTGCTGACAGGACCTGAGGGTCTGTCCATGAAGGAGAGGGAGAACCTGAAAAAGCTCAAAGCTCTGCGTCGATACCGTCATCGGTACGGTGTGGAAGCCCTGCTGCACCGGCAGCTTAGGGAGAGGAGGCAGGCTGTGACAGAAGGAGCTCCTCAGGTATGACCCTCCCACAGTAGAAAGTAGTAAAACTAGTATTCGTTTAAGACTTAAAATTAATGTTGATGATTGGTTGAGTCATTCTGGAGAGAGAGTGTTGATATTGCTATCTCTCCTGTTTCATATAGCGATTATATGTTGGCATGCCACATTTACTGTCCTTCTTGCTCTCCCATCTCTTCACCCCTTCATCTTGTACTGTGCTCGAGCACAAATGCCACCTGTTGCTGATTGGCTGGAGTAGTGTCGTGTGGGTCTGTCCCATTTACAGAGCCATGGCTGCCTACAGATGACTAGTGGAGGAATGTCTCCTCACAGTCAACAATATTTCTCCAGAATGACTCACGGGTTGGTTCATTAGAGCACAAAAGCCTGTCCCATTTTGCTCAGAGTGGTAACTAGCCGTGAAAATAGTTTCAGTATATCTGCTCTGATTTCAAGCTATCAGTGCACAGGGGTGAAGGGAATTATGTTTGTGGTTTTCAACTCAGAGCAGTTTGTCTTCCTAGAAGCAATTTCCCAGTTAGAGCTTTCCAACTTTCAACAGTTTTTTCACTGGAACATTACTTACATTATGTGAGTGCTTTACATGATGCAGGGCAGTAGTGTCCTCATGTATGTTGATTACTACAGTGAATGAGGAATTCATATGTTTTTGGTTTTCAGAATATGCTCAACAATACTTGAGTGCAGCAGAATGGAATTCAGATTTGAAAACACCATCACACAGCAGGAAGACACTCAAAAGAAAGCTGGAAAATTTCACTTAAGTTTTATAGGCCTTTTCCTCTGATGATTTTGTGGCACACAGGACTGATAATGTTAAAAAGAATGATTATGTTTATAAGGGATATTTCTTTTTGTGATATTTCTGGGGGGGGGGAGGTTGCCTCAGTTTACTGTTTTTATCTTATCTAACGATTGTTTCATCTGTTGTAGCCACACACAAGAGCAGTGTATGAGAAGTGCATCTCCTTTGTGGAGGGAACCCGATGTACTAACCCCTGCCTTCCTATGACCAGACACTGTGTCTCACGTATCCTTAGTGATGTTTCCAGCATGGCTGTTCACCACAATAGTGTGATCTGTTTCCATACAAGTAACCACAGATGTGTTTTCCTGCATTAACTGCAAATGATACTGACATTTTTGTTTGAATATGTATGTTAAGTTTCAAACTACACCACAAACTAACTGAGGCTCTGTTCAAACCATCCTTCGTCTTTCTCTTCTCAGCCATCTTCACCTTGGCCCCGATCAAGACCAGCAGCTTGCAGTAGCTGCTGGTTTCAAAGGGAGCCTACATAAAATCCTTCCTGTGGTCTGTTGATTTCTCCCAGAGTTACAAAGGGGCTAATCTGTTCAGTTGGAAGGAACAACATCCCTTCCCAACCACCCTTCATTTTAACCATTTTAACCTATATTTAATCATTTAGGGTAGTGTGATGCTTTTCAACAGGGTTTATGTTGTAGTTTTCTCTGTATCAGCAACAGAATAGTTTTATTGCAAGTACTGAGTTTTGTGTTCTTCTAATTACCAGTGATTAAACTGTGTCCTGACACCAGTGTTGCCTTGTGAACAAGCTGACAAACCCTACGGTTTTGATGTTCACACAAAATAAGTAGCTTCTTGTACAAAACCACAGACATATCATTAATATTTTCAACACAAGGCTACTTATTATGAAGTTGCAAAAGGCTTGAGAAATAATTGCAAAAAGATTGTTTCCATAGGAATAGTCATAGCACTTGCAATAATACTAATTTGGCAACTTGAGGGGTTAAAGTTTCCCAAAGTCACAAGTTGCCTTTTTTTTTTTGTTTATTTTGCATTTTAAGTTGAGCAGTTTGTCTGTTTGATTCTTGTGGCCATTTTGTCGTTGTGTTTGTGTGTGGACATTATGTGCCATTGTCCTTGACAACAACTACTCAGACATCTACCAGGACAGCAATCAGGTGCTTTTCAAAATGTGTCCAGGCATGAAAGATGTCCCATGTGACCGTACTGTGCACATGGGTCAGTCTGACGATCCTCGCTGCCCGCTGCACCTCACCTTGCCTCCTCCCATGTACCAGCCTGAGCAGGAACCTCCGCCACAGGAGCAGCTCACCACTGCGAGCAGAGACATGTATTTGAGCGCAGCAGAGCTTCAGCCCACAGAGAGCCTTCCCCTAGAGTTCAGTGATGTATGTAGAAATGATGTTCCCCTACCACTCCCCTCTAATGTACTGTATATGCATTGTAACAAAAATGTCATGTTCAACACTCATTGTTAGACACTTAATTGCTGGTGTTTTACGGTGCTTTCACAACTTCTGTCACATCTTTGTTGCAAACCAAAATGCATGACTGAAAGTCAGAAGAACTATGGCTCCACTCATTGGTTAGACGTGCCTGGAGTCAGGGTGAGAAAGTAAACACAGGAAAAAGCTCCTGAAAATTATCTGAGTTTCCATAATATCAAGAAGGCAATGAACTGCTTTGCTAGTCTAGTTCTGACCTCCATTCATTCTCTAGCTAGTTGTTAGCAACTGTTAATTTTGCTCATCTGTACCAACCGGCCCCTGGCTAGGGAAGCCGTTTAGCCCATACTCATAGAACACACCTTATAGTTGAGTGGAATCACGTTCCCACTGCAAATGAACAGCTGTTTGTTTGTGACCAGCCCAAGAAAGGGTCTCAGTGCGGTTGTTTTGGTCCACACCTCAGAACGATAGCTGTGTTCAGATCTGGCCATGGATGCAACAATGGGAGGGAAAATTACCCAGAGTCTGGTTCAACGGGAGTAAACAACCACTGACTCTGGTACAGGCTGTACAAATGGACTGAGACCGCTTGAAAAGGAGGAGTTCAGTTCACTGTCAGTCTTCTGTGTGATGCTGGATATGAAGTGAAAAGCTGAGGTGCTGTTCAACTCACCTGCTGATTGTGAATTGATCCTTCGCTAAGCCCTGCCCTCTCAGGTTACTGTTGCTGTGCACTGCACATAAGAAGTTTACATTGATAACAGAGGCAGATTTGCCATCCAAATTTGCAATAATTTTTGAAACCCGAGGTCTGATTCCCCGTAGAAGTAAGTAAATGATGATTCTCGCTAACAGATTTTCTAAGTGTGGCTAGCTAATCTAAGATAATTCTAATTCTTATATTCTGTGAGCCAGGTGTGAAGTCCATCTCAAGATGACATTTACATGTGACACATTTTAAAACGAGAGCCTTGTAAAGCCTGAGGATAAAGCTACATGTCGCAGGTATAACATCAGCATCCTCACCAGTTGTTGGTCCATGTCATGTATACAAGGGAGTAGCATTGTTTGTGTATTGCAGTGTATAGCTAGTCAGCCCCATAGCATGGTATTAAAAATCAAATGTAAAAAGAATAAAATGTAGGCTAATTAAAATGTTATGCGTTCGAACATCCCTGGAATTGTTTGGATGATTACTGTAGAAGAAGAATGTACTTAGACGAGCAGTACAGTGGTTAGATTTAGGCTCTGCTTTGTCCATATTTTCAAACCGTGTGCTTCACTCTTACAAGAGACAAGGATTTGAGGATATGCGGAATAATCCATGAGTTTGGCGGATGTAATGGTATTTAACACACATTTGGCTGGAGTTGTTGGAGTGTGAACTTCTCCAAAACAAACAGAGCAGCACTGAGCTGCTGTCATTACTCTTCATTCTGATATATCTGCATCCTTGCTCACAGACTGACAAATCCACCAACAGTGGATGTGTCGGTTCTGAACAGGTGATTTTTTAATGTAACCTGTAACACCACAAAATGAAACACTTGGTTGCTGCTGCAGGCAGACCTGTGAACATTTGCAGCTTACGTTGGAGCAGATAAAGGCAAAGTTTAATCCACTCCTCACATACTTCCTTTTGTGTTTTAGGGTTTTGAAAGACTACAAAAAAAGATGCCACCCTCCAAACTCTTACAATTTGGAGTAGAGCCTCACGCATACCACATAAACATGTAGAGAAATGCAAAGCCTGACAGGTCGCCTTGTTGCAGTTATTAAGCTCTGATTGGACAGTTGTTGTTCAGTGAAGGGGTTTAGCAAAGGGTCAGTTGTCAAAAGCAATTTATATATTTATATAATATCCTTCAGCAATCATGATAACATGAGAGTGCAGTGCTGATAGTGCAGGATGACAGTCACAGAAACTTCCTGTCAGTCAGCATGACTTCAAGATTCCAGGTCTCGTCTTGTTTGTAAAAATTTAGTGTGAACATGAACCTAAAGGCAAAAATGTTTGATTTTTCAGCTTGGTCTGGACCAAATGAACTAAACTGAGTGTGAAAGCAACCTTGAATTATTACAACTGTCATATTTAAAAGAAGTGAAGGGCAAGTGATTTGTGTTTTGGGTTTTTAAGACTAGTGACTATTTGCGACTCTTAAGCCACTGAGGTGCTGCTACTGTGAGAATAACTTGTGATGCGTGCTTCCCATGAATGCCCAGTTTGTAGATGATCAAAAGTCCTGATATATTCCACACATCTTTACAGCTCACTGTTTGCTGTTCCAGTATTGGTCAATGTTCTGTGTCAAGTACAAACATAAAAATGGGCATAAACAAAAGCAAAGTAGCAACACCTGCAGCTGCATTGACCTCTTTAGGTAAATGAATTATCCCGAAACAAGGACACTCCGCCTAGTGGTCAGAGGTGTAAATATACACATATATAACAAGTATATACATAAAACTTAAGATGGCTCTATGTTAAGATTTAGATCTCATAGATATCCCCTTTTGTACAGGACCTGGATGTGGAAGGGGATGGTATGCAGGGTCCGCCATCCCCCCTACAGTTTGACACGGCCCTGGCCCTGGAGGACCAGACCATCAGAGCCATCGCTGAGGCTCCGATGGACATCCTGACTGGAGAAGACCCAGACCAGGTTGACCTGGATGCCTCAGGACAGGAGCTCTCAGAGAGAGATGTGGATGCCATCATGGATGACCAGGTTAATTCTCATTTAGGGGCTTCGCCGTCGTGATTATGTTGAATCTGTCTTTTGAATGATGGCACTCGAATGCTGCGATAACAACAATTTCATTGTGTCACACTGCGAGATGGGTCTAATAAAATCTTGGTCACAATCTGTGTCAGTACATTGTCAATTTTAAGCCAACTCAGATTGTGCAATGATTGTCTGGTGAATCATAACACTATCACGTAAATGTTGTAACTCATAATACACCATATTATACATTACATTGTACACCATCATACATATTCTGGTAAAGAGTTCAGATATGACCTTTTTGTATCCCACAATTACGCTAGGCCCCAATCAGTTGATCCTTTATGTCGCAGCAGCTCTTTCCATCCACATTAAGTCTATAAACTCTTCCAGCCAAATACTTCTTATCTTCCAATTTATAACAATTTTCCCTTCAGCAGCGAGACACCCCAATGTTACAAATCTCTCTTTCCTCACATATAAACCATCTACTTTGTGTCCAGATACACACAGCACAGGACAGTTAGGAGCAGCCTGGAGGATCTCTGTGAGGACATTTGTTACCAGTGAGCAGAGGGAGTTCCCACAGAAAGTCTATCAGGGTGCCTGTTTTCCACAGTCATGTCAGCATGTGTCTGAGTAGCACTCATTTTATTACATTTTACTGGGTAATATAGGGCCTGTGCAATACTTCCATTTGAATGATTCTACATTTTGATGTTATTTAAGTATTCCATATTCTTTGCCAGTTGGCTGTGAAAAGGAGACTCTTCCTGTCCGTCTCCCAGCTCAGTCATGTTTGTGAGTTATTCTGAGCTGCTGATAAGTTTATATATGCTAGAAACCAATCCTTTCCTGGCAGCAGCCTCCTGCAGCTTATTGTCTGTACTCCTCTATCCTTTGTGCCTTTTGGATTTAATTAATGGAGTGTTATTTGTTGGTAAGGCCAGAAGGAGGCATCATTTAGGTTGTCCTATTCCTTTAGAAGTTAACATGTGACTTAAATAGTCTGAGTTCATCAGATTAAGTTGATGTCTTACAAAGTTGCTGTTTTTTTAGTCCCTATGTGTTATTGTCGCTCCACTAGAGTTCAGCAACACAAATAGAGATTTCATACAGCAACTGTTGAACTGCTGTAGCTTCATATTAACTTCAGATAAACTCTCGAGTATTGTACTGAGGACTGTGGATTTTGTACCCCATCTCTTACACTGGAAGCATGTGAGGAAGGAATCTCTTATTGGCCTGTATGAATGTGAGGAATGATTAAAGCAAAAGCTGTTCCGGTTCATGTGGCACCTCACTGCATCACTCGTGAAAATGTAGCAAAACAATGAACAAGCTTTTGCATAGTGCAACAAGAAAACTTGCTGAATGAGAGTGAAGCCGGTCGTGTCCTGGTAAAAGAGGGCAGTGTTGATGCGAGTTCTGCAAAGTGAGTTTGAAGTAAATGTTTTAGTTGGATATCCTGTTTGCCCAGGTGTGACCATGAACTGCAACATTCATGCCAAATTCAGGTTGAGGACCTTTTGTTGCATCTCATTCCACATCTCTCCCTCAGTTTCTTGTCATCTCTCTACTGGTGACTAAAAATAAGGACACAAAACGCTGAAAAAAACATTTTAAGAGCTAGCAATAAGATAGTCAGTGTATTGAGTCATTGCATGTTTTATTCATCCAAAAACTGCAGCGCTCCCATCCTAATCAACCAGAGCTAATTACCAAAACACTGGAAATAGATCCCCCTAAAATAAACCCCACTATATTCCATAATAAAACTCTTCAATAAGTTGTCCGTAGAACAACATAAAAGCAGACCAATATTAAAAGAATTGAAAATCACAGTTTATGTCGTCCTTTCAGGTTGTGCTGTCGCATCCCCTGTGGGATAAAATACCGTTTATAGTGTGTGAGACTGGTGGTCTCACTGCGAGTCGTTGTGTTCGTTCAGTCCACACAGACTCTGACCTCCTTTCGCCTGTCGCTGTCCTCAGATTCAGCTGCCAGCAGCAGCCAGCTAAACTGCCTTCATCAGGCTGACCGACAGCAGAAATCAAATCTACCCCACAAAAATATGTTTCATGTAGGCTCCACTGGAAGAAAGTGGCATTGTTTTTATTTATTAATTCATGGATTTTATTTCCCCGCCCAACTGGCAAGCTCATAGCCACACTGGGAGCTTTGATCAGTCATCAGAGATACCGTTAATAAGTTCACAACGTATAAACAGTGGGAGCTGTAATTGCGCCAGAGGAAAAAATTAAACATGGAGTGTTAAACACGGGGGTCCACGAGTGTCTCACAGTGAGTCTGGATTGATAGGTTTGATGTAATATAACTGAAAGCTGTGTGACTGACCTGCAGAGTGCTCTCTGTTTGGATTGCCCTTTAACCCGCCAGTGCTTTCAATCAGACAATCTATGCTGCTCACATGCAGCGGATGTCCTTCATCCACCATAATCCTACTGAAGCTCTTCGGCAGGTGCTCATAATATACAGAGACTAGTAGTAGCAGCAGTCACATTGTGGGATTTTGGTCCTAAATCTCCACCAGTTTTGGTGCAGCCTGTCATTGTCTTCAAAGCTGTGCATCTTTCATGGGTTGACATGACGCACAGTGTGATCTAGGACCACTGTTTTTGATTGCTGACCAATGTGTTCACCATGTTTCTCTTAACCATCTTCTGTCACAGCCCAGATATCACACAGTGTCAACAGGCTTTGAAGCAGGATGTTGTAAAAACAGGCCACTGACACGTCAGTAGAGAAAGCAATCGTTTCTGCTGTGTCTCCACATTGTTGTACTGTATGTAGGAATTTCTGCCATGATGTGACACAAATTATCAAATCATTCTTGCTGACTGAGAATTCCACCTTTCAGCCAAAACAACAGAGCTTCTGTGCTAACAGTAAATCTACTCTAACGTCCTGTTCTTCCTCCCAGGTGGTGTCAGAGGTTGTAGGAGGTGAAGAAGACGCCACCGATAATTCACTCCAAGACATGGACAACGCTACAGGTGACGCTCCCAGATGAACAACCTCCGCAGCATTAACTAAAGAACTGTTTCTCCTCCACAAAGACTCACACTGAGTTGACTTCACAATGGAGGTCACCTCCAGAAGAACCACCTTTACAGGCCATTTCCAATAGACTGTGAGAGTATACATTCATTGATTATACCTCTGTTTGTCATGTGGGTGATTTTTTTCATCTGGGTTAAATTGCCTTAAAATTGTACCCAGTCAGTTGCTCAGTGGTTTGTTAAATAAAAGAATGGACACTCCTCTCTCACCCACAAATAAAGTATTGATACTTTTGTTCAACTCTTCTTCATAATGGCCACATCTGAACAGATTTATGACCAGCACAGAAGTATTTAAAGTGTGCAGATGATATTTTAGGGCACTGAAAACCGCTATATACAGGCAGCTTTTTAAGTATATGGTGAAGTTATGTTTGGCAGCATGGGACAGCCTCTGAAGAAAAAAAAAATTGGGGCGGGTAATGAAATTTCATGCAATGACATCACTTTTCCTCAACCCAAAACACTGAACACCGAGGCTGCAGCAGGGAGAGGACGACACCGCCGCAAAATGAGCACAAGCTAGACGTTTCCCAGAAAAGAAAACTCCATTTCTGTCTTTATTCATCATGATACGGCGGCGTCCACATTTTCCAACCAAATGAGGTGAGTTTTAAAGACGGGAAAATGTCGTTTCATTTTGGCTTTTGTGGGGATATTTGCTGGAATACCGACACTGAGGCTTTGGCATGCCTTCATTGATTTAACATCACCGGTGAAGTCAAAGGTCTGATCGGGATATGAAGCTAAAACGTTGCTAGCTTGTTTTTTGGTGTCAGCGTTTAACCGCCGCCGTGTTTTCCAGCGTTTTCCATGTTTGTGGGAGAAACGCAAGGGCGTAACAGCATTACACGTGTCGGAGGGGACTCGTTTCGGTGCAGGGTTTGGGGTTTTGAGGGCCTGTCCCGAGAAAAAAATGGACATTTTTCTGAGCCTTGTCCCTTTTTAGCCCAAGTACGTTCTTGTGTAAGTGCGTTACATGCTAGCTAAAAACATCCCTGTCGCAGTTTTAGCCTCGTTTTGAGGGCTTGAAACCTGAAAAGGGAAGATGGAAAAGGAACTGAGTCCTGTGAGTGTTATAATGGTACATTTTTTCATTTTTCACCTCACACTGATGCAGAGAGGAGAAAATGTATGATTAGTGTATTAGTCTCTGTCCAAAATCCTGCCGGTGAGCGCAGACAGTGACCGCCTGCCTGAAATCAGCCTAATAATGTTAGTGAATGAATTAAGATGAGAGTGTGTCTGCAGCAGGGGTGAAGTGGAGGATAAACCACCCTGCTTTTATGTAATATGAAGTGGAAGGATAAAATGAATTAATCACAGTTTACTTTAATGTGGTCCTGCATCACTGGCTTTGCTGACATTTGCTTCCCTTCATGTTTGAGCTTCACTGTGCAGAATGATGTGTGCAGATTTACACTAAAAGGTTGTTTTCAGACTGATCTGCAGGAGGAAAGTTTCTCCGAGCTCACCTTAAACCTGAGATGAAGTTGCATGAGATGATTTTGTGACACTTAAACTACTTAAAATTTCCAGCACACTTAAACTTAGAATAGACTTTTATGTGAAGTGGGAGAAATTCTGTTTTTTTCAGTGAGGGAGAAACAGTAGATGTAATTTGAATGATTTTTTTTTTTTTATTATTATTATTATTTTTTTTTAGCTAACTAAATGAAAAAAAAAATGGACGCAAATTATTATTCAAAACAGTATTTTATATTATATCCTAAAACATGCATTGTGGAAAAGACGTTTCTGGAAATATAGAGCTGCATCTAACGATTATGTTTGATATTGATTGATCTGCCAATTAATCAGTTGACTATTTGGTCCATGAAGTGCTAGAAAATAGTGAAAAGTGGATGACGAAAACTAAGTATTACCTAAAACACAAAACATTACATAGACTGTCATATGTGCCGACTAGAGCTACACCAGTGTATCCTCTGATATCAGCTAATTGCAGATAAAGCGATATCAAGAAAGTAATAAGACATTGCGATACAGAAAAAAAAACCTAGCTTAGGCAAGTTAATTTTTACACTGTAAAATGTCACCTTCTGTATGTATCTTGGTTAAAATAAGAAGAAAAATCTAAGGGATCCAAATCAAGATTGATGAAGTTTTAAAAATAGCTATTGGCCAATATATCGT
>JAPZEA010000002.1:27028476-27040808 GCA_029783685.1 Heniochus monoceros | reverse complement strand
CAGCCTCAAAGTAGGCAAATGGATTACAATATAAAATGTTGAGCATTAAGAAGTACTGGACAATACAGGTTTTTGGCCAATAAATATAGAAAAAACGCTCACATGTGCTAAAAAAATCAAATTTGATATTTTCAAGTGTTGCACTGCAAGTACCAGAGCCACATGGCATTACACTTGCTCTTGACAGTGTTTTCTCACGCTCAGCATGACACATCAGACTGTGTAGGTCTACAAATCTCCTTTCAGGCAGAACACCATTCTCTGTCAGAATTTCAAAGGCACAGTTTTTACTTTCAGCACTGTAAATATAAAACAAGTGCAAGTTGTTTGTCATATAGTAATAACAGAAAACATCGTAACAAATGAACTATCAAACCTCGACTGAAAACTGCGGCATTTACGGTCGTCCTATGTGCCAACATACTCCAGTGTGTCTGCTTTCAACGGACCATCAAAGACAAGATTTCACCCTGTTCACTTAACATATAACCAATATATCAAATATCAGTCTGACCACTAATGATGTATATTTGCATGTTTTGTAGAAATTATGTTTATAGTACAAATAAGTAAAATACACATTTGTTTTGCTGCTCATTTACAGGTAAATAAGGCTACAGTAATGTTTACATCTGCTGAATGCAATTATTGACTGGCTACTTCGGAGGTACTGTACATGTCATTATAGAACTGGGTTGCATAGAAGAACCATGTTCACTGTTTAAAAATAGTTTTCCTTATAAAACAACCTATAAAAAGAAATCATTAAATGTATAAAATCTGGTGGAAATTTCAAAAAAGAGCTGATGTTTTTGTCGTTATTGTTGTTGTTCCTTAAAAGGCACAATAATAAAAAAAAAAAAAACACAATGTCCAAAAGTCAAGTCAGGGCAGGAAGGCTTCTGCTTTGGCAAAAGAACCACTTTAATATTCAGACTAACTGGAGTGATTGTGATGGGACTGCTTTGGTTGTTGTTTCCCGCTCTTTCTCATAGCGCTTTCAAATAGTGGTTGTCAATAATGGCAGCACTGAGGTTCAGAGGAAAGGCCTCAGATTGTAATCTATAGTTTCAGCTGAGCCAAACACATCGTGTTCTCCAGGCTTGGTATTTCCTTTAACCCAATTTTAATACGACTTTCTATACGGAGGATTTTGTGCAGCTGCTAGGAGAACAGCATCTGAAAACTCAAGTATCTATTCTCGATATACGGTTCTATTGTAGTTGAAGAGGTTTGGAGCTGGAGCTCTGACGGGAGCTGAGCAGGTCCACTGAGAGCTTAATGTCCACGAAGCTGGTCCAGCCGGGTGTAAACATTATCGGCTTGACTAAGTTCTTCAAACACAGGCAGAAGGTTGAGCAGCTCGGCGTCGTCCACGTCGTCAAACCACGACACCACAGGAACCTGACCGAAACAAAGCGTCACTCACAATCTGCTGGCTTTCACGCACCTTACGTTAAAACACATGAATATGTAAACATAAAAACGGCACCTGGCAGTTGTGCACATGCACAGTTTAAATCTAAATGAATAGAAATTTAACCAGAGGTGTACCTGTTTAATCAGTCCTGACTGTGCAGTGTACATTTATCTTATATGATAAGAACAATTCACCAACTGAAAGAAAATTAATGTGCAAATATTCTGGTAATCAATAAATTGTTTTAGTCATTTTCCAAACAAAAATGTCTCAAATGTGAGGATTTGCTGCTTGTCTTTGTCATATCTGAGAGTAAACTGAACGTCTTTGAGATTTCGACTCTTGGAAATTCTAAGCGATATTACAAAAAAAGACATAAATAGAGAAAATAATCTGCAGGCTTATCAGAGATGAAAATAAACAATAGTTGCAGCAACACTCCAGATGAAATTATGAATACACATTTAATATTTTATTTGCCAACTAACTGAACTCGATAAGCAATTTGTTTTCGTTTTGTGTGATTTATCATTTTGTTTGAGCTGATCTCACATTACCAGACCTCCTTCTCATCAAGCTTGAGGTCTGGAGAAAGTCTCATCCAGTTTTTTTGGAAAATAAGATTTAGGTTTCCTACAAACAAGTTATTTGTCCTCCAGCGTCCAGGCGAGACAGCGGTCTAAGAACAGGAGCCAGATCTTTTGAAGGATCGTATCAATATTAGTCGTCACAGTTTCAAAGCCACACAAGGAGGCACGTGACAGAAGCAGATCAACACTCACAGCATTATTAGGGTGGAAGATGTAGGAGGCAGGAGAGTTATCCAGGATGAGCGTTTTGTGGAGGTCTCTGCCCAGGCGGCTCAAATCTTTGACATAGCAGCCCTGGTGGAATACACATGACTCCCGGAACAACCGGGTCCGGAATACACCACACTGATCCAGCAAGTCCGTCACTGGGTCTGCATACTGATGGAGGCCGGGGGTCAGGGAGCAGGAGAAGGAAGCAGGGATGTGTAAGGTCGGACTAATGAAGCACTTTCTCCAAATGGTGGATTATTCACTTTAACAGCAAATAGAAAGAGCATCGCGCATCCAGAGTCTGCTCATCTGATTGGTTTGCAGCGGCTATATTCTGAGTATCTACTGGAAAATCAAGCTGGTGGGTTAATAAACTGGGTTGCACCAATAAAACTTGACTATAGCATCACGAACTGTAACGCAACTGTCAAAAATAACAGTTTACATGGTTTAATTCATATATGCAGAGGAAACGTGTGCTTTAAGAGTCAGTGGTATTCATGCAGTGTAGAATTTAGCCATTATTACCATCACATTTAGAAATCTGAGCACATTGTGTAAATTATTAAAAAGCATTTTTATCAAGTATGAGGTCAGAGGTGTGGACCGTACAATATCATCTCTTTATCTTCAGTCTGAACGGGTCATCTGTTAGCTAACGTTAGGTTTGCCAGCTGGTTCAGTCAGATATGTGGCAGTTACACTTGGCAGTTTGTATGCTTTTAGTAAGAACTATCTAATGTGTGAGGTGCAACCCACTTTAATTTAATCAGGCGTAACTCTGCACTTGCTAATCACTTTACAATTATGCTAAGTTTGAACTTATGCAGAGCTGGTGCAACCGGCTCTAGATGAGGACAGAACAAACTATGTGTTCAAACGCGAGGAGGTGTCTACTAAGGTGACTAACAGCATGATAAGCAGTAGAGCTGCAATGACTTTCATTAGTTGTCAACTATTAAATTAATCACCAACTATTTTAATGATCGATTAATCGGTTCAAGTAATTTTTTCAGAAAATAAAGTCAAAATCTCTGATTCTAGCTTTTTAAATGTGAATATTTTCTGGTTTCTGGTTTTCCTTTATGGCAGAAACTGAAAATCTTTGGGTTGTGGACAAATCAAGACATTTGAGGACGTCACCTTCGACTCTGAGAAACACTGATTGGCATTTTTCAACATTTTCTCACATTTTATAGCCCAAACAACTAATCGATCAATCATTACTGATTAACCGACAATGAAAATAATTCTAGTAGCAGCTTTAAGAACAGCTGCTATCACAGTTAAAAGAGAACTAAAAGCCGAGAGAAAGCAGAACAACATCTGATAGATCAGACATGACATCAAACAAAAGATACTTGGTGCTGAATAAAATGTGAACATCTATTTCAGGATCGATCTCAGTATCTGATGTAAAGTACCTTTGCAAGACTGGCTGTAAACAGCACACATTCAAACAACTCTCCCATTCTCTGCAGGAACTCATCCACATACGGCCTCTTCAGCACATACACCTGTAAAACAAACATAGCGTCAGGAAGCAATCCGACCTGCAGGGCCGTCATTTAAAACTCTACATTTGTGCCATCAGCTTATTACTTCCCTCCGTTTGCTGCTAATGGCCAGTTCCTGAAACAAGTAATCAAGAATAGGCCGTGCCAGTGTTAACCAGCCTATCCTGGATTACTTGAACCAGGCAGAGGCCCACAGAGGACTGCGTGCCAGCACATGGGGTCCCAGGAATCACATTTCTGAGTTAATTACATTTCCTCATGTCCAATAGTGAGAAGCTCTACGCCCAAGTTGAACAAATGGTCCGGCGCACTGCGCTAGTTGAGCGTATTTACAACCTCTTCGTAGAGGCAGTAATATGTACTGTATCTCTTATTAATGAATTTTTAGATGAACTGAGCAGAAATGACTCATTTTCATGCTGATGCATCCACTTCCACTTCGACTCTCTATTCAACATCTGGTCAGTAGAGGGCTCCGTGCGCCCGTCATAGCAAAGCCTGGCTGATCGGTTACAAGACCCATCCCTTTTCAGCTAAGCAACCACTGCAAACACATCAACATACATACACAAACACAACCCCCTCCCCTCCACAGCAAACACACTCACACACAGTAGTTTACCTGGTGTGTGGTCCCCTCTATCTCCACAGGCACGATGAAGTCTGCATTACTAATAGGCTGGAGGGAGAACACAGAGGGAGATGGTTGGCATGCTCATTCACATGAGCCGAGCTGTGTACATTCACATGGCATTACATAACAAGTGAACACTGAACACTTAGAACCAGGCTCCACACCGCTGCCATAAATCACAGTGCGTAGCCTACACAAACAGAATATAATCCACCTGATGTACCTCAAACACACGCCGTGGTTTCAACCAAAAAACTCTAATACAGATTAATAAAGAAAATAATCACAGGAGAACCAATGCACCACTGCTACAAGCTGCTGTTATGTATATATAACCCCATTTACTTGATGCTATTTCTAGCGAATCAGAAGAAGCTTTCACTCAAACTGACATAACGTTGCCAAACAACAATACCAAACATACTAAAATGAGGCAAATGCTAACGCTGACATAAAGGAAAATAGGTTTGGTACCTTGAACGAGCTGTGCACCAGGGTCTCATCCAGATCTATGACCACACATATCTTCCCTTGGTCCTGGGCAGTCACCTCAGGCAGGAGGCTGGGTTCATGTTGCTGAGGAGACACACAAAGACTTGTTTTAATGGTGCTGTCCCACACACACACACACACACACACACACACACTCACTTATATCATTTGTCTTGTCTGTGGGATGTTTATAGCTAAGGTGCATGATTAGTCCTGATAGTGATTCCATGGCCATTTGATTTCACCTCTGGGAAATTAGATGAGACTCAGTTTTAGATGGGCATGTATGTGTGGATGAGCTCCACTATTTACTGTAACGGCTTCTATCTTTAGGATTAGCATATTTATTCTTTTATTATATTTCCCAAAAGCATCTCTACAGGGATTCACCAGCAGGGAAAACACAATACCTTGATAGGATCTAATTTTTAGATATCCAGTTTTCCCACCTTTATTAATTCTGTTTCGTTCTAGGCTCCTTCTGAGCACAGTCAAGCTGACGTTAATTATTAATATATTACATAACGTAAATAGCTTATCCATTGAGGAAGGCAAATTAAGACTGAAAAACCCCATATCCATGAGCAACAACAATATTCTTTCATCAACTAAACAATAAGCCCAATGCAACGTAACCTCATCGACGCAAACGTTTAATTCAGTTTCATTTCAGTGGAAGCCTGCCAGACAATAACCAGGCCCTACATGTGCTGCTTCCTGTTTGCTCCTGATGCTGGAGGACACTCCTCAATGTGAGCAAACATGGCATCTCATTAAAATGCCCCTAACATGGTACTGAAGCTCTAATCAGGCTGACAGCGTTCACCAGCGTGGCCAGCCGTATGCAGCAGCCGCTCAAGGCTTTATTTTTTTCTCCACCTCAGCAATTACGAGGCACACAATACACCATTCTGTGCTCGCTCGCGCCGTCTGCCTAAAGGGGTGATAGTCGCTCTGTCGCTCTTATCTTCCTTGAAGGATCAAGTGTGAACATCAAAGTGATTCAATATCCGAAGACAGTTGCGGTTAGCTTTCAAGATGTTCAGAGCAGGTGCAGTAGTGGTTTTAGTGCGCAGTTGTAAAAAAAAAAATGCTTGAAGACAATAATAAGCACATTTTTACAACAGCACGTTCAGTTTATTCCCACAGATGGCTGAACTATTCAAACATGGCAGCAGAGTGTGTGGGTGCAACAAGGAAGTAAAATCTTAAATAAACAAAATTAAAGTCAGAACCGAACCGAGGTCTTCAAATTGTTCTCAGTGGTGTGAAATTTGTTGGAATAAGAATAGTGTTACCTTGACAACCGTCCCATTTTCCTGTGACTCCAGCAAGGCCTGCTGGGAAGGTGGCGGTAGTGGCGGTGGTGGTTTGGGGCCATCCTGAGCTTGGAGGCAACAGAAGAGTGCTTTGAAGATGTTACAACTCCGAGGCTGTTTCAGGGCAGAGCGGCTCACCTGGCCTGTTAGGCACAGAGAAAGAGAGACTTTCATGAGAAAACTGAGTCAAACTGCATGTCGTCAACATGGAAATACGAAGTGGGGCCTTGAATCACATGCCAGACACATGTGCCGCAATCTTTCCCATTCCCAAACAAATCTTGATGCAAACAATAAAGACTTAAAATAGATTAAACATATTGAAATCAACCACATATATTCGTCCATAAAGGAAATTCACATAAGTAGGTTTGAGCTGCTTGTAGCATATAGAATGAGCTTCCCCTTTGCTAAAAGCACCATCCATCTGTCTACAGGGATGGCACAGCCCGCACATGAAATCTGTTTTTAATGCGCCTGCCTCTGCCGCTGCTGCTGTTGCTGCTGCTGGAAATGGCTGGTACATGTTATATAATCACAGAGGGCGGGAAAACCCACACTTTTCAGCACTACCTTCAACAGAAAACACAGACAGAAAACATTCCAACCATTTTAAACTCCAGGACATCTCAGGGCTGCCTGAAGCCAGAACAGACAGATAGTGAGCTGGACGAGCAGTCACACCTCAGCGCCCTGTGCAGGTCTCTGATCAGCCACTGTAACGACGAGCGTCCCAGCCCCATGCGAGACTTGTGCCATAGCAAAAGACAGGGAGGAAAACATTCCTGCAAGTCTCCTCCGGTGTGTTTCGTGTGTGGACTTGCAAACAGTCGCAGGATTTATAGACATCAATACGGTGCCATCACAGAACGTAAATACACACAGTCCTCAGCAGAAAGAGGAACTGTTGATAAACAGCCAAAAGTGTGCCAGCCAAGTGAACACTCACACATTTACACATTTATTTCTCTTTTACTCTGCAGTGTCCAGGCTGACCCTCAGTGCTCTGAAGACATACTGCAGACACACCAGTGACCATGTTACACAACACCATGTTTAAGAGACAAAGGACACTGGAGCTTTTTTTGGTCATTTCCTCAGATGTCCTTCATTAGTCCAGGACACTTTTTCTGGAAATATTAAGATCCAATAATCAATACAATCCACATGTTTGTATCCCCTTAATGTGAATCCACTTTAAGTCAGCCTATTGATTTCCCACAGGAAAACAGTATCGGCCATGTATGACATAACACATACATTATATCTCGCTGTATATAAAAGGGGAGAAAGAGCAGACTAATCCTACAATCCAGCATGTAATACATCGCTTTAACACACTGAATCTCCTACAAAGGCAAGAACAACTTCAGAAAGCTTGATAATCACAAATATAGGTAACAGAGGTACAATGTTACAAACACAGCTCTATTGCAGGAATCAGTTTCAATCACACAGTGCAACACACTGTGATAATCGCTGAACGTTTTCTTTAGTACACATTCAATAAACGAAGCTGTACCTGCTGTACAACGTTGGCTTTTGCTCCTTCAGCTGTCTTCATCACATTCTTTGCAAATTCTTGTTCTGGCAAAAAAAAAATTTCATTAAGTTTTTTGTCTGCTTGTTCACATGACACTGTGCATCAACACAAGACAAGACAAGCAGAAATGGACTGTGGACTGAAGTGGAACCATATTATTGATTATTACTATTTGCGTGTAGCCTTGATGTGCTGCTTTGAGCTCCATTTTGGACCAGCTCAGTGAGATCATCTAGCCTCTATGCGCCTTCAGATAACATTGACCTCAAACCTCCTGCAGCTCCAGTGAGAGTCAGGTCTGCATCCATGTTGACCTCATCAGGCGAACTTATTTGCTCAAAAACGGCTTTGGTCTGAATCTTGCATCAGTTTTTGATAGTAGAAAGGACCACAACAGAGAAGGACCTCAGACCCACTAATATGGAGTAATGTGTAGATAATCTGACTGCTTTTTAGCATTATAGGTCGTAAACTGACACTAACATGTCTCTGACAGCGGTTGTCCATCTAACAGCTCTTTTTTTAAACACTATACTGTTGCATTATGGATCTCATATTGTTGCTTTACTTTGTGTAATCCACAGTAGTTTGGAGCTGAACTCCACCCAGCATTACTCATCAGTTGCCCTATTACCTAACACGCTGCGCACACAGCTGAGCTGAGGGTTTCTCCTGTTGCTCTATATTTTGCTTGCTGCCAATAGACTTGCATGCTTGGCATCCCAGTCTGGACACTGGACGCCTGTGCAGGCTGATACAAGGGTAATCACAGTCTATGTACTCCAAAGACACCCCATCTCCTTTATTACCCTGCTCTGCTCTGCTAATCTGCCCTCTAATCCGTTCTCCCTGTGTGTGCAGTGTGTAGCTCGCTGGGGTGACTGCACCGCCAACAGATGCCTTCATAGAAGAAGAAATAACACAGGCAGGCCATGTTATAGCAGGTTAGTCAAACCTCTGACAGCTAAAGAATTCATTACTTATTGATAGATGACGGCTATGCTACTACGACTACTGAAGTATAGATAACATATCAGACTTTTCTAGAAATATGTGTTTCTTGTGGCCATGTTTCTGGTCAAAAGTACAGTCCCAAATTAAAAAATCTTGACTCAATAAACCTCAGCTTCAGCTCTGCAAGAAATATTTTGATTAAAGATGCACCTACTTAAACAAAATGATAAATAGCCCACACTTTAAACAAATAAATGCTGGCACTTTTCTAAGACTAATAAATATGGAGTGAATAAGATGATTTTCATGCATGGATTCTCTGTTACTGTACAGACAGTATATTTGCATATTGTAAACACCGATTCTATATCTGCTTTTGTGTGCAGGTTATGTTCAAATACATTAACATTGCAGGCACAGATAGAGGCACCACAGATATGACAATGATTTGCATGCTTCTCCATTGTTTGCTTTTCTCTGCTGCATGTGCACTTACCCAAATTGATTCTCTTCTCCATCCAGGCCAGGAGGTCTTTGGCGTAGCGGCACCACATCTTGGTGTACTGCAGCGCTGTCTCCACTCCATCCTCAGAGCGACAGAGGGCCAGGTCTGCTTCCTGGGCTGAGAGGGAGTACATCAGCATCACTGCAGGCCCCAGACACTTGGAGCTGTACCCTGGGATCACACAGTATCCAGTGGGCTACACCCCCATGCTTGTCTCTCCTGGAGGACTCAAACAGCCTCCAGCCTCAAAGACACAGTGATCTACGCTAGAGTGACGACCCCCCTCAGCTCCCAGACTTAATCACACAAGACAAAGATGATCAAAAATTCAATGTCACTTTAAAAAAAGGTATACACAAACCCAAAACAGGAAAGAACAACTGCATATGACAAGTCATAGCTGCTCCGCAGAGTAAAGGTTCCTGTGGTTTCCAGTATGTCTCAGCACATTGTCCGTGTCTCTTGCATGTAAGCACAATGGATGTATACTGTGGTGGGGATGTGACCTGAGTGAGGAGGGTTTCTATGGACCAAAGATAAACAGCTTTAGTTAAATAACTTCCCTCTTCTCCCCTCTTCCTCACTCTGCCTGGCCCCTCCCTCTCACACCTGTTCACTTCCAGTCTTCAACAAAGAGACAGGCAGTGCCATGAAAGCACCACTCACTGCCAGTGTGCAGTATCAGACGCCACCATGTCACAGCTCTACTGTGGTCAGCAGGCAGGGTACTGATGTAACAACCTCTCTGGCTCTTCCTCTGTGACTCACACCAACACAGGGTGGATCATGTGGTCTCTGAAACACTCCCCACACCGCTTTCTCTTTTCCTCTTTCTCTGTGTGCTCCACTTCCAGACAAATTTTTGCGAATAAATGTCAAAATCTATTAGAACACATCTTAATTTCCTCCTGCAGCAAAAGGTTAGAGCACAGATGCACCTCAAGAGCTTCCACTTCTTCTAACGGCTCACAGCGCAGTTCCAAGTATTCAGCTATTTTAATTGAGCAAGCACGCACTACCAGAAAGAGTGCAACAACTTCTCTCTCAAGTTCCTCACTCAGACATGCAGATTTTATTCTGCTGCTCTTTTTTTCTTTTGCTCAGGCGCCAAATCCAGTTAGTATGTTATAAAAATCCAAGCAGGGTTATCTTTTCCTCTCTGTCTTCAAGTAAAATCCACAAGAAAGAACAGGCAATTCCACAAGAATGATGGATTTGTGGCCAGATTGTGTGCCAAGGTTGACCTCTCTTAGCCTTTCCGCTCTGTGTTTTGTTTTCGGGAGAGCTCCGAGCATTTTCAGGAATCAGCCTCCAAGCGGAGTCTGTGCTGCCCCGTGGCAATGGCCCTCTTCACTTGAATTGCGGATTATCCTAGTCAGGTCCAGATTGCGGAGTGACAGGCTTTAGAGGAGCATTGAGTGAGGTTTACCTCCTGGTGTGTGACCAAGCAGGAGGGGGCTTAAGAGACTAATGTGTGTCCAATCCCAACCTTGTAATGAAATGAAATGTACCCATACACAAAGACTTTGAAGAGTGACAGCATGAATTAAGTGGGATACAGCATCAGTGATCTCAGATAGGTTTGGTCTTGATGCCAAAAGAAGACCTTAAAAAGACATTTACAGTCAGAGATGAGAAGAGTTTCTTTGCCATACAATCAGTCAACTATTGCCCTGCTTTTTCTACATTTCTACTGTGCTCTTTAATCACTGTCCATCTCTGTAATTCCTTATCTCCTTCTGTGTACTGTGCCGTGTACTGTGCCCTGCAGTTTGGGTCAAACTGAGGTTGGAGTACTTAGCAGCGACTCTCTGGTTGAACACTGAGTAAGTCCAGTCTTTTTCTCTGCCTCCCCTGTATGTACCGCAACAGTCTTAATAGCACGGACAGCTCCTTTTTCTGTAGACCCCTCTGTGTTCCGCCTGTATCTGAGGTAAAAACTGAGAGCAGCTGCCTCCTGCTTTAATCCTCTTCCTTTGTCCTAATCTTGTTACAAAAGGACAATTACAACTCGCGGCTAATTATAAGAAAACAAGAAATGATTGAAGAAGATGCTCTGAGTGTCTGACAGAAGCTCCTGAACATCACGCTGATGATTTGCTGAAATGTCAGATAGTGTAGGGTGGTCTATGTTAGGGTAATTAAACCAGTGACCTCAACCACTACAGAAAGGCTTTAATTCACAGACTGCTTGTGACGTACAGTATAGAGGAGCCTTTTATTGATTCCCTGTGAGCAGGGCTTCACCATTTATATCACATAGACATACTCCCTCGCCTCCCTCTCACATAAATCATACCTGGTTGGTTTCCATCCACTTCACTGGCCTCAGCACGTTTCTGTGTGCTAAATGTATCTTCGCACTGTTGGAAAAAAGGAGACTCTTGCTGTACAAATGCTTCATTAATCCCCTAACATGCCAACAATATTCTGTACATGGTTACCCACAGAAAAAGCAAATATAACCCATAAATACAGTTTCTGGATCTGTAATTTTACCAACATAATGCAAGCTTTAACATAAACAGCATAAGTATTTTATAAGTGTTTAATTGTTTCCTTACAGACACATCTTGTTGCTCTGTGCTTTCTGTAGAAATGGATTCTGAGATGGACTGTGAGTCAATGTCTGCCAGCAGATCCTCCCCTGCACTGAACACAGGAAGAATGTATTGACAGAGGAATATACACAGTCAAATAGCAATACCTCAAAATGTTGAACATACTACAGCGTATGTACAAACCTATGACCTACAGCTATGTGTCGATATGCACACCTTCCAGACAGATGTAGGCAACACATTAAATGGCCATATTCTAGTGCTTGGCTTATCAGTATTACACAAAAAGTTACACACATTTTTAAGTCCAGTACGTGCCAGTTTACTTGACTGCAACTCTAATTCACTGAAGTCACGCACTATGTTTGTTTGGCGTCAATGCCACTTCACAGAAATGCTGTGATGTTTGCTTTGCTTTAAGAATATATACTGAGAGATCATGCACAGCTGGCTGAATTCAAGTTGATGGATTATAGCTTTGAGCTTACAAATGCATCGGAACAGTTTCATCCTGTATGGTTTCCTACAATCAGCAAAGCTTACAGCATCTTTGAATGCCACCTCACTAACCACAGTGTTTTTCCGTC
>JAPZEA010000002.1:26824764-26836038 GCA_029783685.1 Heniochus monoceros | reverse complement strand
GATGAATCATAATAATTGATGACCTAACTTTTAATCTAGCACCATCATCTTAGTCTAGCATGTTAGCATGCTAATATTTTGTTAATTAGCACTAAACACAAAGCACAGCTGATGGGGACACCATTAGTTTTTGCAGATATTTGGTCATAAACCAAGTTCATGTCCAAAATGTAAATTTTGACCAGATGATGGTGCTAGATTAAAAGTTAGGTCATCAATTATTATGATTCATCCAAGAGGCACCAATTTACATGCCAATCCATCTAATAGTCATCAACACGTTTTACGAAAAAGCCATCAATATCAACCTCAAGATATCAAGATATTTCAGTCTGGACCAAAGTGGTCGACGGACAGACCGCCACGTCCATAGAGCCACGCTGCTAAAACACGCTCGTGGCTCTGTGAGGCTACACAGTGGTGCTCGAGCCAAATGCTAACTTCCAAATGCTAACCACAGCCAGGTAAGGAGGTAAGCATGCTCACAATGAGAATGCTAACACGCTGATGCAGAGCAGGCGTAGAACTTTACCATGTTCCCCATCATTTAGCATGCTAACATGCTAACTTTTGCTAATTAACACAAAACAAAGCACAGCTGAGACTGATGGGACTGTCTTTAGTTTCACAGGTACTAGTACTGGTATTGGACAAGTTTGAAAATTGACCTGATGATGGTGCGAGATGAAAAGTTAAGAGATCACCACAGCTGGCATCAAGGGGACACAAATGTTTATACTAAATTTGTTGTCGAGATATTTCATGGTGGCCGTAGAGGAAAAGTCATTAATATACATCGTTATGAAAATGTTCTCACAAACTCTCTCGTAGATGTTTAGTAGATATTTCAGAAGGTAACTTTGACCTGCTAGTGGTGCTAGATTAAAGTCCAGGCGATCACCTAAATATGGACAGACGTCATCCTCTGGGGACCATGAATATCTGAACAAAACTATCCATCCAATAGCTGTCAAGATATTTCAGTCTGGAACATTGCCATCCCTGGAGCCAAAGCTGCTAGCATGGATAGCAGAACAGTGTCATCTCTGTGCTCATAACACAAATTCTTTCTAAGGATTCCTGAAAGTTGCTGGTGCGGTAAACTGCAGCCATATTTCAGTCTGCAGCCTGTGGGAACACGAGGTGTACTCTGAAATCTTTTTACAACCTCAAAATGATGCAATACATTATCAATAAAAATTAAGCTCACTGTACTTTAGGGCCAAAGTAAGCAGTCTACATCTCTATCTGCAGTTTTCCTCCAGCAGCCACGCTGCTTGTTAAACTGTGTAAGAAATCACAGGCTTTTTCAGAAACACCTTCAAGGACATAAAACACTCAGCTCCCGTTGAAGCAGCAAAACAAACTGTTGTTTCGCTGCTGACCTTGGTTATCATTGTTACTGTTATTGCTGATGCTGCAGGACAGGTTATTGCAGCAGTGTGCGTGGCTGTAATTAAAGCCTATAAAACAGTAAAAGCCTCCATCTTTTTAATCTCCCTCATGCTTCCACGCTGCCTGTCTGACACGGAGACTGTCTGCTGGGATTATGTTAACGGTTCAACATGCTCACCTCATAGGCTTTCCTGTGCTCTGGATTGGCCACACAGTTGAGCAACTCATCACCTGCCAGATCAATGGCGACCACTCCCTCGTGGCAGTATTTCTTGCACAGCTGCACCACGTCCATGGACCAGCCTGCAGAATTTAAAATACACAGATATGACTACACAGCTCAGCCCTGCTCACTCAAACACACACATGCAGATGATGTGTAGATGAAATGTGATGATGCAGTCCGAGCATCATGCTACATCCATCTGCATCAATCTACAGCAAGACAGCGTGAACAGTATAAGGCACACAGTTATTCCACAGCCTGCAGAACATCATGTTTTCCTGAAATACAACTTTATTCTCTCATCTATAATGAGAAAATCAGATACCCTGAATATGTTCAGGAAGTATGCAACGTAAAATGGAGAATGTCAGTTATAAACTGCACTCGGCTGTTGGGTTACACAGGAAACAGCTGCATGAAGATAACAGAGCAGACGTCTCAGAGCAGTCACTGTTGCTGCTGATACAGTCTGCTCGTTAGCACAGCTAGACTGTACATAGAATATCACAGCTGCTGTTATTGGTATTACCTGTACTACTACAACTACTACTAATAGTCCTAATATAGCACATATTTTTACTGTCCTGTGAAAACCATTTATCTCCAGAGCATCATCTGAAAACAGTGTGCGTTTCAGTTTTATGACGATGCATTCAGCGGGTGTTTGGACATGCTAGCTTAGCTTTAGGAATGGTAATATCAGCCTGTCAGTCATTGGTCCACCACCTCAGTCCAGACTGAAATGTCTCAACAGCTCTTGGACAGATTGTTATGAAAGTGTGTGCATACATTCGCGGCCCCCACAGGATAAATACAAATGACCACGGTGAACCACTGACATTTTAGCTGGCGCCATCATCAGGTCAAAGGTGTAATTTGTCCAATACTTTGATTTATGACCAAATACATGCAAAACTAATGACTTTCCCAACTGCCTCAGCTGTACTCTGTAAGTGCTAATCACCACATGTTAGTGTGTTGAAGGGTAATTAAGGTATTTTTAAACCTGGGCCCTATTTTTAGATATTTTGGGATCTAAATGACTAACAAGTACAAAAAGTATTGGAACTGGTCCAATAGATGGCCTCAGCCGGCAGCTGTGAAACAGGCTTGAGTGACTGCAATGTAATCTTTGGGGAAAAATGTCCCGTCAATGTACGTCCACTAAAAGTGCTCGTTTTTGCCACAGACCGGCTCAGAGTGTCTGACAACATTATGAAAAGGGTCCAACAGACGGCTCTTTCCAACGGGGGACTGCAGCCGTTATCCCTCTCTTCAAAGCCACCAGACTCCTTTGACAAAAACATTCATTTTACCTTGCGGAACACAGGAGCTGCTGGTCTCCCACTGCCTCAAAAACTTGTTTGTTTTATTGTGTGACTTTGGTGTTTTAAAGGGTTAATGTGGGTTGCAGCCAGGTTCACACCTGCTGGCTGCGATGATCAACTGGGCAAAAACTTTTTATACCTGTTAGTCATTTCGACCTTAAATATGTTGAAATCTGGGCCAGGTTGAGAAACACTGGAATTACCCTTTAACATGCAAAACAAAGAGGGTGAGTCAGCACGTTAGCATTGTCATTGTGGGCATGTTGGCATGCTGATGTTAGCATTTAGCTCAAAGCACCATTGTGCCTAAGTGCAGCCTCACAGAGCTGCTAACGTGGCTGCAGACCCTTAGTCTTGTTAAATGGTTTATTTGGCTTTAAAAAAATCAAGACAAAACACTTGAAAAATTCAAAATCAAATTAATTTGGAGGTAAATGGTTTTCACTGGATAGCAACAATATGTGCACAGGCTATAAGAAGACAACTATGGATTTATAAATGTATAAACTTTCCTGAGTGCACTGTGTCTGTCTGTGGTGCCTCATGATCTAATAAGAATAACTGAGGCCGAGCTTTGACTCACATACAGAAGACAAAACAATAAGGAGCCTTATCTCACAAGGTTGTTTGGGCAGACAGAAGCATGAACAGTTCATTACTTGGCATGTGGCGCATGCAGCATAGAATGGACCTGGCTTTGATATTGAAGGCCCTCTCCCCCTCGCTGAGGCCCTCGTTAACCAGGCGCACCACCTCATCTGGGCTCAGGTCGCCTCTGAGGGAAGAAAACGCGGTGAAAAAGAAAACAAGCGATGAGCCAAACTTAATATTTCCCTCTCTGAAAGCACAACACAGGTTTCACCAAAGGCTGCAGCTTTTCAAATAAAGACTCACTCTGTCTGGTTCCATGGTATGGGCTCCACTTTAGAGTTAGCCAGGAAATGTGGGCTGTATCTGACCTCGACATAAATCACTCCCTCCTTGGCTTTGTCCTCCACAAACTCATAGGCTATCCTCTTTATGGCCTCTCTGTCTCCACTGAAAAACAAAGAAAAACACAAAATGAATGGCATTGAATCTCTGATGATCTCTTATTTCAGCGGTACAAATAAAACCATTAGCCACTGCTAATCCATCACCTCAACTACGATGCTTTCAAAATGTAATACAAAGCATTTACACAAGTTTTACAGATAAGATCTGGTTGATTTAATCCAAACACCTCCTGCACATTTACATGCAACATATATTATACAGGCTTCATTAGATGTAAACCAGATGTTTCATGTTATCCATTTTTAATTATTTTCCATGTACACTTTAGGATTTAGAGGAGTAGAAGAAAAAAATCTGTATGAAAATTATTGCTGAAGGGAGGGTAGCGTGACTTTTTGGGAGACTCTTTAAAATGTTTTTTATCCTGGCTTTATGCTTCATTCCAGCCTTTAATTCCAATATTGTAAATGACACCAAAAGGACAATGCATGAGTGAGCAACGGGTAATAAAGGTGTGTTTGGCCATAACAATCTGGTCTCTGTATCAGGGCGACACTACAGCAGTTTCTACCCTCACTTTATCTGTATGGTAGCAGGAAGCAGAGGTACACTGAAGTAATCTGTGTCACAGTAATATGCTGTTTCTACTAAGTGGTGAATTAAAAGAAATGTGTTCACTGTTGCTGTTTAGCCTATTGATGCCCACAGGTGTTCTTCAGTCACTTCTCGGTTCATTCTTCTGCTGTTAACCCACAAATCTTTGCAGAACCATGTGTGTAAAAACCAAATTGGCTGAGAAGAGCTGCAACGATTTCTCAGTTTATTGATTGGTCCATCAGAGAATTAATAGTTGCATTAACATTCCCTTATTTTATTTATGCAAATGTTAAGATTTGCTGTTTTTCTTTGTCCTATGCGACAGTAAATCTGAATATCCTTGTATTATAGAGAGGTGGTTGGACCTGAAGTTGTCACCTCATGCTTTAAAAATCTTGTACAGGCCTTTCCTAATATTTTCTGACAGAAAGTCAAGAAATCAATCAGCAGGTTAGTTGATATTGGACATTATCTTTGGTTGCAGGCCTTCAGATAAGTCAAGGGGAGGATTGAATTAAAGTATTAATAATGCTTGGGAGGGCCTCACTTATCTATGAAGTCCCCCTCCTCACCCCAAAAGTCTTCATCACACATTTTACACCTGCAACTTTTTTTTCTGTCCTGCCTGCATGACTGTGCTGCATGACAATACAGAGAAGTGTTGTGAAAATATAAGAGCTCCATTTTTCTCTCTCCTTTACACTCAGCATCACGCGACGCTTCCAGCATTTACACTGACAGTGAATGCACGGGTCTGAATGCCTGTTGTTCCCCTCTCATCGCCCCCCAACACGGCACCACAGCGCCACTAGGCTCATACAACAACTCTGCATGATCTGAACCCAGCCAGCAAGTTCCCTATGTTGTTGAAGCCATGCTGCACACACGGCTTTCAAGAGCCTTGATACAGAAGGGTCCATTCAGCACAACTGTGCGCTGCAGCCCAGCCACTACAGACCTTCATTGTGAAAGCTTTCACGGCCGTTGAGTATCTTAAAGACTGTATTTGGGCTTTTATTAACAGTTCGGCACTGTCACTGGAGGGCTAAATATAAGAGCAAGTGACACCGGAAAGGGTCCCTGAACAAATTTACTCTCCTCTTAGTTTGGTTGCCAAGGTGACATTTGATCTGGATAGTGATGTGTTCCTGTTCTGCATGTCTGGCATTTAAAATGAACTCCCCCACCAACGTGCCACAGAATTACACCGTTTAATCTGCAGCGTGTTACATCACACTACCACCAATCACAAGCTATACCGCACACTTCAGGAGACTTTGAACGCATCGTGATTGTATAACTTAGATGCATATGTGCGATAACAAACTGTGTGACCAGACTTTGACCCTCACTGGAGTAACATTCCTGTGACACTAATGAGGTGGACCCTGACTTTTCATAACTCCAGTTCTGCTCTTTGCACTCCTGACACCTGCCCAGCAAGAAAACACCTTTGGTAATCATGAAAGTGAAGCATTAAAGGCGACATGTCAGCACTTACGCCACCACGTGCATGTACTCTGCGAACTTGCCCAGGAACTTGGTGAGGGTGGCAGGCTTTTCCAGGATAATAATCTGCGTCATCTCCTCCACGGTGTTTGCTGGCAGAGGGATGCCGCGTCTCCTGGAAGGAGGAGAGGAAGAAAAAGAAATCGTTCAAGGACAGAGCTGAAATTTAAATGAGTACTTTGTTTCATTTGAACCCAAAATGTTAAATCCAGTTTACTTGCTCTGCTTCCTGAAAAGAAAAGAACAGACGGCTGCTGTTTGTGTGACGTGTGGAGGCCTGAGCTGCTGACTTGACAACTGAATTATTAATGAGAAAATTAATAAAAGGTGAAACTTCGTCAGGATTAACGTAAAGTTAAAGCTGTTTTTATCTCTATTTTTACATTCCGAATGAGTCGGATGACAACATGAAAGGAGTCGCTCATACTGACGAACCCACAGAGAATTATCGACAGACTCTGCGGAGCATTTTAGCACCTTTCAGCTCATTGTTTTGGTTTTATGCTCCACAGCTTTAATGTTTTGGTTCACTTGCAGTGCTCTCATCTATCTTGCAATGCGGCTGGATTCACAAGATCACGGGATCACGCAACGTGAGAATCCATCTCGCCAGGCTTCAAGTTATATGCTTGTGGATGAATCACACTGGTCAGCATCCTGTGAGGAACTACAGGCCTGGTTCAGGTGTGACAACAGTGCCACTGCTCAAAAACAACGGCAGCTCTTAAAGAGGTTATCGTAGATGCTGCTAAACCATCAGTTACATCAGTTTTGCTCTCTTTCTACGTCTTACAATTCTTTGATCTGATTGGTGGAAGTTAGCCCATGATGGACAGTGATAAACAGATGGCTCAGCCAATCACCTGCCAAGTATGTTTTGAAAGTACCAGCCCTTTTCCAAACAGTGTCCATGGATGACTTTACAGATAGTTTTGTGTAACAAACCATGTGGCACGTCAGGTTAGCACGAAGCTGTTTCTAGTACAGCAAAGATCTGGTGAGAATATTGGAGCGTTTAGCAGCTAAAGACTCAGATACTTCTCTCAGGAGTCAGTGGACAGTAAAACAAAGCTAAAGAGAGAGTGAATATTGGACTTGCATTCATCAGGTGGACAGAAACAAGACCAGACAATGAATGCTGTGTACATGTACATAAGCAACTATTTGCCACGATGTAAATCAGCTGTATAAAGTGATAATATGTCATGTAATATGTAATAAGGTCGTGTTTCAAACCACACAAAGCAATAATGAGGTGTTGTTATCTCTGTAAACGTGTATCTGAATCTCAGCACAAACACATAAAGTCTAAAGTCAATATTGAAGAATTCTAATTAAATGCAGAGTAAACTAACTTACTTGGCAACATCAAGGATAGTCTGCACCCTGATGGCTCCATCGAGGTGCACATGTAGCTCAACCTGTGGATGAGGAAGATACACGATAATAAATAATTAATCAGTCAATCAAAAGTGATTAATTTCAAACAGATGGCCGTGTATCTGAGTCTGACTGTGTGTCAGACGAAGAGGAGAACTGGAGCTGGCAGAAGTGTTGAAGTTCAATGTTTTGGCTGCAGCCCATCATGAATGCAGAACGCATGACTGGGCAGCACATGGTGAAAAGGCCAGGGGTGCCAGAGGAGGGTCGCGTCCCCTTCCAGCACCGAGAGCCGTGATTTATTCTGGCAGATGACACAGATAAATCATGCATCCTTCAAACAACTGAGGCCTAAACGATGCTCATCAGTCAGTGTGAGAATCAAATTAAAAGTTGCAGACGTTTAATCCTTATTTCTGGTTGGAAAAGAAGAAGAAAATCAGCCCCAAATTAAAGCTCCTAACGTGCAGCAAAAGAAGCAGTTTAGATTTTCACATGTTCCACTTTAATCTTTTCTCGTTTATTCTAGATAATATTCTACATGTGTCTGTTTTCTGATTCAGCCTCTAACTACGAGTGATGGGATCTTACATGCACTCTATTTTCTGTCAGAACAGTAGAGCTAAAATGATTAGACAATTAATCGATTAGCCAATCAAGACAAATTAATTGGCAACTACATTGATCGACTGATCCTTTGAGTCACTTCAGGCAAAGCCACCAACCGTCCTCTGGTTATGGCTTATGAAAGGTGACGATTTTCTGCAGCTTTCAATTGATTTGTTTTTCTTTTTCGAGCAAAATGCTAAAAATTTTAATAAAACTAATAAAAAAAATCACTGGACCTTTGAGTGTGTAACTCTTAATAAACAGCGAAAAAAGAAAGATGTTTGTTAACTTTGGCTTAATTATTATATAGTTACACAGAAATAATTTCTATGAATAATGTAAAGGCAGAATTAAATGTCACCAGTTGAAATGTCATAAACTCTGATGGATCCATAAAGTTTAAGAAAACAGTGGATGAGCTCATGACGACAGCCGAGCTTCATCAAAGAGGAAAGGAAACATCTGTTAAAGGATGAATCTGGAAATCTGGTAAAGGTCACTCTGAGGGGGCCTTCTGGGGGAAAATCCTCCATATTTTCAATTTATAACAGTCACAGTGAATAAAAATAATCTATCAGGGTACAGAAATATCTTATCTATCAAAATAAATCAAGTATTTTCCTCTTTTTAGTATCTAGAAAGTTTCTAAAATGATTTATGTTCAGCTTCAGCTCAGTGTTTCTATGAACATTCTTTCATCACGTCTTGAATTAAAACAACTTCAGCCTTCGTGAGTTTTATGTCAAGCCTGAAGAGAAATGATTCATATGTCATTCTAACTCAAAGGAAAAGATCATTTGGAGTACACCCCGGACTAAAAGCTCCCTTTAAGAGACAAACTTCACTTCCAGTGTACTTTTTGGAGTTAGTCTGGATTTCAAACTGTGCAATAAAAACAGTATGTGTTCAAAATGTGGATCTGGTAAAATAACCTGAAAAATAACCTTGAATAACTAGTTGCAGCCCTGATTGTGACCGACTGCTCCCTCCTCACCTACTTTTATCGAAAGTAAAAGCATGTACAGGCTATACAGCTGCATCCATCTGTGACAAAGAAAACAAAAGATCTTGAGATCCGATGTTTCCACTCAAATGTTTACAACAAGAAGTAACGTGTACTGTTGAGTGTGTTCGAGTGTCTCTTTTATTTACATCTATTTTTTTTTCCTTAAAAGCCTGGTTTGTCCGAGCGTCAGAGCTCTTCACTGACAGAGAACAGCTGCTGAAGCCATCGTTGAGTTCAGGAAACCCCGTGATGATTCTTTCAGGACACAGAACTTGCTGCAGTTTGTACATTTTGGTTGGTTACATAAGCCAGTGGAATTTATACTAATATGAAACTACAGATCAGCAAAACAACACTGTTATTGTGCAACAGCCTCTTGTTGATTGATCTTGAACACTGTATGTAGCATAGCACCTAATGATCTGTGATTGGTGATTGACCCCCTGTTGGGGACTGTTACTCAATTCTGTGAAGCCATAAAATACAGGAAATTCATATCTAGTGAATAAGAAGCACAGCACTGAATTTCAGTTATGACTCATTCATCTTTTAAATCATGTCTGTACATGGCCTTAGAACGGTTCCTCTTCCTCATCTGCAAGCATTTACAGCTCCTCTGTTTTCCATCGCTGTAAACTGAATGTTTTTATGTTTATATTTTATCAAATTTGAAGATTTTGATGAACATTTTTCACTATTTTATAGGCCAAACATTTAAGATAACTTTATTCATCTTGAGGTAAATTGTTGTGCAGCAGTTGTAGTACAAAGCAGAAAAAATGTCAAATCCAAAATGTACACAATGCCAAAAAAAAAAAAAAATTCCTCGTTCTTGCATATGTATGAGAAATGACATGTAGTTTGTGCGTCAAATCTCAAGCGCAGGCAAGTGTATATGGTTAGTCTGAAATGTTCAGTGCTCCATGATATTGCACATAACGTCCCATGAATTAATCAATTAACTGAGGAAATAATCAGAAGGTTAAACAGTAATAAAAATAATGGATAGCTCCACATGAGCACACAGTGTAATAACCCTGTCGCTGCTTGGCTAATGTCAGCATATATGAAGCAGAGATGGTGAGCAGGTGAATGTTGCTGCAACAGACAATAACCCCACGGGTGGTATCGCTTCTACAACAGCAAATTAATATTTAATGGGATTATCTCTGCGAGCAGCTGGCACTCCCAGAGGTCCCTCCTTCTACAGTTCATGATCTCTCACCAACACACACACATTCACACACTCTGTCAGTGTGGCAACAGAGCCCATATCTGTGTGTGCTGGTCTGTATGAGTGTGTGTGTCTTTCCACTTGTCTGTCACTGAGTCATTTCTTCGCTTCTTATCAGCCGTCAGCTACCGGCAGAGCAGGCGCAAACTCAGTCAGCACAGAGACTCCAAAGGGCGCTGGTGAGTATACATTTCATGCCTGTGTGCCCGATGTGCATGTCAAACCAGCTGACACTTAAAGGTGCATTGCACTTTAAGCCTTTGCTATGCAAGTCAGGTGTCTCTACGAGCAAATAAATAACTGCCACTGAGAAATCAGGCAAAAAGTAAGTGTTTCTTTAGCAGAGGTGAAGCTCAGTCACACGAATTAAATGTGAATTCCTTCATGCCACAATCATGCACCTCCTAGCCTGCAAAACAAGCTGTTAAAAAGCAGGGTTCAAGTTCACAATCAGCCTAGTTTCTGTGTTTTATGGCTGCGTGAATAACTTTAAAAAAGCACAACAAAGGTTCTGTTAAAGCTCTGTCACTCATATCAGCGCTGCGGCGTTTAAAGCCGGGTAGTCACATGTTAGCGACAGAAATGTTCCTCATGGTTTTACCACGGGTATCAAACACACTCACACACACTGAGATAGCGGCAGGGCCTACATAACGGGAGCCTCACAATATTTTCATTCTAACAGTTGAATTCCTGCTTTATATTTTCAACCATTCTTCTTCTTGTCACTGGGACTCTTATCATTCTCACCGTTTACGCACTCACAACGTGCGTAAACCAGAAAAAGGTGCCCCCGTTAATAATTCAGCACCTTTCCATTTCAATTATTAATGTTCATCCCGCAGTGTACCTGCTCATAACGTACCTTCGGCTTGTTGAATACCACTTGTTCAGAGGAGAACTCGGCCATCGTACAGAGCCTGCGGCTGCCGGTGAGTCTGCTGATGCACAGGGAGCTGAGCACTGGGGAGCCAAAGCCTATCGCAGCTCGTCT
>JAPZEA010000002.1:26684287-26695222 GCA_029783685.1 Heniochus monoceros | reverse complement strand
CTGCCTGGCTCTGATGCGAACTTGCGTCTCTCATTTACAGTCATCTAGAGACTAGTGTGTGTGTGTGTGTGTGTGTGCGTGCAAGCTGAATGACAGCAGATGGATGTACTTCAGTAAAGGCGTATTTAACCATATGCAATTCTTTGTGAGTTAGTGTGTGTGTTTGTACCACAGTTAGAAACAGTAATTTAGAGCACTGTCTACTGTCTACTGTAAACTGAGCATTAAGGTAGAAACCGTTCATTACACTCAAAAAAATGTCTACTTCTGTGCTTTTGCAGGGTTACAAATAAATAAAATTTTTATGCTGGAAACTCAAGGTGTGGAAACAAGTGATGTGTGCAGGTGTGCGTACATTGGTGAGGTAGTCATGTATGTTGAGCGTGGCCAGCTTGGTGAGGTGTCCATTGAGGCCCAGAGCCATAAGGAAGCCTGCATATTAATTAGCCAGCTCAGGGCTTTTTGGCTTGTTGTAGGCTATCCAGGCTGAGTCAACCTTAAAAAAGAATAAGTACTGCATAATAATAATTACCGCAGGGGATTGAACAACTGGGACCAGAGTTTTAAAGGAACAAGGCCTGATGAGGAGAAGGTGGAGGTGCTGTTTCAGACTGACCTGTGAAGCAGGGGCTATTTTGAGGCCAGCAGCTACTCCATTATGGAAGCTGGGCCAGCTGGTCATGTTGGGAGGAACATCAATGTTCCCGCTGTTCAGATCTACCATAGTGTTCCGAGGAGGGGCACGACCTGCGGTAGAAACATCGAAATACACAGTCAAATCTAGAAATAAACACAAACAATCCTGCATGTGCATGTTTCAGCACTATGCCGTTACCTGTCAGGTTGAGTTTGGGGACAGGTAAAGGTTCAGTGGGCACAGGGTGATAGGAGAAGAGAGTAAAGAGGCCTCGGCCAACTGGAAGAGCCATGGTCCTCTGACACAACTGCAGGAGTCTGTGGAAGTACAAAGACGTGGTCAAAAAGAGAGCAGGGAATTAAAACTAAGGAAACATTACAGACTCTGAGTAGGAATAATCTATATAATTGACAGTAGATGTAGGCCACCATTGATACCATCAGGCACGCCAATGATTTCTCCTAAGATAGAGTCATGGAGGGGACAGAGCTTGAGAAAAACAAAGGATGTACAGTACACAGTGTAAAAAGAAGAGTCAGCAAAACACTACTGAGATAGACAAACTGCTCTTTGTCTTGATTTTGGCTATTCTGCCAGCACATGAATAGCAACACCTGCAAATGATAAATGATGGCATTTATAAATAGATGAACCGGTCCGTTAAGTCCGTTTTTTCATTCATAGCCAAATCCCTCGTGTTGGTATAACACACCACAGCTTAAAGAGCAGCCGACAGTTGAAGGCCATCAGTGAAAACCGTGACTCTGATCCAGAGGACTGAACGATCGACCCCTGAGATTAACATGCTATCAGGGAAGGTGACCGGCAGGAAGTGCTACAAAATTCATAAAATTCATTAATGAAAAGCTGGATAATAAAATGAAGTCTTGAATAACGAAATTTAATAATTCTAATATTTACCTACCTCTTTGCTTTTTCTCCACCGTCATATTTCTAGAATTTATTCAGAATACAAATACCAAACATAGATTTATGATATGTACATCATGTGTACAGTAGCACTTACTCATGATGTCACAAGTAAAATCAACATGAACGTCAAAGGATTTTCAGAAACACCATCGATCCCGTGTTTTCAACCCACATCTATCTCTCAGGCTCCAACGCCAGCTGCTGCAGGCTCCCCACCGCCGTGGCATGTTTCTGACACCGAGCCAGGCCAAGTCCCCGGCCGGGTAACGATCATCTGCTGTGCGGTGGTTGTTAAATAGTGCAGCAGACACTAGAGGTCCTTTCTCATGTGCGATCTGTTGCTGTGACCCCGCTATCAGGGCGGGCAGGGTTAGCCTCAGAGCTCCAGGCTCAAGTCTGCCTCTAGGGGGCAGATTGCAGCTAATATTCACTCAGCCTCTGGCCCTTAAGCCCCAACTCTTCATCCTATCTGGAGAAAGAGGAGCCGCTCATGGTGGGTTACCCTCTGCAACGATTCTGTTTCATCTTTGGCTTCTCAAAAGTTCAGTTTCAGGTTCCAAGTCTGAAAGCAGCAAGTCTCACACACAGTAGATGTGAGGGCATCTACTGTGCAGTTCATCCAGGTTCATGCTGAGTGTGTGTGTGTGTGTGTGTGTGTGAAAGCCTTACGCCCAGTGAACCTGAGCTCCTGCCTTCGAGTGCCGTTTAGCCTCCCGGATGGAGAAGGCCTCCTGCTCCTCGCTCATCTCCTTCAGCCGCTTCTCCTCCAGAAACGCCACCAGGGAGTCCCTCATGTCCACCACCTCGATCATCTGCTGCAGGACCCGATCTTCCTCCGCCTGCTGCTCCGATGATTTGTCTGCCAGATGAACACATGCAGCCTTTAAAGCAGCAGTAATCAACACTTTATGGAGCTTTACACTGACTTTCAGCTCAGTGTTTAGCTTTCCAGCCTGTAACTTTTTATTGTTTTGGTTTGCTCTCACCGCTCTCCAATGAATGATCATGCGGCTCTGTGATGGCTCCATGTGTAAATTAGGTTCTGCTACAAAAGTTCACTACATCAGCTTAAAATCAGTTGTTGCAGGTTTGAATTAAGAATGAAACTCACCAACTAACACAGCACAGACCTGCATTAATCCTGATGTATTAAGTCTAAATTTCATCCTGCTGGCCAGCTATGCAGCGGAGAGGTCTAACGTGAGGAAGGACGAGTGCATAACGCCAGACGATGATATACGACGACCTTATTGTAAGGCAACCCTGCCTTTCCTATCACCTACTTATTCATTTATGTACTTCTGCAAAAAGACTTTTTGAAGATATGAAGAATCTTCAGACTCGTCCTGTTGGGAAAGTTTCCCACAGATATTTTTCCCAGAGACACTTGTTCTTCCTGTTCATACTGACTGCAGCGAGATCTGTTCTTAGAGCAAATTCAGTGTAAATGATGTGGGATAAAATTCTTTCTCTGTAAACGTGTATGTTAATGTTCAGTCAAAGCTAATATGAGTTAATACAACAGAGTGTTTTCATTCCAAAGTCTCTTTAGAACAATATTCCCTCTTTCTGTACTATCCCACCGTTACAGTTCAGCAGAGAAACACAGTCTGTGGAGTCGTGAAGACTAAACAGACTCAGACTGCTGAGCCTCATATTAGCACAGAACTGTGGATTCAATCCGTCATGTCTAATACTGAAAGCACTTTAAAGAGAAATCTCTTGTTTTTAATGTTTTAATGCTTTTAATGTACGTGTGTGCAGGTGAGTAATGTTTTAAGACAGTGAAAGTCTGTACCTGTCCATTAAAGGGTGGTTTACTCTTACAAACAGATTTGAAGAAACTAGCCTAGCCACACCAAGGCTAAAAACAACCCATGATGCAACACTCTGTAGGAGCTAGAGATCTCAAATTTGATTTCCATAAACACATATGCTCTTATATTTGGGCTAATACTTTAAAAAAATGCACTGACTGTATGCAGGACTGAACAGGACCAGAAGAAGAGAAGGAAGGAAACATGCAATAATCGTCTCAGTAGCTCTGGCTAAACACAACTGGTGCTTGTTTCAAATCAAAAAGGTCCGTTCAAGAACCTTCAGCGACAAACGTGCTATTGTGAGACACCAAAGTACACACCGGTCAGCTCCATGTATTTCCTGAGCTCCATCTCCAGCATGCTCTGCTTGTCTTCCAGCTCCAGCTGTCGAGACCTGAGAGAAAAACAAACATCAGCTGAGTCATGTCAACACCACATCCTGCTGTAGCCGTGGGTCATTATAAATCCATAAGACAAAGAGTCCGACTGTAACGACGACTGGTTGCTGCCGTGGCGAGAACAAACACAAACCGCAGTGTTTTGAGCTCTGCAGTTATGGAGCTTCTGGCGACTCTGTCACTTCCGCCCTGCACAAAAGCCGTGTTGTGTTCCCCGCCAGACGGCACAGAAGGCTTTTACTGTCTGAATTTATGAGTGAGCCGGCGAAGGTGCACACTTACGCCACCATGAGGTCAGACTCCTCAGAGACCAGCGCGTTCTTCTCGTGGACCAGTTGGATCCACTGCTCGATCATGTCAGGAGAGCCGCTTCTGCCTGGAGGTGGAAGAACAGAGTGTCTGGAAGTCTGTGTGTGTTTGGTAAGTTATTATAAAAAGAGGAAGGTTTGCATGGAAAATCTAGACACAGTGTTTGTGTGTGAGACGACATCCATGTGACTGAGCGTGTCTCCACATTTCTGGAGGCTGTTCCCCCTGAACTCAAGTGACTCATAAAATCCAAAGTTCAACATTTGAACCCCTTCAACATTCACATGTATTTAGTATTTTTACTAAAATATTTCAGTGCTCATTGTACCCAGTTTTTATAGAAACAAATGCTGTTTATTTATCCTTTAATGCAGCATATTTGCCATTTGCAGCCACTCTCTTGTTCAGATTCTACTTTTTATTTAAATCAAGCTGCTTATTTGTGTTTTTTCTCTGTTCTTCTCTTCACTTGATAACCAGAAGAGAGATGGTTCAACCACAATAGTCTTCTTCCACCTTGTTGGGCCCAAAAATCTGTGTGTAAATCAGTTTAAAATAACTATTAATCATTAAAAACATGGTTATTTTTCATTTCAAAATGATGGAGCCTTTACAGTATAACGGGGTGAACACCCACAGGTCTGCTGTCAGGACTCGGGTCTTACCAGCCTCTCCTCGCAGAGCTCGCTCCAGCACGACACCCTTATCCTCCAGATCCTTGAAGGTCACCTCGATCTCCTCCAGCCTCCTCTGGATGGACTGTGAACCACAACAACAAAGTTAGTTGACAAAAACATTAAAGTTAGAATCCTCTTTCATTAAATCAAACCCTGTTTATTATTGTATTCATGATCGCCAATAGCCATTCAATATATTTACATTCCATCAGTCTACACATATAGTAGTTGTCACTGTTTGTGGCAGGGTCCGCCATTCCCACGCAGGACTCAAGCTGCCTATCTAAGCATGAGGGATTTATAGAAAATGCTGCATGTGGGTCATTCAGTGTTGTTCTTTTTATTTGCTAATGCTAACTATGCACGTCCCACTGCTTGCTGCTTCACATTAAAAGCCTTCAGCTGGTGTAATAAGGGGTAGATTTTATGGCGAAGATGCTGCAGGAAATGCATTTGTCGCAGCAATTTGGTGTGTGCACAAAACAAGACATGGTCATTATTTTAAATATCGCAGGGAGTGATGAGACGATTTGAGCTTTTAGACGAGCTGCACACATCCAGCCCCTCAGCAGGGTAACTCCTTCTCCTCTATCTGCTGTGGAAAACTACTTACACAGCATGCAGCAGGAAATCAGACCATGGTTTCTCATGGTCTGATGGAGGAAGGCAGATTATTGACTGACACGACTTAAGTTTAACCTGAGTTTCTTTGTTTGTACTGAAAACAGGTGCATCAGTCGCTCTTCTCTTGCATTTCTGACAAAGCAGCTGCTCAAGCTGTGTTTGCTGCCCCCAGAATGCTTTGACTTGTAGTATTAAACCACACTTGCTGTTACCACCAGTAACCACAGGGGGCACCACATCAACCAGGACAGAAAAGGATTCAAACATACGACAAATAGTCTTAAACAGAAGAAACTGCTGCACTTATCCTCAATGTGTTGACACTTTTAAGAGCAATAAAATCAAGCTCATTGCTCCTTTGAGTGACGCTGGAGAGGCTGTTGATCAATAAATCACAGATGAGCGATGAGTATTGTAACACTGACCTGAGCTTTGCGCAGTCGCTGTAATTCGCTCATCTTGGCACGCCGCTCCAGCGTCCTCATCTTCATCAGCTCCAGCTTCTCGGCCTCAGCAGGGTCTGACGGCAGAGTCTGGAACTGGAGGCAGAGTGTCAGTGTTGTAAGTGCTCTTCTGGTAAAAATGTAGCAGCATGCACAAAGAAAACATCAGCTCTGTTCCTGTCCTTACTTTCTCATCAAATAAGTCAATATCATCTTGTTCAAACATCTCATCGTCGTCATCATCATCGTCATCGTCGTCTCCGTCCACGCCCTCCTCTGAGGCGCTGTGAACGTGTCTGAATGTTGTTTCTGGGGTAAAGATGCAAGAAGGATGTTGTGACTATAAATCCAGACTGACCAAGATCTCAAAAACCACTTTCCTCCACCAGAGAGGAGACGAGTCTTCAGCTTACCCACTCTCCCTGGATGATTGACGAGGACGCTGAGACGGGGGTCCCTGCTGATCCTCGGGGACGAGAGATTCCAGGGGGAAAACTTGGACCGAACTCTGGTCTGCCCGCTGGGCATCTCTTTCCTCCTGAAGCAGCGTCGATTCCTCTTCTCCCGGACGTGACTAGCGGTGCTCCCGCTCCAGTAGCCCTCCTCTTCTTGCCCATCCAGGCCCTCGGGTTTAGGAGGGCTTGGACCTCCTGCAGTTGCAGAGGAGGAGGAGCAGGAGGAGGATCCACCAGGGGTCTCTGAGTCCGAGTCCGCGCTGAAGCTCTGAAGATTCACCAGCTGGGTTTTCTCCTCATCGGTCAGCTGAAGCTTTCGGAGCGACTGCTTCGGACGGGAGTCTGGCGCCACCTTGGAGATCTCTTTTGGGGCTGGAGATGAAGGGTTAAAAATGTGGAGCGTGCGGGGCTTTGCTGTTGGAGGAGAGCGTTGAGGGCTGGGGCTCTGCCGAGAGAAACGGGGCTTGGGGACCGGACAGGGCACTTTGGGAAGAAGCTCCTCAGCATACTCAACAGGGGGTGCTGCTTCCTCAGCTTTCGACGGAGCATCTGTGGGAGTTTTTGATGCATGTGGTTCTTGGGATTCCTCTTGGGATTCAAGCATATGGTGGTCCTGTCCTTCAGGTTTATGTGACTGTGAGTGAGCAGAGGGACCACAGTCCAGAGTGTGCTCGTACTCCTCATCAGATGGAGACGGTGTGTAATTGCTGGAGAGCCCATCCTCTTCATTCGTCCCTTTCAGATTTCCTTCGCTATCCTGAAATCAGAAATGGTGTTGAAAAAAAAAAAAAAAAAAGGAGAATGATGTTTTGGTCCACAGGCCACGCATGCTTTGACACAAACATTCTGTGAGCGAGTCAGCACTGCAGGCTGACGACATCGGACCGGGCACCAGAAGGATGATGTATCATGCAACAGAAGATTGTGTAACATGAGCATTACGAACACAAGGATTCAACATGGAGTCTGGAGCAGCGAGCGACAGAGCGGTTTACATCTGCTCTGTTCAGTGACCCACCTTACAAGACGGTTCAGCCCCGTTTGCCAGCTCCAGCTCTTCAGAGTGCAGCTCGCAGTAAAATCTCCCTGAGGGGACATCACAGATAAAAAACAATAAAAGGAGTTGAAAAGTCAGAGACAAGCGAATGTTGATGCGCTCAAGAGGAAAAACCCTGCTGTTGTCTTAAATCATTCAGCTCCTTTCAGTCTAAGTGGAACCCTCTTTAAAAGGGTCTCAGTGCAAATTATTAATTACACAAATAAATAAATAACTAAGTGGTGCTTCACTTACTGAAGCTAAACCATATCCTGGCTTTGAGGGAGCATGTTATACCACAGGTTGGAACCAGACATATAAGTGATTTATCCTCAAAAACACAGAATCAAGGGCTTTAATCTAGAAGAAGCCGCTCAAAACGGGATGACATGAGCAGATTTTAGCAGTAAGTGCTCACCTGTGGTCTGGTTGAAGGTGTATCCCCACAGTATGAGCGTGATGCCGCACTGATGGCAGGTGAAGCAGCTCCGATGGAAGAACTTGCCCTCAGCACTGATGCGCTCCAGCACGTAGACCATCTGACCGCAGAAATAACACTCCTCGCTGTTGGTCATCGGTGCACCGGGACCAGGACCGGGACCGGGACCAGGTTCAGGCTCTGGAACAGGTGTAGGTGTGGGACTGAGCTCAGGGGACACAGGAGGCACCAGCGTCTGAGGGGAAAGATCACAAGAGTTAAACTCAGTGAGGCAAGAACAAGAAGAATTAGTCCAGAAAGCCTCCAGAGCAGAATCGATTAGTTAAACACAACTCACGCTGTCCTCATCTTCCATCCTCGTGTCTCTCACTCGTTTCTCAGATGCCAGCTTTTCCTGCGGAGAAAATAAGAAAAAAACGACCATCACATTGACCTGATTATGTGGAGAACATTCAAACAAACCTTTTCAATGAATAACTACAAACCGCTTCCCATGAAATAAGAAGACGAAACAGATGTGAGTCACACAGACCGAAGGCCCAGACGTGACCTCCGGCCGGCGTGTTTGGAAATATCTTTATCAAACACTTCTGGGTGCTGTGTAAACACTGAGCTCTGGTCACAGTGGGCGTACCTTGCGTCTTTGCAGAGAGTTGTGCTTCAGCTTGTTCAGGAAAAAGATAGCTGACTGTGTCTGGGAGAGAGTCAGAGGCTTGGACGATGGCAGGAAGCCTGCAGGTTCTGTAGGCAGCACAAAATGAAAGAAAGAAAAATGTCAGAGGGACACACAGCGAATTCACTTTATCTTCCTGTTACACAGCGAGCCTGAAGACACCTCATTGCTGGCCTACTTGCAGCTTTGCATACAGCTGCATAAAATCTTCTGACCGCCTTTTCCCATATCTTCAAGGTAATAATATCCTTTTATGTCGGATACTCTGTCAGAAATATAAATAATCCCTCTTGTATTTTCTGTAGCGTCACAGCAGCAGCGGCAGCAGCAGAATTCAACTTGTCAATCCACATAAAAAGTCTTCAGCTCCAGCTCCGACTACCACTCCCACTCTTTCATCACTCAGATAAGGTTACCGGAGAATGACAGCTCCCTCCTGCCTGCACATCAGTCAGCGGATCCCAAGCAGAGCAGCGCAGCATCACAGACACGGGAGTACATCACACCCACTTCAATTCATTCACTGCCTTCAAACGCTGGGCTCACATTTACGCTGCACAGACTCCTCATGCTACAAAGGCTGTAAAAAATACCTAGGCTGCAACCAGGCGGGGGAAAATCCTGCTTCAGCGCAGGAACAGCGGATCCCCTTCAAGAGACGCTAGTCCCATCAGAGCCCGGATCAGCCAGGTCCACACCGTGACTGTTTGCTCTGTCTGCTGCTGGGCTGGCTGAGAGCAGGAGAGCAGCTCGACCAGTAGAGGCTGGCTCTGAGCACAGCACTAGCCACTTAAGCCAAATGAATTCTGGGTAACGTGCTCTTAAAGAGACAGCGGCCATTTGATAACTTATCAACAGCAAACACATTTCAGTGGGAGGACACCTGACCATTTTAAGGTGATGCTAATGCTGTGCAGTGTCTAAGCAACCGGGTTACGTAAGATTGAGGCTGCTGTCACCAACAGCTATCTTCAGAATAATATCGGCACATAAATAGCATTAAAAATGACATAATTATTGAAAACATTAACTGTGGTTTATTGCAAAGTGCTTTTTTGGCTTTTCAGCTTGGCCTTGCTTGATATTCTCTTTACCCTTGTAAAAAATACACAAACTTTTACCTTTTGCTGGCACAGAGAAGGCCTTTTGGATCTGGGTGAGGTACAGGACCATAGACAACTTGTCTATCTGACCGCTTTTGGCTAAATCACTGGCAGACATGACAGGTGGGATGCCAAGCTCCTTCTCCAAGATACTGAAAGCCAGTTGGTTGTTGTGAACGGGGCTGGACTCATCCAGGGAGGACATGTCACTGTGGAGGAGTTAGAAAGCCAAGATTATTGTATTAATTATAGAGGGTGGCATTAAATTAGCTTTTGGTTACCCTCTGGTTAGCCAGATGCAAGTTTCTTTCAAGGAACTGTGTCAAATTAGCACAATTAAACCATGACATAGCTACACAGCGTCCTACAGGGTGCTAATGCTAACGGCTAACGCCAGGAGAGCGACTCACATGAGCTGAGGTCTGAAGTGGTGGATCAGAGCACACAGAGCGAGTCCAGACCTCCAGGACTGGGTGAAATCTTTGACGTCAACATTGTAATAACCCGCCGTGTGTTTCTGGCACCATTTCAACAACTCTTCAAAACCACTGACAGAATCTTAGCGGACGAGCAGACAATTCATCAGACTCCGCAACCTTGTTGTGGTTTTACAATCATAAAAAAATGTCTGGCTTTGATATGTAAATATGGTGTGAGTGAAGTGTCAATACCACCAAGCCACAAAGTGCTTCCTGCTTAACTAAAGCTGCACAGAGAAGAAAAGCTGACCTTGACGCACGTGCAGCAACCGGTTCTTTAGTTTCTTGCTCGATGGATTGGATTTATCAACATCATACAGGTGCTGCACCTGAATGAAACGACAGGTAGGTTAGTCAATAGATTAAGCTACTCTTAACAGGAGCACAGCAGGTTTTATAGATCATATAAAAATATTGCAATCAATACATTTTGGGTTATTTACTGTAAGCCATCACACAAGACCTAATAATTATTAAACAAACAGTAGTCAAAACTACTGTCTGGGCCCAGAAATGAAGAAAATTAGCAGATTTACTTTGCTGACAATAAATCTATAGAACACCTACTAAAAGGCCCAGTGTGTGGGATTTAGTGGGATGTATTGGCAGAAATATAATATTCATGTTTTCATTAGTGTATAATCACCTGAAAATAAGAACTGTTGTGTTTTTGTTACCTTAGAATGAGCTCTTTATATCTACAGAGGTGCCTTCCACTTGGTGCACCGCCATGTTGCTACAGCAGCCCATAAAGGACAAACCAAACACTGACTCTAGAGAGCGGCTTTTGCGTTTTCCATGACCTCGATGGGAAGGGTGAGGCGAGGGAAGTTCAGTTGGTTGCGGTCTGCTGCTTGATGCCACTAAATCCTACACACTGGTCCTTTAACAGGTGCAGGTACGGAGCAG
>JAPZEA010000002.1:26387033-26400127 GCA_029783685.1 Heniochus monoceros | reverse complement strand
ATGTAGGCACCAGATTTTGAGAAGGAATAATAAAAAAAAAAAAGACAAGGCCATTTAGCAGCTGCAGTAGAGGATTATATTTATTTCAAAGAAGAAGTGGAAGTGTAATCCAGTTAACATTTGGGTGTCTCCACCCCTGGGGAACAGGGGGCCTTCGCAACAACAGTGTTTAAGTAGTCATCATAGCCTCACAGTGCAATGTTCAGTCTCATTACCACTTAACGGCCTTATTAAAGTCCAGCTCCAAACCCCTTACATGACATCAAACGTGTTCCATTAAATTGTGACATCTTGTACAAAGTTGTAGAAGCCATTAAAACGCAATGGTGAGGAAAGCGCTGGACACAAAAGTGAGTGAAACCTATTGGATGTTTTCTTTTTTTTTCTGTTTCTAAAGCTTCATTTAGAAAATTAGAGCAGCTCATGGTGATTGTGAAAAGCTTACCGCTGAATACTTCCCTTGAGGGAGAGTCTTATAGTAAGTGTGCTTCCCACATGATCATTAACCATAAACATCAAAGACTCTTGACCCAATCATTTCTGGTGTGGTAGAGCTAATGCAGCTTAATTAAAATCCTCTTAAGGATCACGATGGGTTACCTCTGGAATATGCTGTCTGGATCATCACAGGCAAACTTCTCTCATTTTTAGTCTACATTAAGTCCTCACACTAATAGAGCAGATATTCTTAATTTGTTTTCTAAATCATCATGTCATTGTTCTCTGGCTGCTCTTTCAGACATGCGTCAACTGCAAATAATGAAATAACGTCCGATCGCTGGAGGGCATGACCAAAAACTATATTAGCAAATGATTTTCAGCTTAATGCAAATCAATCAATTTATTGTTTTTACAGTTTTAGTTAGAGAGGCTGTGCTCTTAAGAAAAATTACAGGATTAATCTTTTGTTGACTGTTGTAGACTCTTTTCTGTCAGGAGGAGTGTCAAACTTTGACACCAGCTACCTACAAACACGCAATATTTATTCATCTTTTCAGAACTGGTAACACTTTATTTTTTCTAATATTTTCTCGAAAGTTTCCTGGAAAATCTATTTAATATGGTAGTAATTATAGGGTAAATATAGACAAAGTTTTTAGACTATTTGCGCTGATTTTGAAAGTAGGCCTGATTCGGGATTCGAGTCAGACCTGGTCTTGGTTTACTGCCACAGGTTTTCAGGGGTGGTCAATACTGTATATCTAATATCCAAGTGGGTGTGAATGGATCCGAGCATACTCAGCACGAGCTCTGGTCATGTAGTAAATCATAATTAGGAGAGAATATTTTATAACCTGACGTGCACTTGATGGCGCCTGATGGTTCGTTACACAGAACCATCTGGGAAGTCGTCCTTGGAAACTGCTTGGAAAAGGGCAGGCACTTTCAAAAAAGACTTGGCAGGTGATTGGATGAGCCATCTGTCTATCACTGTCAATCACAGGCTGACTTCAACCAATCAGATCAACGAAGCACATGACGTAGCAGGAGAGCGTAACTCTTGCCGAAACCAGCTGGGAGAAGAGTGAAAATATCTTCTCCGTCGAGAAAAGCTTTTCTTTTAATGAAAACATACTCTCCAGAGCAACATCTACGTCTTCAGGAGCTGCCATTGTTGCCTTTGAAAGAACAGTAGCTCGCTGTCGACACACCTAAACCACACCCGCCAGTAGCTGACTGCAGTTGCTCATAGGATGCTGACTGGTCCAGACTACCTTGGTTTGATCATAACGTGAAACCTGGCAAGATGGATTCTCTGCCCGAGGGATCTCATGTGATCTCTCAATTTCAGCTGTCTTGCAAGGTAAAATATTTTAAGCAATCTGCATCAAACGTAAAAAAAAAGAAAGAAATCCAAATCTATTCATTGATGATTACTTTTTGAAATTTGATATAGAGATATTAAATCGGTTAGAAAATTGCTTTCTTCTATCTATTTCCCAGTTGGATACAGACTGTTTTATTGTCGGCACGGGAGATGAAATTAGAACTTTCAATTATTTCTTTTAACCATCTAATTTTTGTATTTTTTTATTTTATTGCTGCTCCTTTACACTCAGCTGATAACGCATCCTGCTGCTGTGGTGTCGGTTGTTTCTCTGTTCGGATGGACTGCATTTTGGACCTGGTCTAATCATCCCCGGGTCTCTTCAGATCTGGTCTGACTGTGCTCGGGTCCCTTTTGGGTCATTTTAACAATGATTTTAGACACTTCAGTCCTGTTCGGATTGCCTCCAACTCCATTTAAACACAAATAAATATTTATTCATCATTCATATCATATTCATCATCATCAGAATACTTATATATACTTTATTGTACAATCTACAATAGTATTGTAGTATTGTAGTATTGTAGATTGTATTTCTAGTAACATTTTGCATGTTCAACTGACCAACTGTGTGAACTCATTCTCTATTTTAACTTGAAATAGTGCCAAATTACAAATGTTCTTTCCAGGAAACCTCCTACACATTAGGAAATGAGTAAGAATTTACGGAATAAGTACTTTTTCAATCAAAATCTAACCAAAGCTTAGCAGCAGAAGTGGCAGATCAGAAGCCAGCAATATGAGTATTTTTTTTTTTGTAACAATAATTCATAATGGCTTTGAAGGCACTGACACTGATGTCCTCCTGCCAACAGAGGAGTCAGATCAGAAATCGCTCATATGAGTCGTTTTGGGAGGCAATGACAAAGACATGTTTTTGTGGAAAGACTTGATGTAGATAAAGGCTGTTTTATGTGCATATTTCATGCAAGTGAAATAACCCTATTTACGCTATATGTATATTTTCACATCGTGTATCTAAGCACGCGCAGATAAATGCTCCTAAAACGTGAACGTTGCTCGGCTGGCACAGCACCGTCAGCCTTCCCACTGCCTCCACCATGAGAGCCTTTACACTGTCCAGGTCCGTCCTACTTGGCAAGAGGGAGAGCTACAGAGAAAGGCAGAGTTTATTTCCTGTTCTTGTGAATCATATATCAGTACAATTCCCCTCTGTGCTGTTTGGCAACGGCGGAATGACGGGTGTCATTTATCATACGGACTGAAAGAGGCTGTGGGAAAAGGGATTTGAATTCTTCTGGAAGTGTGTGGACTCTCCTTAGTGGTGAATCATTAAACGGAGGAGTTTTTCAACAGGGATATGAGTAACTCCTTGCGCTGGTACTTTGTTCCCCCCGTTTCACTGGCTGGCTCAATCATTAAATGACTCAAAAATAAGATTTACTAGTTTTATATAAATTGTGAGGGGACATGGCATTTAACTTGTAATTGGGGATTTTGTCCTGCTGAATCCATTAAACCACCCCTCAGTCTTTGGTCTGATTCGAGCTCTCTGGTCATGCTTCACAAGAATTATATTTAAGCAAATCTGAATTTACAAATTTGATTAGCGCTGCGTTTGTCAGCTTCTTGTTGTCCTGCTAAGTGATGACATTTTCATCTTCACCATACAGTTATTTTCTGCTCTCGGTTATGTTGACTGGTATTTAAGATTGTGCTTTATAAACATTTTGTGTTCCTTTGGATTTTTCTTTTCACTTGTCAGGGACGGTTACTATATCCCACACTTTGAGTCGGGTGATCAAAGAAAACGACTTTTGATAGGCTGTCATCAGCTCCTCAGCTGCACTTGCAGAAATAAACGTGTCAAGCTTTAACTTATCCTCACATAAACATACTCCTAACCCCCGCTGCTCTAATTGAGTGTAACTCCCAGAAACCTGTGAACACACATGCAAAACCGAGTAGATCATAAATCAGGCTTCTATAGACAGCCGCTGCCCCCACCCCACCCCTCCCAGAGCCTCCCCAAAGGAGCTACTGGTTTCCATGAGCTGGCTGGAAATCAACCTTTTCTTTATGATATTTTTGTACCCACCATCTGGACTTTTTGTTTTTTCATCTGAAAGTTAGTTGAACTCCTCATCAAATGCAAAGTGTCAATAAGGTATCGTATAGGGAAATGGGGCTCGGTGTGTTTCAGCTGTCAGCAACTGTTAGCTGTCTCTCATGTGCAGATCACAAAGTTAAATGTGCTGTCAGCAAGTCCTCAGCTAGAAATAGATGTGTTGAGGTTAGCCTAAGAAGCACCGCCACCCCCTGCTGCCCAGTCGAATGTGAATCCATCAAACAATGTGAACACACATCAGATCTGAGCGTAAAGGTGTAATGAAGCAAATTTTTCAGGTTTCAAGGTGTTGGAATCTGCGAGGAAACAGAAGGATCCAGAGCTACCTTTGGTCTGTCTTTATCCGCAAGACTGCATTAATAAGACATCTGATGTTGATGTTATTTGGTGATATTTAGCTATGCGACTCCAGCTGTATGCATCGCAGAGGTGTGGGCTGCCTTCCCTCTTGCAGAGAGTTATATCTTGATGTTTTCTGAACCTAAGCTCCGAGTGCGTGACCCCTCCCAGAGGCCCAGAGTCCCGGGCCAGTATCTTGACATGTTAGCCTGCCACCGCCTGCTAAAGAAGAGTGTAGATGCCCCTGAGGTAAATGAAAACATTTGGTTCTTGCCAGACCTGTTCACGTCTCAGCTGGGCCACATGAGCTGGCAGGTGACGCGTGTACAGAGGAGAATCGGAGACCGCAGCGGTGGCCTACTTCTTTTCTTCCACATAGGCCACGCAGGCCACAACCCAGAAACACAGATGAATATGTTCTTGGCTCAGAAAACACCCTGGTGAAACTGACAAAGACTGACCTCCATCCAGGTGAAATCCAGGCTGTATCTTAGCCATTTTGTGCTCAGGGATCTGTTTCATTCACCGCCTGTGATAGCACAGCACTACTCTGGGTCAGTACTTCTTCTCTGTGATGTGTAAAGTTTATAAAATCCCCTCGTTAGCGATCGTAGAGGTTCATTCAGCGGCTGTGCGTTGCTGATCATCCTCCTTTTTGTTCTGTAATTTTCAGAAATAGACTTGACATAGTGTCACCATCTCATATCAACATCTGCAATTACCAGACAATCCACGTCCAGGTCCCATGGGGAAGTGTGATTGCAATTAAAAGCGCGGGGCAAATGTTAATTAAGTAAACTACTTGAAACTGGAAAGAGTGAATGTTTTAAATGTTTTTACTTTTAACCTTGCACTTCTTTTTTCACTTCCATTTATATTGGCAGCCTGGTGCAAATTACAGAACAATTTTAGAGACGCAATCAACTTTTCTTTTTTTTTTTTCTTTTTTTCATTCTCTGGTTAAGCACGGAGATGTTTCATACCATCCACATTTGATTAAATATATCGTAAATGTTAAATTAAAAAAGCAATTTGCCACTACGTGTTATTCACACTTTGAGCTCTGCCACATAATGCTGTTGGTAAATGTTGGGATGTTGATCCACTTGAAGACTTGGTGGTGGATAGCACTGCAGTTCGTCGGGTTATTAAATCAGAGGGAATAACAGGCCAACTTCTGGCCATTCTGGTGATTGATGAGCCAAGCTTTATTTGCTGAGGCGGTGTGTTTGTTCCTGTGTAATTGTCTACCAGATGGCTAAGCTAACTGTTCTTAAATGCCTTCAGACCTGCAGGGGTCCCGGGTCTTAACATTTTCCCTGCTAATGACATTATGCCTGCAAACATCTCGTAGCTTTTTTTCCTTTAACTTTTCTGATCTCTAATGTTCAGGATCAAAATGGCTTTGCAAGGCATTTAGTTCAAATTATTTCCTCTGTGCGATTCTGTTTTTAATTTGTTCAAAGTGGATGTTTTGAAGTCGCTCTGTTGGTAAACTCCTTTGCAAAAATGAGCCCACTTGAATTTGAAGGGAGATGAGAGAGAGAGAGAGAGAGAGAGAGAGAGAGAGAGAGAGGTTGTTGGGGGGGGGGGCAGGACTCCACTCTACCTGTGAGGAGTCAGATTGGAGGAGAAAATGGATCTAGGTGGCAGTGCGAGTCATCAATCACAGCCCCTCAAGGGGAGCTGCAGCTAAAGCTGCTCTGAAGTGCTATCTGTCAGCTGCTCCGATTCAGCCGGGGGACCAGAGAGGGGCCATATCGCCACCCATCAGCTCATACCCAGCACACAACTGCCATGTAAACATGTGCAGGTGCTGCTGTCAAAATAACCCCTGTCCCAGTTCACGATGCCGCGCATATTTTCACAAATGGTCAGTCGGCCTTCTCGCGGCGAGGACGAGGCCTCCTCCTCCTTCATGTGTGTTTAAGAAAATATCTCCGGATGCTGCAGTTCCTGTAAAAGCTTTTTGATTGTTGACAGTGTTGGGTGGTTTATTGTAATTTAAAAGCAAGTGCGCTGTTTGTCCTGCTTTCCTCCGTCCCTCCCATCCCGATCCTGAATAAAGCCACCAAGTGCTTCTCCGCCGATGTCGAGCCGCGTCTGTCGATACCTCTCAAGATGGATAGTTGTTCTGCATGCTTATTGATTCGGCACAGGCCAGAGATATAAGTATCATTTGTCATTTCTGGAATTATTTGGAGTCCTAGTTAAAACCCAGAGTGGGTGGAGATGGCCGTGCCTTGGGGTGGTTGGTAGTTGGTGGGGGAGTAGCGAGTTGTCTGGGCTTTGATGAATGACTGCACGGGTTTTTGGTTTTTACTGCGAGCGCCGGGGCCCTTTAGCTGCTATTTGCTTTCACCATGGTCCAAGAAAAACAATGCGATGGGTCCAAGGACTGAGCAGCATCGTCCTGTCATGTAGTGTAACACAGCGAGCAGGGTGGTCCAGGCAGAAGAGTCAGGAGGAGGGTGGGCCTTGGACACTACATGCTGCTTTTCCAAAAGACCCAGTTGGTCGTAAGCCGTCCTGCTGCTCTGTGGGCCCAGCTGACGGCCCCGAAACACATGCTATGAATTTGAATATTTCGCATGCAGAATCTACAGAGTAACCACAAACAGATTTTTCTTGTTTTTAATTTTCAAAGAGGATACAATGGGTGAGTGTGGGGAAGTTGTTTGGTAACAGTAGCTCCAGCGTCTCCCCTGTGACTTTGATTATGTCCTGTTTCGGGCATCAGGCCAGCAGCAGAGCTGGCTTCATTACTGTATGGATCATCTTTTAAGACCATTTAAGATCAACGAGAGCTATTGTCCGCTAATGACAGAGACTCCGAGAAGTTCATTACACTCAAACCCTTTGATTCATTCGGCTGAACAGTCACTTTCGCTCTTTCTGATTTCTTTTTTTTTCTCTTCCCTTTTTGAATCGAGTGCAGTTGTTTCATTTCTGTTTTAAAATGCGACTTGAAAGTTGAGTCGGAGCATTTCGAGTTTGGCGAGGGAAAAGTGTTTAACAGAGGAACATGTTTAACAGCAACAAAAGAGGAGAGAAGAGAAACCTCAGACACATGAATGACAAGTAATTATTTCCCTTGTCCATCAAACTGTGTTTTGATGCAAGGATGCGATCAAACATGATATTAACAACTTCAAGCCTTCAAATGAGAACGATTCTCAAATCGTGCGAAGCCCGAGTGTGAGCTTTTGTGTTGCGCTGCAGCATGAATCATTCATAAACATGCACACACACATGAACACACACACACACACACACTGGGCAGGGCAGCCTTTTGCCTGACCAATATTATTGCCACAGCTTTTCAATGCTAGATGACCATTGTGTATTCATTTCCATTTTAGCTTGCCAAAATGTCTTCTCACAGCAGGAGAGGGATGGAGAGAGCGACAGCTTTGTGTGTCTTTCAGTTTTTGTCGGTGAATATCCCCATACGCAGCGGGCTGACCGACTGCCCCCCGTCTCCCTGCGTAGCCATCAAACAGGACGGAGCACCGGCCCGGCTGTATTTTCGTCACTCGTCTTTTCTCACACGGGCAGAGCAGGCGGCCACGAGGCCTCCACAAACACTTCATCCTGCTCTCCGACACAAAGAACCACCGGCTTTACGTTGTGCAGAGATTCCTGCAGAAGCCTCGCAAACTGGGTTATAAAAAAAATATCCGCTGTGAATAATTAAAAGCAATCATGGCGGTATTCTGTAGTGTTAAGTATTCATTTAAACACATGCTTGCTACAGTATGCCATGAGAAGGGGTATTTGCATTAGCAGGGCAGTCTTCTCCATTTTGTTTGCCAGAGCAGCGAGAGGACAGACAACAGAGGCCCTGCTTAATCCCTTTGGAGAACTAGTGCATGAATTGATATATCCTCCTCTCTCTCCGTCTCTCTCCCCTCTTGCTAATGTCTTTCCTAGAACTTGAACAAACAGCCTGTGCGTGTAGGACACATAAGACAGATGTTTAGGATTACTTTCACCTCATTGCTCTATTGTGTGCACTTTAAGGGAGCTCAGCTGATGTGGAATGCCACTCATTCAGGCTCTCTGCTCCTACAGGGCTGCTCCTGTTTATCAAAGTGCCATCTGCACTCGAGACAGAGCAACACAATTTTTTAGGTGGGAAGAATAATTCAGAGGAAGCGAGAAAAAAATCTAATATCCCTCTCGCGCTTAATTTTTAATGCTGCTTTGTAGGTTAAAGCCAACATGGTAACCTCTGTAACAGAAGACTGGCAGTGTTTAGCTTTATTCCGCTCGTGTGTACAAAAGCCTGCGATTCCTATTTGTTTTTTCCTTTAAAGAAATAAAGCTAGCCTCCTTCTCCCCGTCTCCCGCTCGTCTCAGTTTATGTGTGTGTGTTTACAGATGTAGAAACAAATGGGCCAGAGCCACATTGATATTGTTGAGGGGTGACATTATCTTTTAGCAGAGCACTTATCTAATCTGGCTGCTGTGGGAAGCTGGAGGAAGTGGCTATGGGACAGGGGCCGGGGATACTGCATCTTTAATTACCATTGATATCGCAATAGAGAGGAGAGGGATAGAGGAGCGTAGCCGGCGGGGGGGAGGAGGGGGCGAGTTGAGAGAGGGAGAAGACCCGTGTTCACTTTTTAATTAAGGCTCCGTAGTGTAACTCGTCAATGTACATTATTGGAAGAATGAACGTCAATGCCATTGCTTTTTCTCCCCCTCCTTTATCTCTGTCAATGATTCAAAGACATGATTTATGGTTCGTCTCCGTCTTTCAGGATCATCCATCAAGCGCTGGCTCTGCCGCAGCGCCACCCGTTGTAAATCATTCTGAAAGCCTGTCACTCATTTCCATTAACCGTTCCTCTGTCGCTCTGGTCTCCGCCTCCCTCAACCTCCTTTTTTCTCCCCCTCCTCCTCCACCCCTCTCTCCTCCCCCTCGGTGCACAACCTACAGCCACGCAGGGTATCAGTTCCGTTCCGCTGCTCCGTCCGCCTACCTTCTTTTCAATAAATTAACCACTTTCTCCCATGCAATGAATAAAAAGGCTCTGCACTCGTCTTGCAGTCGGCACCTACTCCTCCTCCATTACAGCTGAACACCTTACAAATGTCACGCCGCTGACTCGTAGGCTAAATGAGGAGATAGCACAGAGAAAATATTTTTGTTGCACTGACTTTTCCAGTGGAAATATTTGAACAGCTTTGATATGTTCGCAATGTGGTATTAATGAACATGCAGTATATTCCCCACATGCGGGGCGATGCATCTGCCTTTATTATGTTTCTTTTATTGCAGGTGACTTGAGGATAATTTGGCAAAAATTGAACCCACAGTTAAAGATCGTGCACCCAGGTTAGACTCACGTTCTGTCTTTTAAGCATTCATTCTGAGAATTACTGGATTCAGCTTTAACCGTTAATGGAAACAATATTATGTCCGTAATTATTCCATGTAGTAAAAGCAGCACTAAGTGGGCAGTGCTGCTGTTAAATGCTGTTGGTGTTCTGTAAATTCTACCAGTAGTTTAATTCAGACACTCCAACAATGGCTGTAGTCTTTAACCAGTTTTTATAGAAACAGGTCTTATGAACAGAAATAATTGGCTCAATGGAGTGACTGTCAATCTCTTACAATGGTTGATGTGCCTGCTCTGGGGAGCCCAATTCACTGGCTTCTTTTTTCATTCTAATCAACATCTAGATATCAACACAGCAGAATACCCACAAACAGCAGAAAGCCTGTTTTGAGGGGAAACTTTCAACTATTGGGTGCCAACACATTTCACTATTTGGGCAGCCATTGTTCTCAGAATGGGCTGTCAAAGTGACAATGCGCACCAGGCAAATCCAGAAGTTTGCACTTTTCAGAAAACAGCGGGCCCTAATCATTTTGTGGAGGACACTTGACAACAAATTTGCCATTAAAATGAATCTGAATAGGAGAGAGCAGGGCTGTTTTGAAGCATTTCTGCCTCTCTTACTGTTGCTCGTCTTGTCCCACAGAGCTCCAGGTTTGGCGGGCTTACTTCTCTCCCTTTATGCTTGCCATGAAGCAGCCTTTGGTCCCACTAGAAACTGACAGTACCACGCTTCAGCTGCAAATTCACTCTGTAGCCTCATTGTATTTAATGAAGGGAAAAAGTGGCAATCTACTATTAATGAACTTGGAATGTAAAAAAATGCCTCCCTTTGCTGAAAACTGCATAAAACTGCTTGTACAAGGAAAGCTTTGGCTGGAGCCCATCCAGAATCTAATGAAAGATCCATACAGGGACAGAGCGGGCGGGAAGAGTTAGTGAAATGCAGATTGTTTTAATAGAATACACACAGTCTCTTCCAGCTGCACTATCAGATTCATCAAGGCCTGACCTTGATGTAGTGCTGTTGTTGTTTGGGAGGGCCAGTGTTTAGGGTTCATGCAAAGTTTATGATGCAGGGACTGTATGTGCTGTATACGTCTGCCATCTCAGGGGAAGACTAAATGGAACACGGTCCGCGGAGCAGAGACCGAAGGAGACTCGCCTTTGGCTGCTTTTTGTGATACTTTAATATTATATCACGAAATAACACACCAGATCACAAGGAAAGAAACGACCAATTTAATATTAAAAATAATTAAATCCTCGATGTCGAGCCTCAAATGCAAAATGAAACAGAATCGTACGATGAAGCAAATGTTTACAAAACATCAGACAATGATTGAATTGGAATTGAAAAGCTCTTTATTTAGTCGGGCTAGTGGGCATGAAAAACAAACAGCACGTTAGGCGAGCGTAGGCCATCATACCTTTCACTCAGTATCTCATAAAACTAGAACAAAGGCCTTATGTGTGCAAGGCAGTGGTCCTTTAAACGATGGCCCACTTTCCTCCCTGCTGCCACGCAAACATTCCTGACTGACATTCAATCAGGGAAATTTGAACCAAAGCAAGATGGTCTTTTATTAGTACCGCCCTGTTTGCTCGACTGGTCAGCTCCAATATGCGAAGCGGTTTGAGTGGCACACTGTAAGATGATGGGTTCACTCTCTGATAAGGGTGAATGAGGGGTAAACTGCTATTCTGCAGAAAGGAACCATCAGACCTCATCATGTCGCTCCTGGAGAGCCGTGTCACAGGCTCTTCAGAAACCAAGTGACAGAGCGGCGCGAGGCTGCTCCCCTCCTGCTATAGTGGAAAATACACTGGAGCTGAAGCCGCCCTGCTTCTGCTCCACCGACTGGAACTTTGTATCAGGCAGGGCAGAAAAGATCATCTATAATCTGGCAAATATACACTGAGGCCTTTAAGCCTCTTCAGTTGTAACGTTATCCTACATGCTCGCCAAATTGTTTATATTTACCTTCCCTTGTTAGCAGAAGAGGACAAATAGGAGACGGTCGCGCAGTGTGCAGTATATGTCCGACCGCTTACACAAAGCAGCGCAGTACAACCAGAAATTTAAAGGGTTTATTCACCAAAATCGCAAAAAAAACCCAACAAAAAAACGTCTTCTCACTTATCTCTCGTGGCGTCCAGCCATGCAGATAGCTTGTGATTTATTTGCCCTGGTTTTCAGAAATCTGCTGCCTCCTCAAAAGAGTGGAATTTTGTTTGGTGCTCACAGATTTGCAGTAGTGTCGGAAGTATTCAGGCTATTTACTGCTCTACAAAAGTACTCCATAATAAGTAAAATTGTACTGAAGTAAAAGACGTGTAAGTGTTATATTATTATTGCTGCATTAACATGTAAGCGGCACTTTAATGTTGAGATGGAATTAAATATAGCTGATTCATATACTTCTGCAGAGTGTAAATTATAACAATACATCATATTTTATGAACTGATCATATGTTTTATACATAAAAAGATAGCAAATAAACATAGTAAAAACTACACTATTAAAGTGTAAAGTAGCATAAAATAGAAATACTCAAAGTAGAAGTACCTAAAAAATGCAGTACTTAAATAAATGTCCTCGAGTTACTGTCTGCAGATTTGAAAAGTGTCAGAGACTCACAACCAGGACAAATAAAACCAGAAGCAGCTGCAGGTCTCTATGTTCTCTCTGGCCACTTCATGAGCTACACCTGCACACTGTAATTCAACCTGATTCACCAGATCTGCCACAAACGCTGCGTTTCTGAGACTGATCATCAGCTTTTGTTAAAACATTCAGAGGGTTCAGTCAAATTATACGTTTTTACTGAGGTCGTCGTTGAACTGGACTGCCTTCTATTGAAACACTGAAAGCACATTTGAACATAATGTAGTCCAGTTCAACACCACTGCAAACTACAGCGTCAGTAATAAAAATGTTATTACTCCGTACCTTTATATTAAAGTGCACATATGCACCATGACCTAGCTGCTTATTAGCATGCATATTAGTAGCATATTAGCTCTTTATTAATCATTATAAAGCTCTTTTTCTGCATGACTTACTCAGCCATGAGCTAAGGGTTTTCCCACAATAACGTCCTAAATACTGGTTACTGATAGTAAGTAAGGACGCTGTTGTACATGAATTATGATTTTGATAACCCTAACCCTCAGAATGAGGCATTAATAAGTGCTTTATAATGACTAATAAAGAGCCAATGTGCTACTAATGTGCATGCTAACAAGCAACGAGTTAAAGGTGTCTATGTGCACCTTAATATATAGTTAACTGTCTACCTCTCTAGCAGTGTCAATCTAAACTGAACATTATTATCATTATAAAAGCAGAATACATGGAGGAGCTGTTGTACTGGATAGCATCAGATTGTACATGAGTACCTAATAAAGTGGCCATTTAGATGAAGCCACCCTTTCAGAAATCTTCGTTCCATGCTTATAATAATATGTTGCTCACAAATGTCC
>JAPZEA010000002.1:25836900-25855469 GCA_029783685.1 Heniochus monoceros | reverse complement strand
GATAACAGAATAACTGAGAACATTCCACCTTTTTACGTCTAATGCACTGTCCGTGCATGAAAGAAAGCTTATTTCCACGGAAAAATTTATCAAGATCCTATGACAGCCATCGTAAGTGTACTGTGGAAGATTGCTATGATGCAGAAGGAAAGTGCCCTTTCTGTGCATGCTAATTCACTGGACACAGCCTCCATGGGTTCTCAGTTATTCTGTTATCTATCCTCTCGCCACATGCTTAGATGGGTGTCAGCTGGGCTGCACATCCACACTGTCCTCCGTCACTTCTGTGAGTCGATTTCTGTTTTGACAGAAACGGGTAAATCCAAATTTCAAAAGCTGACGCTTGGTCCCATATAACAAAAAGAGATAACCCGAATGTGATGGGTACCATTCCCTGGAGTCAGTGAAACCTTCCATGGGGATGGCTGGCCCTCCTGTCTTCAGTGGTATTTCATTTCAACCAAGTGATAGCACTGAGGGTGTGTGTTTGTGTGTGTGTATGCCGTGAGTGTTTTATCTTTCCATGACTACAAGTGTGCACCTATGCAAAAATTATGCACATTTTTTGTGTTAATCTACACATGCGCCAACTTGAATGGTGTATGTCTGTGTGTAGGCTGTGGGCAGCTGCCCTGTGTCCACAGAGGTGAGGTAGTGCCTGACACCACAGGGGCAGTATCGCTGCCCCAGCCTGGGGGTGTGTCCACTTTGAGGTAAATGGTAGCCGACTTGGCATTTGCCTGCTCTCAGTGATGCCCATGGTAAAAAAAAGGCAAATGTGTATGGAAGCCTGGAGGGGCCACACTGAGCTGAGTCCGTGAGGAGAGGACTCTGTACAAACCCTGCAGGTTAGGGCTGTATTTCAGCACTGCTGTGCAGTGCATACAGTAAAATGAGGCATTTACGTTACTTTGAGGTGATGTGTGTTTTCATGTTTATGTGTTTGTGTGTGAGAGAGAGACACAGAGAAATATATATACTGTATACTGTATATAGAGAGAAGTGTGTGTGTGTGTGTGTGTGTGCTCAGCAAAGTAAAATCTAACAAAATATATCCAGCTTAAAAAAATACCATCTGCATTGTAGTTTTCAACTTAATACAAAAAATACAGAGTATCCGTACTGAAATAATCATTGCACTATTGCTCCGGAAGTTTCATCATAAATAAAAACAAAAGCGTTCGAATGTTTTCTGAAAAAAACGAAGAGCAGAAACAAAAGTCGAATCACGGTTGGTAAGAAAAAGTGCATAATTTCGCTTTTGATTAAACATAAAAGCTTCACTTGATCAACCTCTCGATCAGTACAGAGCAACGATTCTTCTTCTGAGATCATTTACTCTCAGTCACAGTTAGCCTCAGCTTCCATTCACAACTGCCGCCATGTTTAAAGCTCCACCAGCATTTCATCACACGAAAGATCCTCGGCTTATTAGAAAAGCTCAGATCTGACTTTCCGTGAACAGACCGCGAACTGGCTGCACCACCCTGCTTTATTCCTCGACTCATCTGTGCTACAAATGCTTTGCTTTGAAGTGAGAGGAGCTGCTGCTTCCAAAAGTGTTCCCATTTTAAATATTTCTTTAAATGACACCTTCAGTGTTACTAAAAACACAGGATGTTAACAGCCCTGTAGGTTTATGCTATGACCAGAAAAGTCACATGTCGTCTGTCCTTGTAAGGTAGACAGCTCTAAATATTACAATACCCATGAGCCTCAGCCGCCATTGCCGTGGAGAAGAATCCAGCTAGAGGCACAAACCAGAGCGGTAGTGAATTTAAAACTCTTCGTCGTTGCAGCTGAGAACAGAAGACGACACTAAAGATGCTGAATTCATCCAAAAGTGACCCAGAAATTGTAAAAACACGTAGCTCGCTGTTAGCGGTGCATGTAACAGAAGTTTAAGCTCTGTGATTGGTTGTTTTGTGCCAAAATGCACCATGGGAGTTGTAGTTAACTTCCACCCTAAAGTTTTTCTGTACACAGGCTTCAACTTCTCACCAAAGAACCAGATGTTTTTTAATAACTGTTATTTTTTCATGCCGCTTTTAATCTTTTGTCCTGATGATTTAACCAGGAGTTTCATGCTCATCCAAGAGTCACGTAACATCGTCTGTGGGGAAGATGGGACTTTCATCTCCAGAAGCAGGGGCGGCCAGAGGAGCTCCTCCCACTTGAATAACACTACATCACCTCAGTCACATGATGAAATTAAACGTAGCATCGCGGGGACACGTGAGCTGTGGAAGGTCTTTGGTTCAGAGCACCCTGTACCCTCTAAAACCTCCAAATAAAAGGTCAAAGTCGTTCCCGAACACACTGCTGACGACTTTATCGGCGGCTTACTGATTGCTTGACGACAGTGCTGCTGGATAATCTTTAAAAAAAAAAAAAGTGGCTTCCCTGGCAGTGATTTGTCAACTCTGCTGTGATTGGACCGGCGAGCGCCCGACGAAGCTCATCTACGCTGAGTTTTAGGCAACCGTCTGACATCATTAAAGGAGGTTAACACTGAGTTTGTGTGTGATCCTGAGCGAGGAGCTGAGTGCTGTGGTGTAAAGTCAGGAGACTGTGCCGGAGAGAGGAACGCTCCAATTATTCTGATATATCTGATGGAGAGAAGAAGTTAATCCGGTGGTGAAAAGTCCCTTTTAGAGAAAACAGGTGGAGGAAGCCCCCCAACATGTTTCCCTCAGTCAGTCACATGTCTGCTGGCGCCCCTGCACTGGCTTTACACTATAGTTTCACCTGACTGGACTCTAGCACTCGGCTATATTGAGACAGATAAACTCCTGAATGCATTTCTTATACTGTTGCTCAGTGGGGCTGCTGGCTGGGTATTGACCTGGTTGTCCAAAGGGTCCTTCCGACTCCCGCATCTCCTCATTCATCCTGGCCAGACGCAGCCTGAAGGAAAGAAGGAGGAGCAGAGGAGACGAGTAGCAGAATTTAATAAAATAATCAAAGGCGGGGAATAAAAAACTTTACGGGAAGCGTGCGTATGAGTCAACATACAGCGTGACGATATCTGCATTGGCTTGCTGTACAGCTATACTCAAAGGGTCCTGGCCGTCCTCATCCCCGTCATTCTGTGTAGCTCCTCTTTTAAGGAATAAACACACCTGCCTGAAAACACCAGAGAAACAGGATCAGCCACAACAAATCCAATCAGATCATTTTCACACTCTAAAGGCTGCAGCTTTGTTGTATTTATACGTCCAGTCAATTATTCCAGTTTTTTCTACGTCTATTGCTTGTTTTCTCTCATTGTTTTGATATCTCTGCTTATTGGTCCTGTTTCAATGTTTTTTTACTTCACATTAGATGCTAAAAACTGTTGTTTTTTGCATGAGGCTCCTCGTGTTGGACACACTGAGCCAAACTTCAACACGAGCATGTTTTATTGAAATAGAGACTACGAGAGACACAAATGCTACAAACGCATCCTGGAGTAAACAGCGTCTTTGTGCCTCATGACTCACCCCGTGTGTCCCAGATATGTGGCGTGATGCAGGGGGCCCCTCCCTCTCGCGTCTCTTTGGTTGACGTCAGCGGCGTTCTGCAGCAGGAACTCGCAGGCGATCAACGAACCCTAAAGTGAAGTAACGACACCAGTTTGTTTCGCTCAGACGACAAAATAAATGTTTAAAATGGATATTATTCACACATTCACAGCTGCTGATGCTTTGTCACCAGAGCCTTTTCTGGTCATTTGGGTCTGTTTTGGAGGGAGCTGAGCTTTGCAAAGTCAATAATTTAATGACATTTTTGTCTAATTCAGCTTTATTCGACTTCTGGTTTGTGTCAGCTCATCGCCAACACACAGCATGTCGTTCAGAGTCTCTGTTATGAGTCTTTTCTTGTTTTAATCATATTCAGGATATTTGTTTATGAGTATCTCTGTATGATTCTAACATTTCTCTGTTTTTACTGAGGTGCTAGACTTATCATTATCAGACTTATGGTTGTCCTGGCCATATTTTATTATTCAATTTTGAGTTTAATTCATTTAGTTAATTTTAATGTCAGGTTTCCTTATGTACACCATCGTACAGTACAGCTGATTATGTGAAGCTATTTGACTTAGAACTAAATCAGCCACATGGCACACAGATTGTCTTTCATTTCTTTGTTATATTATGTCTAATATCTGGATGTCAGTGTGGATTTGTTGTGGCAGTCAGGGCCTTGATTTAGACTGACTCTCTTCAACCTCAGCATGAACGAAACACTGAAGTTTCAACCAACAGCAGCACTTTACAGGTGTGTCTCACCTGCAAAACGTCGCTGCAGCAGGTGCAAAAAAACAGTTTTCTGCATGCATCGCTCACACTTACTCTCTCACATTTTTAAGATATTATTGAACATTTGTAATGAATGAACTTCTCCTCTCTGCCCTCCAGATGAGGGGCCGAAACCTAAAAAAGGCCAAATAGGCCAGGAAACTCTAAATATGCAGATTTGTCATTCATGACTCACCGCCACATGTTCGAGAGCCAATCAGATGGTGTGATTTGCTTTTTATGAGACAGAAAGGTAAAACTGCTTTGTTTCGCTGCACCTGTGTCAGATGACCATTACAGAAGTCAAAACATCTGTCCATCACACTGACCACAAAATGTCATGAGGTATTTCATTTGAAGAAGTGCTCCAGCCATTTAGTATCGGACCTGCACTTGCAAGACAGACTAAATAAAAGACGGGTTGAAATCGAAGCAGCAGAGGTTGAGATATCCTGACTTTTAGTGTCTAGCATGAGTCAGCAAACACTGGAATCACTGGATCCTACATTTCCCATAATGCAACTCAAAAACATGACACCCTCTCTGTCCGGTAAACACCAACGAACTCCACACTCGCTACAGCATTTGTAACACAAGCCTACCATTAAACAATTTAAGCCTCTGAGCCCAAGATGAGATAACCCTGATGACATCACAATGACATCATCAGGGTTATTTTCACAAACTTACACAAAAAGCTCCCCCAGACCCGCAGAAGACATTAAACAGCTGTTTCCACGGGTTGAGAGGTGCTAAAAACTGACCTTCATGTCTTTAGGACACGAGAAGACCTTCAAGTCTTTTTATTCTATGGCTGAACCATCACCTGAGATGAACTGATATGACTAATTTCTGGTAGCGCTCAGTCAACTGACTCACCCCAATCACAGCCTGTATGAGGGGCGTCTTTCATTCGTCCTCATCGTTGACCAAATTGACATCCGCCCCGTGGGCTAGCGCTTCGGCCATGACGGGCAGGTTTCGGGCTTTGGAGGCTTTGTAGAGCAGCGCGCCGGGATGAAGGTCCCTCATGTCCTCCGGGTCCGACGTCTCCGGCTCAGCCTCCAGCTCAGCTTCACCACTCGAGTCCTCCGACACCTCACACTCTGAGGACAGGGTGAAGGGGACTCATGTAACATAAAAGCTGTACTTGCATTTAAGTAAGGAAGCAAATAAATCTCACTACATATCATTTTATGCCCTCAATATATCCTGTAAAAAATATCCAAGGGACCATCTGTCACCCGTTCCCGAACTGGACTCACCCTCTGTGACGCTGTCCACCACAGAGCCAAACACCAGGATGTCTGTGCTGCCATCTGTGCTGCCTCCCAACCCGCTGTCACTGCTTAGGCCTGCCGGACCGGGAGACGCCAGAACATGGACACATTAGTTACCGCTGTCTCTTTCTGGCTCTTTGAGATTGTTTCACAGACACAAAATTATGCGAGTGCAAACAAAACAGAGTCTCGAGCATCTGATCCACTGTCTGGGTAGGAACAAATTGTCAAATAGTGAGTCGCTTACTTCGAGGCCCAGATCCTGTGTCGAAGTAGGAGAAGAGAGAGTCCAGCTCATCAGGACAAAACAGGGAGTCTCGTCTGAACTTAGCAGCTGCTGTGAGACAAACAAAAAGACATTTCTTTAACCATTACTTAGGCCTGGCCCCAGTTTGTGGCTCTCATGTAGTAACATTACATTTCTGTCACAGCACTAAGCATCCAATTCATCTAAAAATAATTACTACAAATATGAAAAACTGAGCAGGAACAGGTTTTCAAACTTGTCTAGCCTGTATTTGTTTACAGTAAGCACCTTTAAAAATTTGCCGAATTAACTATCAGCAGTTCCTGTTTGTAATGTATTCATGATTGTACACACAATTCTCACTGGATTAACTTGATACTGAAGAAAACTCAAAAATGGGATGATTCTAAGGCAAGTTCTGGATTATAAGAAGTGTCTTTTTTTCTCTGATTTCTAAGTGGATTTATGGACATTTATTCACGATGGACATGATGTCTCTTCACCTCACCTCACCGATATCACTGATGCTCGGCAGATGATGTTCTGTGCAGTTTTAATCAAACCACACCAATTCATAATGTTTAATCAGGATGCTCTCAAACACTCTTTAGCAAGAACTTGGCATGAGAATATGCTTTCTTAAATTTCCTGCAGAAATACAGTCATTTCTGACCTTTCCTTAGCAGGGTGGAGATGTGTGATGTCCGTGACAGCTTCTCTGTCATGCTTATTCCCATGAACCTAAAACCGCTCACCTGCTCCACCTCACCTCCACTGATTCAGGCGCTAAGAGTTTTAAGTACCTTAATTGCCTCCATGAGCTGTGTGCTGCAACAGCTGACCGTGCTGGTAAACAGCCAAAGGGCAAACGGGCCTTTCACCTCCTGCAGTATCTCTGCTTCAAGCCTCTCCCTCACAGTCTCATCTACACCAACAAAACTGATAATCTAACTTTAAAACATTGATTCCCATCATACAAACTGTGCAAAGATGCACAGTGTGTCCTTTCTGCTGTTAGTTTTGACAAACAACTATGTTTCTGGGGTCTTTTAAATATATATTTGGAGGAAGAGACTTGATGACATTACTCAAACACTGCTCACAACAAACACAGGAACCACATTCTTCGAAAAGCTCCACTCTCAGATGGGTTGCAGTACCTGCGGAGAGGGTGGAAGGGGAGGTGCTTCCAGGATCTTGTCGGTATCTTCTCCGTGTTTTAGGTACCGTGGTGGCGCTGTTGTGTCTCCGACACTTCTTCACGCTCCACCGCCGCTCCGACTTCCTCTCTCCGTTGATGAGGATCTCTGTGGAGCACAGCTTCTTCAGGAACTTCTTCTCTACGTACTTGGCCTTAATCCAAGCCTCCTTCTCCTGCCTGCAAGTGACCACACAACACACGAGAGGCTTGTTCAAAAGTAACAGATTTAAATAATGCATGAAATCATATTTGTATTTCTAGATAGTTTAGTTCTATTCCTACCTTGAACTGGACGGTAATGGTTTCTTTAGACCTTGTTCTTGGTATGAGCCTTCATAGATGTGGTTGATGACACTGTTTCCAAGCTCACACATTAACTACAAAGCAAAGACAAGTGAAGTAACATTAATAATCTCCACACTAAGACTGATTTTAAAGGAACAGTTCAACATTTTGGGGAAAAAGGCTTATTCGCTTTTTTTGTCTAAGAGTTAAATGAGAAGACTGATACTAGTCTCATGTCTGTCTGTTAAATATAAAGCTGAAGCCAGAGCACAGATAGCTTAGCTTAGCATAAAGACTGGAAACAGGGGGAAACAGCTAGCTTTGCTCTGTCCATAAGTAAAACAATCTGCCGATTAAAACCTCTAAAGCCCACTAAATTACATGTTATATCTTGTTTATTTCATCTTTTTTTCAACTTAACCTTTTACAGAGCCAGGACAGACACTTCACCCTGCTTCCAGTCTGTATGCTAAGCTAAGCTAACTGTCTTTTGGCTGTACCTTCATATTTAAATTTCCCAAAATGTCACACTATTCATTTAAGGCAACAAACTGCCACATTCTCATCCTTATTCCCGAGGACACTGCTGATGCAAACTGTACCTTTAATAACTCTGGTTCCCATGAGTCCAGAGTGAGAGAGCGAACCTTCGAGCAGTGAACTCCGAGACTCCTGCAACAAAAACAAGGTAGAAAATATGCTGTTTATGTTCTTTGGACAATTTAGAGGAGAAGGGGAAAGAATTTGACTTTGTTATGACCGTAAGAAAACCTCAGTATTCTTTTAAAGTTTTGCAAATGAAGAACACACTGTGGTGTCACATGGTAACCTGGTCTGAATAGCTGCAAGTGATCTGAAATCACAGCAGTGTGATCCTGAGGGAAACGAGAGAAGCCGCCCCTAATGTCATGCAAATCACTAAGTTCCACTGATGAAGCTGTCTGGTATCCAGGCAACAGCGATACTGTGTTTCTCCAGTTCGTCGGCCTTCATGGAAACAAGAAGCCACATCTGATCTCGCCGTGAGAGGACGAATCCCGAAAAGGGGACATGAATATTCAACAGGTGGGAACACACACAGGGACGGGGCTTGTGGTTACGTAAGCGTTAGTGATAATTGCAGCTCAGAAATAACACACACGGCTCCTGAGGGAATATTTTTCCCAGCGGGGGCTTGAAAACTAACCTCGATGACGCAACGGTGTGATGTAAGAGAACATGAGCGCGGTGCATTGATCTGGATGATGAGAGGATGTGTCTGATACCCTCATTCAGCAGCATTACATCACAGTTGCCGGGATCCAACACTGAATCGAACTATTCAGCGGCTTGTGCCTCAGCTCTGCAGCCATCTTTATTTTCTCACTTCCCTCCCTCAATGAAACCGCTCAGTCAAATCCAATAAGCGACGCGCCGCTCTTTAATCCCCTCGCAGCGTGTGTGGCAGACCGTGCTCGGTGCCTTTAACAGCGCCGCCAGGCCGAGGTAACACACAGCTGGCACCACTTCCTGTCTCCGGCGCCAGGACCCACACGGCACATGGCAGTGGAGGAGGAGGTAATCTGATCTCCTACTTAAAGGCCCCCTCCACTGAAAAATGCATTTTGCTTATTGTTACTTTAATGTTTGAGCTTCACAGAATCATGTGCAGAGTTTACATTCTGCTGCTGAAGAGGCAAAATTTATCTGCACACACCTTAAATCTCAGTTTAACACGTGTCTGTACCAGCAGGATGAAATGAAGCCAGTCATGGTCCAGAGATACTTGAAACCTCCAGTTCACACAGACTGAGTTTCTTTGACGTAGAGACATCTTGTGTTCAGTTGTTGAACTTTTGAGATATTTGTACGTTCATAGATTTTTAAGTTAGTCAGAAGGAGAAATTTTAGTTTTTTTTTGTATCAAAAACCAAATATTATTCAAAGCAGAGTATTTTATATGAGATATTTAACTAAAAGTATCAATACCACTGTGTGATGATTCTGAAGTTTCCCACAAAATACCAATTTAGCATTACTCTCCTGTAATGCTGGACTCGCGATGGATAAATAAAGACTGAAATCTGTGCATCTGGACTGGAGATATCATTGTTTTTATTCCACACATTCTTCTTCTTTTTCAATCCTGGGGCCAACATTACCCACAATGCAACTTGACCACTGACATGAGAGATGGCGAGCAGGCTACAGATGTCTGGTAAGCTTCAATTCTAACTCCACACCCTCACATTTTCAAAATTTTCAGTCTTCAGCTCCAACAGACACTCAAGTGACATCAAGTAAGACAGTTTCTGCTTTTGAGCAGCTCCCTCTGGAGCCATAGAAAGCTTGATAAGCTTTATTTTTCACACATACAGACCTGTACAAAAACACTTTTAAGTACAAAATCACTGAATCCCTTTAAGTGAAATTAAAGAGAATTGTGAGCAAAATCTTAGTATCAAAAGTAAAAGTACTAACATGCATTAACACACTGCAAAAACCAAAATCTCAGATAATAATAATAAGATCTTAGATAAAATGCCTTAAATCAAGGCAATATGTGCTTGTTTGTTGTCTGACAAGATGTATCTTTTTTTACCAGGCAGTTTTTATGTTAGAACAATTCACTTGTTTCAGGCTGTTTTGTCCTTAATTATCTTAGTAAAACATTCTAACCTGTTGCTGAGATGTTATTACTGAGTCACTTAATGCTTGAAACCAGAATTTCCAGAATTATAAAGCTGTTTGATTGACACCAACAAGCACAGAGCTGCTTTGTCAGAGAGTCTGAATTTCTTTGAATCCAAACTGATTTATTTGTTTTATTCTGGCTGCACAACTTTTAGCGTAACTGCGGGTGTTCCAGGCTGGATATTTTCACTTGTTTTTTTTGGTAAGTGACATTTTCCCATTCTGTTGGCAGATAATTTTGCTCATTTTTCCCCATTTTATTGCTTTTTTCCCCTTGTTTTTGAGAGCTGAGTTTTTGTAGTACATGTAAGCAGCATTTCAATGTTAGATACTTGAGGTGAAAATGAGTGAGAATCACCGTACTGAAACTCATAAACTCATAAAACCAGCTGACTTGATATTATCTCATCATAATGGCAGATTTTTTTCACTTGTTTTAAGAAAATAAAACTTAAATAAGGACTTAAATTACAAATAACAGACTTAAAATGACACAACAGGATGAAGATTTTTTTGGGTGTGCAGTATGTAAAATGATACAAAGTAACTCCAGCAACCAGATAAATGTGGAGGAGTAGAAGTATAAAGTAGCAGAAAATACTCAAGTAAAGTACAGGAACCTTAAAACTGTACAGAAGTGCAGTACTTGAGCAAATTTCTTCGTTACATTACATCACGAGCACAAGGTTCAGATTCCTCTTGGATTTTTTAAGACTAATGTGAAAGACACAAATGTTTTTGGACTCTACCTGTGGATGCCGGAGCACTCGATGCAGAGCAGGATGCCCAGGTTGATGGAGGCCCAGCGAGGGTCGGCCTGGCCGCAGTCACAGCACTGCTCGTTCCCCGGGAGACACTGGATCCGCTGCAGGATGGTCTCCACACGGACGCTGCGCTCCCGCGGCTCGCTGGCCGAATCGATACTGCTGGTGGACGGAGAAGCCGTTCTGTCCAGATGCTGAATGTGAAAAAAAAAAACCATTCATTAAGTTCACAAAATGCCAAAAAATGCCAAAACAACAGGCTTCTGAAAACTTAATTCTTATGTCTCTTTTGTAGCAGCAGAAGGCTCAATCATAAGGTTTTTGTGCAGATTTAACAAATGAGTTATAACATGTCAATTTGTGAGCTTTAGACATGCTGGTAGGCAGATTTTTTACCGTTGGACAGAGCCAGGCTAGGAGGCTAACCCCCGGTTTCCAATCTTTATGCTAAGCTAAGCTAAGCTAACCGTCTGCTGGTTGTAGCTTCATATTTACAGTACACATGGTGAGAAAGCAAATGAGTGTATTTCCCAAAATATCAAAGTTTTCCTGTAATGTTGTCTTGGTGGAGCTAATGTGAACTGCTCTTTATTCCAGCTGTTTTGATCTATAGCAATGCAGAATATTCTATAAAAACTAATCATATATTTTAGCTGTGAAATTTCAATCTGCAAAATAACTATCAGATAAATGTAGTGAACTAAAAAGTACATTTCCCTCCAAGTATCAGTATGATGAGCATGAGCAAATGTCCCTCACAGCTTTCCACCACTGCAATGATAAATGATAATAAATAACAATAATAAAATCTAAGCTATCAAACATGTTTGTACGTGCTTTATGACCCTGTGACTTACCTCGATATAGTAGGTGTCTGGGCTCTCTCTGTAGGCTGAGGCAATGCTGGCTTGAACTGCCTGGATCCACGCCTGTCTGAGCTTCTCAGACTCAGCCTGCAGCATACAGCTCCTGTAAAACATTTAAAGTACATCAGTGATAATTAATCTAACCCTAACCCTAATCATAATGTACCTTCTGTGCAAATCTGCATAATCCAGTGTGACACAATAAACTAACACTGGATGTAAAAAGGAATACTTCTCATGCATATTTGTAGGTTTCACATATATTCACATAAATTGTAATTTTTTTCAGAGCGACAATAAAACAGCTACAACCATGATTTACTACAGAGCTGTACTTGTATAGAAGAAGAACAAAGAGAAGAGCTGCAATGATTAAATAAAGGACAATTAAAAAGATAATTAAGTGTCTACAGGCATGCTAGCAGCTCTGTGAGGTTGTATCTTGGCAGTGGCGCTTTGAGCTAATGTTAGCATGCTAACACGCTCACACAAGCAGGTATAATGTTTACCATGCTCACATTCTTAGTTTAAGGTGTTGGCATGCCAACATTTGCTAATCAGCACTAAATATAAAGCGCAGCTGAAGCTGACGACGATGGAGTGAGACGACTAAGTGGCTCCAGAAATTTGTCAAATTAAGCTTCATATCTGAGTATCTCAACTGATGTTTTAGTAATAGACGATTAAGATAAAATATTTCATGCAGATTTTGCAGTTAATGTGGTCAGAAAATGTACTTCTGCACTGAAATGAAATCTGTTTTTTTGTTTTTAATATCTTACACGCTTGATTAGCACTAAACACAAAATACAGGTGATAGGAATGTCATTAGTTTCTCAAGTATTTGGCCATAAAATTAAGTACTGGATAAATTACAATTTCGATCTGATGATGGCGCAAGATGAAAAGTGAAGGGATCAACAAAGATATCACAATTCACCCTCTGGGGAGCGTAAACATCTGAACCATCTATCCAACAGTTAAGTCTTACTTGGAGGGGGAGACGACCTCAAAGCAGAACCTCCTCTCGATGTCCTCACATGGCTTCACGGAGCACAGCCGCAGGTCCTCCACCACCACCGTCAGAGAGTCCTGCTGACACACACACACACACACACACACACACACACACACACCTTCTCATTTCTCTGCTTATCAACAGCCTCAACACACAACACAAACACAAAGCAGCTGCTGCTCCTCGATGAGACGTTTCTTCCTGCCAGCTGGAGGCGCCCTGACCGTCACATATCTACACACACTGATGTCGAGCTGAGAATTGAAAATAACCTCACTGTCGGCTCCAGACTGAGCGCTTGGATCAGGTCTGCAGGGATCTCTCGACTCACAAACACGCAGTCGGCGAACGATGGCGGATTTCAAGATCACCACAACGTTAAAAACCATTCAACGATCGCCCATTAAAGTGCACTTAACCTCTTAGAGCTCACTTTACCCAGGGGACAGCTGATAGCTGGAGGATATATGGACTTGCCTTGAGCTTCTTCTGATAGACCAGCTGACTGTTCTGTATGGAGAACCACCGTCTGGAGAGAGAGAGAGAGAGGTGGAGATAAATACATTTATTATATTACAGATGGATATCCTCCGATGTTCAAGGGTCAGCGCGCAAAAGGTGAACCACTGTGGATAGCTGTGATCCAGGACGGGTAAAAGCATCGAGTTTAATGGGTTTCGTTCCTGTAAAAGCAACATCACGACCATGTGAGATGAATTTATTACATGGCTTCACATCAGAGCCCCACTAACCTCCCGAACCTGCCACAGAGGGACAGAGACAGGCTGACAAATCAGCCAGTGAGTGAGAAACTGATGCACTGCTTTATATCAGTTACATCGATATGGAACAATATCACTACTATATTGTTAATTATTGATGGAATCGAGGCAACCCCACCCCCTCCTCGTCAATCTAAGTATAATGTTGCTGTGTGCCCTGTGTTTTCAGTTTACATTGTGGCAAACTGGCGCCATTAAAAGTATGTCGGATTAGCTATTAGCAGTTCGTGTTTGCAGTGTACACATGGGTGTACAGATATATCACCAGATTAGCTCGACGTCAAAGAAAACTCAAAAACGTGATGATTCTTAGCCAAGTTCTGTAGACTTGATGAGCGTCTTTATTTTTTTGATTTCTAAGCAGATTTATGAGCATGATGTTTGTGATGAACCAGAGATAATGATATCCTCGGGACGTGTAAGTCACCCTGAACCTAAGAATATGGATATTATGTCTCCGAGTTCAGATTTCAGTTCAGTTATGACTCAGAGATGGAGCACAATTTTTGACGCAAAAATGGCATGCCGCATCAGTGGGGCCAAACTCCAGTAACTGGTTAACTTCCTGTTGTTTTTAGAGCATTATCGGCACACAGATTCAATCCAACATACAAAAACATGAACATGAGGGAGACATGCCAAACAAAACAAAACAAAATCAATTTAAAACAAGCATTTAAAACAACTACTATTACCTACTATTCATACCTTAGATACTGACCAACTTATACAACATACAGTTGACACATCATGGCTGCACTATAGGATTTCTTTTGCACAATTCACTTACGTTATTTAAGGTACACTTTCTTAAAGTAATGTCCCCAATTTCTGATTTTAGTTTTTTATTTCATTCAACGGTGTTTTTTTTCTCTGCACAATAGCTTTTTTTTTTATAATGAAGTTGCCCACTCTATGTAAGTTAATCTAAAATGCTAAGGCTAAAGCCATGTACAGAGTTTTACCATCAATTCACTGTGTATACTAATGCAATGTATTACAATATATAGATGTATATGTATATACATATAGAAACAGTTTAATACAATATATATATTTGTGCCTTAGTTACCTGTTCCAGGTCTTAAAGGCATTGCTGGCCCTCTTGAACAAGTAGCCCTCCATCACCACACCGTTAGGAGCATCCACATTGAACTCCACCTTAGAGTCGTCATACGAAAAGTCCTGAAGAAGAGGAGAAGGAGAGCCACAAGATCAACCCTGGCTGGCGTACGACAGGTTAACAGACCAGCTGATTGTTGCATGATGTTGTTCTAACCTTTAATTGTCAAACAGGAAACTAAACACTTGTCCCTTTTCTGTAACGGTTGCATGTGTGCTGTTCCTGGAATACCAGCAGCATTTGCTGTGCACTGTACTGTGCATAGAGTCCATTAACCAATCAAATCTTCATACATTGTGCGATCATGTAGAGAAGGTCACATGTTAGTCCATGTATGCATAGGACTTGCATGCCATGTTCCTGTACGGCCCACTGGGGCATTTCATAACTCAACAGATGTGAGTGTGACGCAGATTATTACATAAACAGAGAATGATTCATGTGAAATTAGCCTCTAACCTTTTCATGGCTGACAACAGGACACCTAGCACGTTAATGCTAGCCAACAGAGAGCAGTGCACAGGTATTTAGGGCACAAGCATCATCATTCAAACATCAGTGTTTTGATGTGAAGGAAGGGAAGAATGACTCAGCAGGTCCTGAGAATACCAATAAGATACACGTTAGAAGTAATGTAATATGCAGTGGGGACAGAATATTAAGTTATCCAAAATTTAATTTCAACATTGCATGCATGCAGCCCTCAGAAAGGACCAGAAAGCCTTCCCACCAGATTCAAATTAAAACTGCACGCTTCAAAAGCAGAGAGATGGATCAAACGTTAAAAAAAAAAAGTACCCAAGAATAAATGAAAGTGTCTGCTGGAGTGACCCAAATAAAAACTGATCTTCATTCACTCTCCTGTTTCATAACAGGGCGTGTGTACGAACAGCAGCTCCCCAAACACCATTAACTACTCTGAATAATAGAACGACTTGCTGCTCTCCACATGTCACCATTTCAACTTGTGCACACATGAAAAAAACTGGCTGAGTTCCAGCACACATGACAGACGCAAACGTTTCAGTCATGGACCTTCATCAGGCATCAAATTCACAACATGAAACAAGACTTATCAAATATACTGAAAGCCTGGTTTGTAACGTCAATAATCAGTCATGCACATACAACAACACATGTTGGAAACCACAGAATACAAATGAAAAGAGACTAAAAGAAATTGATTTTTTAAACTATAAAAGACTAGATAAGCAATGCAAAATAAGAGACTGTTTACAACCAGAAAAATGTTTAAAAATGGGAGGAAAAAACAGCTCAAATGTCATCACCAAACTGTCAATATCTTCACAAGCTTGAAGAAAAACAAATCATACATCTATTTACAAAGAAAAGAACAGCAGAATCAATTACTGTTAGGGATTAAATAGTCTAATACCAAACAAAATATCAAGCATATTTCAAATATATTTTACAAGTGTGCAGAAATGCAAACCTTTTTCCAACATTACATTTCCCTATGCACCTATTCAACAGTGTGTATTGGTGTTAAACTTCAAACATTTTCAGATTTTAACTACAGACGCTGCACTGAGTGAAAGTAATGATGAAGGATCAGAGAGAGAAATGAAGAGAGTTAAACAGTGACTCTACAAACTACTGTTACAGCAGTGCATCCAAGTCTCGCTTAATAAAATCTACCTACATGTCTCTCTAAAGCCATGGCAAAAAATAATCACGACATCAGAGATAATCATTCCAAGATACTTAAGTAACAAACAGCCAAAGTAACGCAAGTCAACCCACCAAACTGTGGTCCCAGTGGCAAAAGATCTTCATCCTCAAACGCTTAGTGTTTTCCAACAACATCAAAAAGCTAAAAAAAAACTTGAAAAAAGCTTAGAAATCCTCAGAGTTGAAGCACCTTCACTCTCGGAGGGCTGCACCTCTAACAGCGGAGGCTCGCGCATTGTGTGGCTGCAGTTCGGTGTGTAATTCCAACACTGACATGTGTGCCCTCCGCTGCAGCCACCTGCCCGCTGCCCTGCGAGCTCAGGATTAGGCTAATTACCATACAGCTGCCAGCGTGTCCGCGGCAGCGTGCTGTGGGAGAGGAGTGGACTACACTACGCAGTACTGTAGCTGCTCTTGACCCAAAGAGAAGCAGGCTGCTGTGGCGCTTCAGTGTCTGGGTCTGCTTCGCTTTTACAGCTCCCTAAACACACCTCCCCTGCTCAAGAAGGTGGGAATTTTCAGTCCCCTGTTGACCCAGAGGGGATCTATCTGGCAGGCTGCCCAGATCACCAAACAAACACTACCCGGGGCTTGATTTACCCTCTACACTGACAGCAGCTCTGCTCGCAACTGCAACGCAAATATCGAATCTTACCTTCAGCTGTCAGATGAACACAACATCACAAACATAGGAGGCAACACTGAGCGAGATGTGCACTGGGTGGTACTCTGCAATCTCTCAAGCCTACAACAAAGACCATCTATTTTTAATGATGCAACGTCACACAGACAGAAACTGAACATCAGTGAATTATTCAGCGCGCAGGGAGACTTCCAAATGTTTGGAGCAAATAAGCAAACTGTTGTGCAGCAGCAGCAGAAAAAAAACACACACATGATGCAGACAACATGTCCTGATGCTTCATCCGCCTGCTGCTGCTGTACGCAGGTCGGCCTGCAGGAGCTGCAGAGCGCTGACGCCAAATGGTGAGTCCAGTTGGTAGCACTGATTACTCAGTCTGTTGTTTGTTTATCTGCAGGGTCCTTCTGTGTCTCATTATTACTACAAGCTTTCATCTGTCACAAATTGGCTTTCCGCCTTCATCCCGTCTTGCCGTACATACCTGCCTGACATCTGCTTCAACTAATCCCCAACAGACCAGCTCGACTTCACTTTAAGTTACAAAAGCCCGACGTCTCAGAGGACTTTTCAAATGCCGTCCAGCCATAAGGCGGTAATCAAAAGAGAAATAAATAGTCCGCTGTGTCTTCTGTAATTGATTGATTATGCAAACTGCCACAACAAAACAACAAAGAGCCCAAACTGTGGTGATCAGACAGACTCACGTTGATGTTTAAATTAAAAAATGAGACTTAACAGCAGTCCTCAGGAGCAAACGCTAGCACAGAGTTCCTGACAGCACAATTCTATAAAAACTCTCAATGTTCAGCTGGAAATCAGGCTTTCTCTGACTCCTATCATGAAATAACGTGTGAAGTGACGTTTAACTCTTTTCTTCTGATGACCTCTAATGAAGACCCAGGGCTGAAACGTCATGTGTTAATGAACGAATTAGCTATATTTGTCCACATGGCTTTTTTGTCCTCCTGAAGGGTGAGAATATTAAAATAGAAAGGACAAACAACTTCTGGGGCAGCTTTTGCTTCCACGTGGGAACCTCATGTGAAGTTTTGGACAGAATGGCTGAATAATTGAGTAGCAATGTGCCATATGTTAAAATAAATTCAATAAAGAGGCTTTTTTTGACTACTATGATAGAATTTTATTAGAACAATCTTGACAATAAATCAAACACATTTTTCAAGCAAAAATGGCAAATATTTGCTGGTTCCAGCTTCTCAAATGTGAAGATTTTATGCTTTTGATTGTCTTTTATGAAAGGAAACTGAATATATTTGAGTTTTGGACTGTTGGCTGAATAAAACTAGTAATGTGAACACAGCTCTTAAGGCTGTTGGAAAATAATACAGAGAATTTTTCACTGTCACAAAAGGATTATTTGTGGAAATAATCTGCAGATTAATCCATAATGAAAATAATTGTTAGGTGGAGCCCTAATCCATGACATGTTCACTTATCTTGCCCGCTGCAGTGGAGTGAGGATTTGTCCAAAACTCACCTCCCTCAGTCTCTTCCCTGTAAGACTCATCTTGTCTGCACTCACATCATCTCCCTTTTTGTCCTTTTTTAAAGAGAGCTATGTCTCCAAGACCTCAGATGACCAAAACAACTGAACTGCACAAAGACACATCACAGCCACTGAAAATCAGCAGATGTAGACGCAGCAGTTATCATGAGCAGCCTGGAGCACGCTCACAAAGCCACTCTCTGCA